>VZZY01007847.1:255368-313029 GCA_013400335.1 Eurystomus gularis | reverse complement strand
GTGTGTGGGCTCTTGGGTGGGGTGTGGGGGCCCAGGTGCAGCCTGGCGGCTCCTGGGTGTGATGTGTGGGTCACAAGCAGGGTCTGTGGTGTCCTGGATGGGGTGTGAGGGTCTCGAGTGTGATGTGGGGGTCCCGGGTGGGGGATGTGGGGTCCTGGGTGGGGTGTGGGTGTCCGAGGTGGAGTCTAGGAGGTCCTGGATGTGATGTGTGGGTCCCAGGCGGGGTCTGGTGTCCGGGATGGGGTGTGAGGGTCCCAGGCAAGTCACAGGAGATACAGCCATGGTGGCTTCACTGTTTTCTGGGATGTATTTGCCTTTTGGGCTCCCGCCTTATCCCCCAGCTTGTCTGGGCTTGGGCGGTTGTAGCCCAGTTGCCACCAGGCTCCGCAGCTGCAATCTCAAATATTGGGGTGGAAAAGAATTTCGGGATTTCACCAGCTCTGCTTGGTTGCCACTGCTGTTGATGGTGATAAATGTGGCTTATCAGCAGCCGGCAGGTTTGTGGCCTCTGCTCGCTGCCGCTGCTGGGCCGAGGTTTCTTTTCCGCTCTGTCCCATGAAGGGCACCTCAGGGAAGAGGAAGGACTGAGGGATGAAACAGGGGTAAAAGATGGGAGAACATGTCGCTGTGTTTTTGGAAATCTGAGGAGGCTGTACGTCACTCCCTTGGAAGACTTAGTAATTTTTTTTCTATCGTAGGCTCTTGCGTGCTATTTGTTGCCCTACTTCTAGGGAGGCTGGGTAAATTTTGCATTTGCCAAAGGGTATTTAAGTTCACTGAGTCTTCCAGGATATCGAAGCCTACGGTTTTGCCGGTGTTATTGGGAACGTGAGGGTGGGGGGGGGTCTGCACCAGCACAGGTCTGGGGTGTCCCTGTCAGCGCTGGGTCCTAGATCTGCGTTGGGAAGAGGCATCCAAGGGGTCTGGAATACCTGGGAAGAGAACGGCTGAAGTGTGTGTGTCTGCCTGTGCGTGCTGCGGAAGGGAGGAGAGGCTGTCTTTGTGCTTCCCCGCATACATGAATCTGAAACAGCTCTTGCCAGGGGCTGCATAAACCATCTACCCTCTTAGGGCGATGCTGCCTGCTCAGCAGTTTAGTAGGAAAGTAACAAAAATGTTGTTAGTGCACTACAGGGCTTGAAAAATGAAAAGGTTTAAAATCATTGTGTCCCATTGTTGGTGTTTTTGGTTTATTTGAGAGTGATGTCTGGAGGTAAAGTTCCATTCTCTGTGTGGCTTCTTTGTGTTGTTTCACTTTAAGTTTTGTGGATTTCTGCCATTCAGGAACGCTACGGCAGCCTGTGTTGTGTTGATAAGAGCTGTACTCGTTGAGAATTAAGGGGTTTAAAAATCCACTTGTAGACGGGAAAATGCCGTGTGTCGTTTGGAGCTTTTATAGCGAAGTATGAACGCAGAGAAGGAGCCGCTTCTGCTCGCGCTCCTGCAGCTTGGCTGAAGCTGTTGGTTTGTTGTTTAGAGGTTTCTTTTTGAAGCTCCGTATTTAAAATACTGATCTGATAGGAACTTACAGATTCAGTAGTGCTGCTTTAAGAGTGTAATTGTAGGATAATTGCTTTGTTTGCCTTATTTATTTGATTTTGTGCAGCGTATCTCATATATTACACTTTATTACTCTGTCACCCAAAGCATTATGATGAGTTGCAGGAACCTGGGTGGCAAAGTGCTTCTGCCGTTGGGAACGAAGGGATGTCTGCAGGTGCATTTAAACCATTGGGGAAATAACAAGGAGTAAGGAACTATATTAAAATACATATATTATAAAATATATTAAGATACATGCTTGAGAGTACTCAACAGATCTGTATATTTTAACCATCTGATCATAAAGTTCTCTATTGTCTAGAAAGTGTTTGGTCATTTAAATCATACCGTCAGCTGGCTAGAAATGTCCTTTTAGCCCCCAAGGAGTTTATTGGTCTTTACAGATGCCATAATTTATCGTGCCATTGTTTTTAAAAAAATAGAGATTGTTCTAATTTTGTCTGTTAATTCTTATTTTGTCTGTTTATTCTTAATTGTCCTGTCAGTGTTGTTATCTTGAGGTAACTGGAACGAAAATATTTACTTTAAAAGAAAGTTACTTTTGGCACTGTCCCCATCACTCTGTGGTTTGTCGAGTTCGGGGCTTTTCTGTAGTGCTTCAGTTAAACTCACAAGTGACCGTGCTTCTCCAAAAAGCAGTTTAGGAATGAAGTTGCTGCTGCTCGACTGAAGAAGCTGGTGGGGTTTACGTACGTGTGTGCGTGGCTGGCGTTGGCGGGTGCGCAGGTAAATCTCAGAGCGAGCTCTGCGGCGGATCCGAGCCGCGCGCCCGGGGTGCTGTGCTGCAGGAGCTGCCTTTGCTACTTTTAGCAAGCTCTTCTTCCAGTACCCCCTAATTAGCTGCAGGTTTTTTAATTTATAGTTTTGGGGTTTCTTTTTTTTTTTTTTCCAACAGAGACTTGTAAATAAATCAGGAGCTCTGTTGAAAGGAATAAATATTTAATAGTCTGGCCTCTATTTGCCTCCAACAGGCAGTGGTACCTTGCTGCGCTTGTTCAGTTTACATTACGTTTGCTGATTCGGAAGAATTCTCCTTGACCGGATTCCTCGACAAGAAGGGAAAACGTGAAGCCACAAGCACTTTTCTATACTTGTGAGCTTTTCAGAAATAACTTCTAATATTTCATCATTCTGACTAAACTAAGAATGGTGTATTTTTACGGTGTCTAAAATTGCTGCGCTTGCAGCTCTGGCTGACGAGAGCAGCTCTACACGTGCGAACTTGCAGGTGTTTTAGGGGGTATGTTGTCGAGGAGACACTCTGTGCAGACAGCTGTTCTCAGAGGTGAAACCAAATGCAGCCAAAATCCAGTTAACTCACTGGGCTTCAGCTTTTCTGAGAAAACAGCTTTTCTGACCAGCAGCAGAGATCAGTTGTGGGTCCCTCTGTGATTTTTCAGTCAACCATTTGTCTTCACGATGTTGATATTTGTAGGCTAAGAAGTAGATCAGAGCTGACTGGATTGACTAGACCTTGGCCGCACTGTGAGCTGGATGATCGGAACCTGATCCAGAGAAGCCCAGCACTTGTTCTGAGGCGAGGTGGCGTGTGTCTGCACCGTGCTTCAAAGGGAGAAGCCAAAAACTGTGGCGATTGAGGCTGGTGAGACCTGGGCCTGGTGGAAGGCGTAGGTGTGTGTTGGTTGTGGAAGAAGAAATCAGCACATAGCGGTCAGGGCAACAGAAGTTTCGGTATTCAGAAGCTTGAGCTAGACGATGAAATGAAGAGTAATATGGGTTGTCTTGGTGACCATGTAACCTGCTGTCTGTATAGTGGGTAGGTGCAATTTGCTCCTGGATAAATGCATAATTTAAATTCCTTATTTTGCCTTCATACTCCTATTACACAGCTCTTTTATATTTATAAACCAGGTTGGCTTTTGGAACTTCCTGCAGGTTTTGAAACCTCTGCCGCCATTTGTGATAGCATCATCTGCTTCCCTCTTAGGCAGCTTCCTTTACATCCACCCTCGTGCTGAGGAATATTGAATATCTATAAGTGTGTTTCTCTTTCATGCTATTTTGATGTAATAACTGCCTGGGACACCGAGCGAGGTTCGTGTTTGGTAAATTGCTGCTGACGTGGGTTTCTGAGAGTTGCTTGCAAATGAGACTTTTAAATGAGGTCCTTTCTTGCTGCTCGGCAGCACACGCTTCTGTTTGGAAATGAGGGCTTGCAATTTCCATCACAATTTCAGCCGATATTTTAACAGTTCTTCCTCCAGGTGCACTTGGCCCTTCATACTGGAGTGAATATGTTTTGCAAGGCACTATTTTTCTTGTAGTTAGGCGTAACTGAGAAAATAGAAACTCTGTTATTTTGTGATACTTAGGGTTTCAAAGGGGGCAAAAATGCAGAAGCGGTGAGGTTTCATCGATAGTTTGGTTCTCTGCAGGAAAGTGTTACTAGGCAGCTGAGAACTACTGCCTGGTGCTGTTGATGGTCTTGCTGAATCAGATCCTTGCACAGGAGATGCTTATTCATCCCACGGTGCTTGAAGGCCCAGCCTGCCCTAACAAACTGACCTGTCACCAACCTGCGTGGGTGCCAAAACTCTCTTGTGGGTGATGTCAATGAGTCAAAGCCATTTTAGTGCTGTTCTGGAAGATAAGCCCTATTTCTTCCTCGCTTTGCAGCCTGTGGCCGTGCTGGCGGGACTCTGCTGGGGTGCTCCGGGGGATCCCTGGGAGGGGTGGCCTTCTCCCTGCAGTGGGGTTGGGTTCTGTGAGACCTGCAGGAGCAGGTGAATGCACTGAGCAGAAGGTGGGAGACCTTGGCTGGTGGTGTTGTAGGTATCTTTCTCATTTATTTGTATTTGCAGTAAAAGAACAGACGGTGATATATCCTTTTTTCCTCCTGCAGCTTCATGTTTCCTGTTGCAGGTGGTTTAGGCCCCCCTCAAGGTATGTATGAACTTAACATTTTGAGCATGAAGTTCTTGACTTTGCTTAGGTACATTGAACAACTTAAAATAATTCTGAAGTGCGATGATTAATTGAACTCCGTAGCTGGTTTTCCCCTTGAACTCAGCACTGGTAAAGCTGGCTCTATTGAGCAGGGCTAGAATAAAGATCTAGGAAAGCTCCATTTTTAACCTGAATTTGCCTTTAAGATTTTGGTGTTGCTTTGAGTGTGGTATTTAACCTCTTCATGCTCCATCTACCAGCTGTGTGTACCCATATTGTGTGGGTGTTGCAAGACCTGGTAAATATTTACAAAGCACATCAAGACCCTGGGACAAGAGTCACAACCTGTGTGGAAAGTATTAGTACAATAGGAGAGCCTCAGCATTAAATTACCTTTGTTCTCATTCCTCTTGCAGTGCTGTTTAATTAATGGAAAATACAGAGAGAACTTGTAGCAAAAGTGGAGAGTGTTCTTAGGAAAAGTCTCGGGGACTGATCTGTGGATTATTCCTGAGTGTGTCACTTCCCTCCTGGAGTCCTTTTGCTTGCAATGTTCAGTTACGCACAGTTCTAATTATCTCACGGCGTGCTGGTAATGAATGTGTGCTAGCGTCTGTCTCCCAAGACAGCAACATGTGAGAGATGAAAATACTGAAACATAATCCGCTTGGCTTTATTCAGTGATTTGTTTAATTTTATTGAAGTTTAGCTTTTACTGACAACTATTGCAACCACTCTAATATGTGTCGTGGGCTAATTAACCTACAGACAAGTTGTCCGGCCAGGTCAGAGTGTGAAGCTGTGCTGGGAAATGATGAGTTTATTTCCCCGAGAAATAAACTTTCTTTTTCAAAAGCTGCTGCTTTGCAAGTTTTCCCTTTCAAGAGAAACAGACAATTATCAGCACCATTCAACTTGGTTAATTAAATCTTGTTAATTGGAAATGACCCTTTCAAAAATCATGTGGGAGGAAAGCTGCAGAGAATCCTTTGGACAGGGGGAGAATTCATCAGCGTAGTTAATTGGGAAAGCCCCGAAATGTTTCTTCCCTTAGACTGACCAGTATCTAACCTGAGGAAGTCTGGGGGCTGCCTGTAGTGTGGCACTTTTAAAAAAAGCTTCTTAAATAGTCCAGCAAGACTGAGAGTTTTTTCCTTTTCTTTGCTGGTTTAGGGGTTTCTAAAAAAGAGGGGGGAAAAAGAGGGGGGTGTGGGGGAAAGCTTTACAACTAACTGGGAGCTTACCTTGTTTCACGTTTCGTTGTAGGGATGATTCCGATGCAACAACAAGGCTTTCCAATGGTTCCTGTCATGCAGTCCAATATGCCAGGCATGATGGGAATGAATTACGGTTCTCAGATGCCCCCCGGGCCCATGACCATGCAGGTGTGTGGCGATGAAATGTGGACTAAACCCAGAGCCCTTGGCGCGTGTCTGAAAGGCGGCCGCCGCCGCGGTCCTCTCATGACTGCGGTGGGAACTCAGCTAGAAACTGAAGCGTGGGTTTTAGTCCGTAGTGGGACATCATGTTTTGTAGTATTCTCTGTGAAGGTATTTGTGGTAAGTTAAAGAATTCTCCAAGTTTCGTTGGAATCTGGCTGGAGAGCGGGGGAGTTTAGCATAGATTACTCACTGTTGTAGAGTAGGGAGAAACGAGGGTGTAGTGCGAGGACAGCACCAGCCGTATTTAAAGTAACTTGGATGTTACAGCCCACTCGAAGGTGTCAGAATCTGAACTTCCATTTCATTATGTGTGTTGTGACGCCGAAGTGTGATAAGAGAAGCACGGTCTCGGGACAGGAAAGGAAACAAAAGCAACAACAACATATTGAAAAGCTCCCAGAGGCCACCCACTCCGAAGTGTGGTTACGAATAGTATCGAACTGTTAAATAACTATAACTCAAAACTCCCACAGTGTGCCTCTCCTGCTGTCTTAGTTTCATTTTGTGCTAGTTCTCATTTTGCCGTGGTTTTGTGTACTTACCATTAGGGTGGGGTGTCGTGTAGTATTTTAAATGAGACCGTTACAAGCCGATAAGAAGTGGCTGTGTACACAGTCTGATGGATCGTGACCAATTCACTGGGTCGGTTTATCCCTTTGCAGCTCAGATGCTGGGGTTAATAGAGTTAGGTGGCAATTCATAAGCTTTCTTTTTAAATACCGTGTTCTAGGGAGTGAGGAGTCTCTTAAATGTGCTTTATTTTCTCACATGACTCGTTCTCCCATTTCTCCTACTTCCTGTGTTTCATTCTCATTCTTTTTCCTCCTTAAAGTAACTTTGCCTTCAATTCTGCTCTTGCTAATTGAGGAATAAAAATGAAACATGAGTAGCTAACATTTTTTTCTCTCTTTTAATCTTTTGTTTTCTATTTAGCACCATATGTGCTTACCTACAAATTTGCACTGTGCTGAAATTTAATGTTTTAACGTGGCTTTGTAGCCAAATTGCTGTGACAATTTGAATTTATTGTATCTTGCCATCTCCTTTCCTACCCCTGCCTGGAATTTGTTAGATTAATTTTGTAAAATTTGCAGTAGGAAGATGTTTCTGTGAGGCCTTCCCTAAAAAAAACAAACAGCTTTTGTTCCCTTTCTGTGTGTTCTGATACCAAATACAAAATGAATGGTAAGAAAAGGCAATTATTTTCTGTTCCCTGCCCTATTAGGCAAGCTTTGCAGCTATAACTGCCCTCAGGAAATCCTTCTGATACAGATGCAGTTTAATGAGGGAGGTCTGCTCGTGGCTGCTGTCATAGACCGTCTCCCTCCACTGGACAGGCTCTGCTTGCAAAATGACCAGGCAGCACCCAGTGCCGGTTAGGAGTGTGCACCTCCAGCGGGGAATCTGAAAGTATTATGCAACCACTTAGAAAAGGAAACAAGAAAAATGAGGCAAGCCCCAACTCGTGGTACTGAGCCACGTGTAGCACTGTAGGATGTCTGTAACCTTCCTGCTCTTGCGGAGGGTTGTATGGGTTTGAAGTCTTGAGTTTTGTGTTTGACCAGAAGACCAAAGTATTCTCTCAAATCCTTTAAGCCTCGCTGCTGCGAGGGAAGGATGCCATCTGCTGAAGGAGCAGCGCCTTGGGCTGCGGCGCCTGCTCTGCGCGCAGGCACTGCTCACCCCGCTGTCCGAACGCTTGTAACGGGATGGGATCTACCCAGTTCTGCAGTGATTCGGCTTTTTCTATGGAAAAAAAAAACCCAAACCTTAGAGCTGCGTTACTTATTTTGCTGTAGGGGGGGATGCCCTTGGGGCCGATGCCGGCGACTGGAATGCCGTACATGGGACAGGCGTCTTTCCTGGGAATGCGTCCGGCGGCCCCGCAGTACACCCCTGACATGCAGAAGCAGTTTGCAGAGGAACAACAGTAAGTGACACTTGACTGACTCTTGGGAAATTCTTTTCTGAGGGGGAGATGTAGTCTGGAGGAGTGGTCCATGCAGTAAAAATATTCATAATTTCTCTAGAGAAGTAGTCCATTTAGGGTGTAGAATGTTGTTCTCTTAAGCGAGTAGTGGCTGAAGAAGTAGAAATGTCTGCACCAAGCCGCCTGAATTCGAGACAGAAGAAATGGAAAAATCAAGCTGAAGCTTGCCATGAAAATTGTAATGAAAAATTACTTTCCTTCAGGAAGAGATTTGAGCACCAGCAGAAATTCTTAGAAGAAGAAAGAAAACGGCGCCAGTTTGAAGAGCAGAAGCAAAAGCTGAGACTCCTGAGCAGTGTGAAACCCAAGGTATCTAAAGAATAAGTGGAGTGTTTCTTTTTTCAGGCTCTTTTTACTGGCTGTTGATGGGATGGTCTCTTTCAACGAGCAAGTGGGGAACTTACATGAGACATCAGGTTGCATCTTGGAAATCATCTGGAATAGTCAGTCCTTTACACACTCCTGGTGTAATGTAAACAAAGTCTGGTGTTGAAAATGAAATCAGCTTCTGAAAAACAAACCAACCCGGTGTGTAACGTTTGGGGACAGATTGAGTTTCTAGAATAGAGAACGTTGGGTTGAATGTTTGTTAACATTGTCCCAAGTTTTGGACACCTACAGTGAGCACAAAGACTTGTCTGGAAGAATATAAATAGCTGAGAGAGGTTTGTGTGTAGTCTGCAAAATAAGTGCTTTCTAAATATGGGGGTTATTGCTGATGTGCTTCAGGAAGGCACTGCTGGCACAGAGGGGTTTAATCCAGCAGCAGGCATTGCTCTTTCTCTGTACTGAAGAAGTGCGGCTGTTGAAAGAAAACTGAGCTGTGCTGTGCATTTTTCAAACCATTTTTCGTGGTGTTTCAGACAGGTGAGAAAAGCAGAGATGATGCTTTGGAAGCCATTAAAGGAAATTTAGATGGTTTTTCTAGAGATGCTAAAATGCACCCGACACCAGCATCGCATCCGAAAAAGCCAGGTTTGTCATTTTCCTCATCTTCCAACTGAAAACGGTACTGTTTGAAGCCCTCAGCAGGGGGGGCTAATTCCAAGAAGTATTTTTATTCGGTGGTACAAAGTGAGTGGATTAACTGTTTTGTAAAACAAAGTGTCATTCCTGGTCAGGTTGTGAGGGTGAAGTATTAGACAGCAGCTTTTATTAGAAGACTCAAAATCTTTAAAAGAACGCTTCATGTGAAATATGATGGATGTGTTTGTTCTTTTCTAGTCAGAGCATTAACCAATGTTTTGCAGCGTGCTTTTGAAGCCAAGAGGTGCTGTACAAGTGCTGAGAATGATCAAAACGCTGTAGAATGACCTCAGTGTGCTGTGACAGCGTAGGGGTGTACCATTGCCTGGGCATGGTCAAAGTGAAGCCTCCTCAGTAATTACTATGTTTGTAACAATTACTACTCAAGATTCCCTGTGGGTTGTAGTATAGTGTGTTCTGTGGCAAGCTTTCTCCTATGTACAATCTTTCTCTCGACTGTGGATTTGCTCTTTGGTAGTTTTGAAGCTCCAGGTGGTTTCTGACAATTTTCTGTTGTCTGTAGATTTGCCCATCCTACATCAGTTCTGTTAAAATGGGGAACTGTGGAATGGATCAAGCAGAAAAGTGTCCAGATGAGTAGGCGTTTCTTTTGTATCATGATATATTATTGAGTTTCTGAGGACAGCACATTCCTTTGAGGGAGAATGTCCCCCTGTGCAGACTCCTGTTGTGTCCAGTCTGAAATACTACCTCTTGATTTATTTTGACCCAGTCTGTTTCAAACAAGTGGAATACTTTCATAGCTAGTGTTAACAACCAAGTTCCAAAGTGTTTACATCATAAAAATCTGGGAGAGAAGATGCACGGTTGGAAGCGGCTGCTCAGTTTCACCTGATGCGTTTGCTGTGCTGACAAGAGTTAACTCCTCACATCATGGAGTGCGTCCGCCGCTGGTTCCCCTCGCCCGTTTGCTGTGCATACCTCCTATTTGCCATTTTTCTACCTTTCCACCCGTGAACCTTTTTCCTCATCACTTTGCATTGTGTGTTCATTCCATTTTACAGATCATCCCACATCATCCCATTCTGCTGTGTCTGTTTCCCATTCTGCTTTTCTCGATGATGAAGAATTTAGTGACTTTATACAAGGGCCCGTTGAAGTCCCCACACTGGTGCCTCAACCCACCTCTCAGCCTTTTCAGCCTTTCCATTCTGCTCCTGAGGCTGGGCAGCTGCTTTCAGAAAGGGCTGTGGTCCAGCCTCTCCCTCCAGCCCAGACTCCAGTGTTGCCCATCCTGCATGACGTTCCTTATTTTCCTACCTCTGCATCTTCACCCCATATCCATAAACCAGGTAACTCTAAAGTATCTTTTTTACACATCACCTTCTATCTTAGAGCTACACAGACTCTGCACTTACTTGGTTGGGGGTTTTTTCAGTCTGGCTGAAAGAGGTAATATCTAGGCAATCAAACAGAAACCTGCTGATCCATGGGAGGAGGTTATTTAAGTCCCCTTCTTCCTTCCCTTAGAACTGCACTGTAAAAGCAAGCCACGTGTGGATCCAAAGATGGGCTGATCTTAAGTGAGTTAAGCCTTGTGTGCTAGCATCTTCCTAAGTCTGCAGCGGAGAAAGATTCCGTTGAGACGGTGGTATAAAAAATAACTCTTAGGCTGATGTGGAGCAGTTGCTTGCTGCTTCTCTTGGAAGCTGAATGGGTGTTGGGGAGATTCACGTGAAGAATTTTGCAGGTCTAAGGAGGTATTGGACACTTCCACTGATGCCTAGATGATTATGCAGTGGTAATCCTGATACAGAAAGTAGTTTAATGTGCTCCTACTTGTGTTTTGTTTGTTGGATTTGTTGTATGGTAAGTAAAGGGCAGAGTCAGGCTGTAAAAATGAACAGAGTGGTGTTACTGGTCTGAGCTGGGCCAGATGCTCGTCTGGATAACTTCTCGGTGGTACCAGTAATACATTTCCTTTGAAAATGTCCAATTGCGAATATAAATAATTCCTCCTGCTGTTTATTCAGGCTCTTCCTTGGAGGAGAAAATCTTAAATAATGGCTCAAATGAATCTGAACAAGAGCAAACCAAACTTAAACCATCTGAAGTTGGGCACAAAGCCTCAGCTGCAAGCCGAGTTCATCCCAGTCTCTCCATCACTGACTGGGATGTTGTAGGTGGACATGAAAGTGGTACCACTGCTGCAGAGGTGCACAAGGCTTCAGAACAAAACAGAGCAGTTGAAGAGTGTGGTGAGCAAACAAAACATCTGACAGAATTTAAATCTAATAAGATGCTGCTTGAATGCTAACACTCTGTACACTAATTCTAAGGCAAATCCTGCATAATTTTGCTCTGAATGCCTGCTTGAATAATATGTCAGTGCCTCCTGCTCCTTGCTAAAAGTGTAACAACTGTGATTTGCTCTGAACTTTTTCCACATGAGTTTACTGCTGTAATCACTTTTAACACGTTTGTTTAAGCAGGGCTGCTGTCTTAAAATATTCTGTCCTCTTTCTCAGGAGGAAAAAAAATGTGGTCACTACAGACTTTTTTTTTTTTCCCTTAATTATTTGAGGAAACTTGTTACTAAAGATGGTCAATGTCACGGTGGGTTTTAATCTTTTAGTTTCGAAGGGATACAATCTTGTTAGGTTAAGACTCCCAGCTAGTTAATCCTTGTTTCCCGGACACCTTGCTGCTTGTACGCTCTGTGTCTAAAACTATCTGTGCTTTAGGGATCAAGATTTCAAAATCTGGACTAGGTGAAAACTTTAAGCAAACTTTAGTTCCAATTTGGGCTGCGTTCAAGCTGATTATTGACCATTTGGTTGTGTTCTGTTCCAGTCAAAATAGATGCAAGGTCTGTGGTGCACCATGGTTAGTGCTCTGAGGTACTCCAGGGTTATGTGAAGTGAGGGCTCCGCTGTGGTCAAGTATGATAGAAATATCTGGAGTCCTTTGTGAAATCTCACTTGACTGGGCTTGAGAAGAGATGGAGAAGGGGAAGAAAGCTCCTGGTCTGTAGGTGATTGAATTGGGCACTTTCTCAACCAGTTATTTCTTTTTGAGAACTTTTTATTAATGAACTGATGTGTTCCTCTCCTCTGTCATTGGAAACATTGCTTTCAAGTGTTTTCTTATTGGATTAAATTAAGTGGTCTGAGTGGACATTTTCAGTAAGTGGAGGGGCTTTGTAATACACAGCAAGTTGCAAAAAATTACTTAACTTTAAAGAATATACAGCATGAAATAGGAGCTGCTCACTTACTCATGGTTCAGTCAGTTGTGTTGTTCACCTTGTACAAATCCAACACAATCTGATGCCTGATTTAAGAAGAAAAAGAGGGGGTGGAAAGAATGAAGCAGGAAGCTGCCCTGGTTTAAAAGTGTGAGACAGGGTGAGTTGAAATAGAGCCTGCGGGTGAAGGTGGTGTTGGAAGTGATTATGTGGGGCAACGAGAATAGTTCCAAATGTTGTTCAGGGTGCTTTGAAGGATGAGCTGAAGCACTTTGTGAAGAACAGAAGTTCAGTAGTTAAGTGATAATGGTGAAAAATGGCAGCCCCTTACTCACCTGGATATTACCAAAGTTTTGAGTAAGACTGTCCTCTCTGTCGACTAAATATGGCTGTGAATTCCTTTTAACTTCTTACATTATTTGATTTTTAAGGGGCTGAGTTTTATCAGGTTCAAGGGTGAGAAGCAAGAATTGGTGGGGTGCAGAAGTGTATGGAAGGGTGGTTAGAGCTGAAGAATAATGAGACTGGAGGAAGCAGCAAATTTCTTTCACTTGGCTGGTGAAACGGAAGGAATTACTTATATTAAAATGTGCTTGGAGTCGTGAGATGATTAGAAATTAGACTGCAGTCAGGAGGGAATCCATGTGGAAGATGAGGAGACGCAAGGGCACTGGGAAAGAGAATGAAATCTGAAATGATGCTGATTTTTGTCAGCCCCATCCAAGACAAACATAAAATCGGCTTACAGGGAGCTAGAGGGAGTAAAACCACTGAGGGGAAGAGTCCCACAGTAGAGAAGGAAATAACTGATTTTCAGGGAGTGAAGTGTGGCAGACTGCGTTAGGAGAGCCTTTGGTGGTGGAGGTGGCCGTGATGTCTTCTGGGTCTGAAGACTGGGAGAAATGGGGCAATGGACACGTTTTTGTGAACATGGGGTAAGATCTTGGTGAGATTCAGTCTAATAGGCTGTTTGTGGGTTTTCCCCATACGGATGTTCTGGTGGAATGTTGTGGCTCTTATGGTAGGAGGGAATTTTATTCCCCAGGTAGCCCTAATAGCATATGGATGGTGGGAAGAATAAATCTGATATGGCAGAGAACCGCTGCTGTGAAATCTTTAAGACGAGAGACTCGAGCTTCACTAGAACTAGAAAGTAGGAGGGAGGCAAACGAGGAGCTCCTAGTTTCATTGTGTATATAACTCTAGCCTTGCCGTTTCTGCCCAATCATTCTAGTTAAGTTGAAATACAAATTCCTGCAATAGCTGTTTGTCCTCTGAGCACCGTGATTCCTGTCTGAAATCTTTGCCTGGAATGCTAAATGATTCTGACCAGCTGTGATCTAGTCTATGAGGTCTCCATGGTCTGAATCCATGTATCCTAACACAACTGTCTGTCTTTTTCTCACCGACTGGAATACGTGTAGGAGTTGGAGTCTTCCCTCCGCAGGACCCCATTCAGCAAATGCTGCCTCCTTGGCTCTACAACGATAGCTTGGTCCCAGGTAAAGGAGAAAGGACGTGAGGTGTGCCTGGCTGTGTGCTTGCATTGCCACCTATTGATCAAAGCCTTGTTCCGCAGTCACCAAACGAATCCTCTGTCTTTGATACGCTGTGTGTTTGTGGTGGCCTTATCTGTGTTGGAAGGAGTGTGGGTTTTATTCAGGTGCGTTCAATGTTCAATCTAGACTGTGTTCCGACAGCAGATTGTGCTTGCAGAGGTTGCGTTGCTGATAATACTGCTTTCATGGCTAGTCTGGTTTTTGGCCTGTCTTGTGATTAAGCAGGCTCATTTCTTACGGTTATTTTATCTTATGTACGCAAATAACACAGTAAATAGAAAATGAAACGCTGTAGTGAATGTTGATTACGCTGAGGTTTAAATACATAAAGCTCTTATAGCTACCTTTTTGTATGGATTATCTTGCAATTTCATTAAAGAAACATGTTTTGAAATGGAGCACTATTTTATATAAAATATTTATTTGCTTGCGTTAAACCTGTCTGTAAAGATCACCCAGTAATGCATTTAAATGCAACGTGATAGTACGATACGATGCCAGAGTGCTGCTGCCTCACCTTACACTTTGAGCGCTGCTAGTCTGATATAAGGTTGAGTTTGGACAGAACAGAAAAGCAATCTTAAATTCCCTTGAAACCAGCAGTTGTCACTGTCTAAAACCAACTCTCTCTTAACAGAGCTGTACAAGAAAATTTTGGAAACCACTTTGACTCCTGCTGGAATAGATACAGCTAAACTCTATCCCATCCTGATGTCGTCTGGATTGCCCAGGGAGACCCTCGGGCAGATCTGGGCTTTAGCCAACCGCACTACTCCCGGGAAGCTCACCAAGGAGGAGCTCTACGCTGTGCTGGCCATGATCGCCGTAACTCAGGTAGCGCCAGCGCCTCGGGAATCAGTGCAGTGCTCAGTTAGCCAGCTGTAGGCTCGGTGTTGGTACGAGTAGCTAGTATCCCACACCTGTAGAAAAATACTACTGCTGTTGAAGCCCATGTGTAACTTCAGCGGGATTATAATTTCATCCCCCACACTTACACTTCAGTTATTCCTTTCTTTAGTGTCAGTTGAGGATAGTTCTTAGATGTATCTACCAAACACAAATATGTGTATTTCTAGTATAAAGTACTGGCTGTTCTGTCGTGTACACATCTGTGTTCCTCAGACTCAATGGTTCCTGTATCCCTTGGTCTGTGAATAGCTAGACTTGCTACCTCTCCTGAACCAGTAGAATGTTAACTCTAGGCTTCCATTCTTCATCAGCGTAGTGTCATCACTCTAGCAGGTTATTTCCAAATACCAGCCCTGTTTGAAGACTAAGGCAAGAGTATCTTGAGCGATGAAGGTCGAAGCTGAGGTACCTTGTGGAGTGGGGTGTAAGTCGATACAGCACACACCGGGTTCAGCGTCGCTTTGCCCGCCAGCACTTACGGGGTTGGTTTAGTAAAAGCCAAACAAGAACGTTGTCAAATGCTTCTGCTCACTCCCGGAGGTGTTGTCATCCCTGTGCAGCTCCAGCAGTCAGGGTGGTGAGTGGGATTCACTTAGGCTCTTGGTAGCATGTTTTGCTTTGGAAAGTTTACCTGGAGCTTGACCAGTCCCTGTTCTTTCATGCTTTCAGTAACACAAGCTGGAAATTGGGGCTTTGGAATTGAGAATGCAACATGCCTTGTCGTGGATGTGTCTTTGCTTTTCTGCTTTGCAGAGAGGGATACCTGCAGTGAGTCCTGATGTATTAAACCAGTTTCCAGCTGCCCCTGTTCCTACTTTAACTGGATTTCCGATGGCGCTGCCCGCCACAGTGAGCCAGCCGCCTCTGATGCCCTCGGCACCGCCGGTCTCCATGCCTCTGAGCATCGGGCCGGCCGTCATGGGAATGAGCATCACGGCTCCGGCGGGCGGAGCTGCAGGACAGCCTTCGGGAGGGTTCCTGCCACCCTACGCGCCCACTCAGGTCAGCTCGCTCTTCTCGCTCGGCAAATCTCCGTGGTCTGAGACTTAGAATTAGCCCCACTCTCTCAAAGCAACGTAGTGACAGCAGACGTTAAGTAAAGAGCAAAAAATGCTGCTGAAGTCTGGCGTGTGACATCTGAAAACATGAAGTCATGCCACTAAGGATGATGGGTTATTTTTTCCATTTCTTTCTGGTGGCATTAGAGGTACAGAAGCATTCTCCATTGCAGACAAATTGAATTGAGCGAAGATTTTCGTTGTAGTTAAGATTTCTTAATGCACATAAAATGGAATTATAGGTTAAACTCCACAACAGGCTCTATTAGCTGGTAAAATAAGTCAGAGTTTTCAGGAGAAGCTGAGAACTATGAAAACCTTTGGTTTACAACAAAATCATGTGGGGGATAAATTTTGCTGTTTGCAAATATAGTTCTTCTTTGGAAAGTATTTTTGGTGCTTTTGCTGTGTGTATGGATTTTAAATTGACTGATTTAAATTATTAAATTTTGTCCTGTATTAAGAGTACCTGGCCATGACTGATAATACATTTAACGTGAAAGGAGTAGAGTTCCTTATTCACCTGTTCTCTGTGCGTGCCACTTGTAACCCAGCACACCTTGTCTGTGGTCTGAGTCGAGAGAGGTGCAGGTGAAGTGGAAGCACTGACCAGGCTGGTTTTGTGTGCTGATGTTGAAAGGTTTTTTCCTTCTTCTCTTTTTTTAAATTTTTTAAATTTTTTTTTATTTTTTAATCTCTCAAGTCAATCAAGCTACTCTGAACTGCTTTCATGCTAGATGACAATCTGAAAAGACAATAGCATAACAATTTCCACGTTGTTTGTCATTCAGGTAGCAAAGCCAGAAGATGACGACTTCCAGGAGTTTCAAGATGCTTCAAAGTCTGGCTCCCTCGATGACTCGTTTGCCGATTTCCAAGGGGACGTAGCTGGCTCCTCCAAAGCAGCCACTTCCCAGCACCGGAGCAGGTAGCAGATTTTGATTTCCACCCCTTTGGTATTTTAGAACGCTTTTAAGAAATGAAATGTTTTTCCTCTTCTGTGGGTAGCTTTCTAGCCTGTAATTTTCTCCTGTCACCTGACTTCTACTCTGACAGTTTCTTTTGAAGGTCGTTACAACTACAATTAGGCTTTCTGAAAAAATGGCATTTGACGTGCCAGAGGTGGTTGGCCCTTCTTTAGTGTTTTAGTCATCACGCTGAGGTAAATTGAGTTTACAAGGGATGGGGATAGGTTTTTCAAGTGCTGATACTACTGCACAGGCAATTGGAAGTTACTTCATACTGTGCATTTGGGCAAAAATCTTACATAAAGCTATTTGGGAAAAATACAGTGGGGCAGAGGAGTTCTGCACTTAGTGCTGAGTGCTTCCGTTAGAGGTATGACCCATGTGTGTTGGAGTTGACAGAAATCCATTTGCTGCTATCAAGGTCTTTCTTCAGACCCTCGGTACGGACCCCAAAATTCACACAAAGCACATGACGCTGTGCTCTTAAATGACCGAGAAATCCAGATTTTTATTTCTATCATTTCTCTGGCCAGCACTTAAACTTGCGATAACCGACTATAGATCTCAACTGGAATCTCATTCAGACTCCAGCAATCTTGGCTTTTCATTTGGGAGACTGCCAGAATGTCATTCCGGATCAGGCAAATTTTGTATAACAACCTAAGTAAGCAAGTTCACTCCCTTTTGAGAGTTTACAATGAATCTTTCAGAGTCCTGTGATGACAAACTTTCAGCATTGTGTCCTTTTCCTGCACGTGGCAAACCTTGTACCCTCTGTATGTAGCCGTACCGATTTATTTTTTGTGTGTCTGACTTCTTGGTGGCAAACAGAACGAGAGCTTTCCAGGTAAGCCGTGACCACCACTTGCTTCCTCACCAGTGACATCAAACGGGGATACTGAAACACGTTGTTCTGTTACCACGTGGCTCATGGCATTCTGTGTAAAATATTTAATTTTGCTGATCTCACTCAATGCCACATGAAGAAGCTCTGTTTTAAGTATATCTTTATTTGTATTTGACGTCGTTGTGCAATTAAAGCTATTCTGAAAGTTTTAACAGAAACATCATCCGTAAATTCCACAATGGGGAGTAGGGGATCGTGTGGAAAAAAAAGGTGTTTCATTTTCACTGCAGCAGTTCTCTTTATTCAGTTGTAAAAGCGTTCGGTTTTGAAGGGGATGTTACAATGAGCTATAATCTAATTGCTTGTGGAGCTTTATTTAAAAAAAAAAAGCCATCTGTAGAGTACAGATGATTAACCATCACATTTGCCAAGATTGCATATCTAATAGCCTGTTTTGCCGTGATGTGAAATTGAATTTTATTACCATAAGCTCTGTTTTTGTGACGTCGCGCTGTCTGCAAGCATCACAGACCTTCGTTAGCGCGCGCGTGCGAGTGCTGCGTTTGCGTGGTGCTTGTAGGCTGCTGATAAGGAGATTTAAATGGCTCTGGAAAGATTCTTGCTTCAGGCCGAAGAACGCCACGGAAATTCATTCACGTTTTCAATGCGTGTAGTGTTGAATGGCACAAACTGGAGGTAAAACGCGTCACTCCGATGGAAGGGAGGATGTTCTGTAGAGCTGCCAGCGTCTGATAAGGGGGCTGGTGTGGAGGGCGAGCAGAGCTCTCGCAGAACGTCTTCTAAATCTTACAGCCATTGCTAACATGGTGTTAGGTTATTGTGGCAGTTTTACTATATAAAGTAGAGCGTGTTTACGTGCAGAAAGATTTACTTGTGTAACCGTGGAGTAATCCTCCCTTTACTGATCAGCTAGCTACCTAAACTCGCTGTGGGTGGTGACTGAAATTCAGAGTTATCCTTTCCTTCCTTTGGAACGCTGCTTCCGCTTTATTCTCTTCATTTTGCAATGTGAAATATAATCAAAAGTAGGTAAGCGGAAGGTTTGGAGCTGGCAAAAATCTCATGCGGTTTTAACTCTTTGCTGTGTCTAATTCTGTCGGGGAGAATCGTCCTTAGGCTGCCCCGGGCAGAGGGATGGATGACACAGCAGTGGTTCCTGCGGTGCGTCTGTGCTTACTGTCTCCTGGGCTAAGAATGCCTGCAGTGTGAAGGGCTGGAGTGTTTTGCTCATGTTTGGGTACAAATTAAAATCAAAAAGGGGTAAAAAGTGACTCCTGGCCGAAAGAAGTACAGTTAGGTGAGATAAAGGGTGAATTCACCCATCCCTTACCGCTGCCTGTTTACATGCTCTTTTTCTTGATAGATATCGAGGTATTTTACATCAGGCTCCTGCTTAAGACCTCTAGGGTATGAGCTTAGGTTTAGTAATCCAAGTTGTGTAGTCATAATAAGAGGATCTTTTAAATAAAACCTGGAAATGTCGATTTTCTCATGGATATGTTAAGGAACTCTGCTTTTCTCTCTTTTGTTTTTAGTGTTCCTTCTTTACTAATGCCACTCCCAGGTAATAAGACGCTCTCATCAACTGATAAATATGCTGCGTTTAAAGGCATTGCAGCTGAGAAGCCTTCTGAAAGCACGGCTACTTTTGGAGGTAAAAGGAAAAATATACAACCACTATGAGCAATTTATTGCAATATTTCATATATCTCGGGCTTGGCGTTGATAAAATATTAATATTTAAACACCAGAGCAATTATGCCAGTATAAACTTTAGGATGTTAATTCCTAATATCCTTAGGTAAATGTATTGTTTTTTCTCATCTTCACTAGATTGTGGAGACAAGTACAGTGCTTTCCGTGAACTAGAGCAACCATCGGAGAGCAAATACTTAGGTAAGTGGTGTGGTTTTTGGAGATGTTTTAATAGATTTTCATTGTATTTCTTTTAGCTGTTCTCTATGAGCTGCAGAATTTCCACTGCTAGAATTCTAGAATAATAGTGCTCCTGCTTCTCTAAACAACTTAACAGGAAGTATCCTGAAAAAAATAATGTGATTTGCTGTTGGAACAATCTACAAATGGTATTTCTAGACAATTGGCATCTCTTCTGGGTGCGTCTGTGTTTTATTCTGAAATAACAGTAAGGTTGGAATTTGTTCTGAAGAGTCACCACTGTCTTAGAAGACAGAATAAGATGCTTCTGGGCAGAATTGCAACTTTTTTATATTGTTATGGCAGAATTTTAACTCTTCGTAGTCTCTGGTGCTCTCAGAATAAACCCGGTCCCTTATTTTGAAATTTGTGTTTAGCTGGTTTTGATGGAGCATAGTAAAACCTGGCTGGCGTCTGAGGTGCCACATCTGGGAGGTTCCAGAAACAGAGTCTCCAGAGCCGTCTGTCTACCTCATTTATGAAATAAGTGCTAATCTCATCTTTTTAGTCAGATGGGGGGAAAACAATCTCAAACTCTACTAATTTTCGTAATTATCAGCAGACAGATCAGAAGATAAACTTACTAACTAACTTACCCCAACTTCCCCAGAGCTGCGTGCTACCCAGCGTTTGGTGCAATTATTAGAAAACAATGTTAGATTCTAGGATAAAGCTGCTTACCTGAGTTCACTCCTACTCCTTACTTTCCAAAGACGGAATTCTTTTCTTCAGACAGAGTTTCTGAAACTCCTGTGATGTTTTGTGAGGTTTTTGTGCTCGGTACATCTTCAGGATTACGTGCATGCGATGAAATGAAATAACGTTTTTATCTCTTTCTGTGCATGTTCTAAAATACAGAATATTATTCTATTTGCCTGCTGCCCAGGTCTGACCACTCTTAACCCTTTCACCAGCTTACATTTCTAACGGAAAAGTTTGCAATTCAGCAGTAAGTTTAGTTTGCTGTGATGTTTTAGTTTTGATCGATGAATAGCAATTTCATGAATATCTGTATTGTTACAGGGCCAAGTGAATTGGTCTGGAGGGGAGGGAGAATGGAGGAATGTCAGGTGTAGTCACGGCCCTTCGCTACCAGGAGAAAGTGTTCTTCTAATCCTCGGTTAAACTAAGTTAAAACATGACATTTTGTGGTACCTTAAGAATGAAATGTTAGTAGTATACTTCTAAATTAGAACAAAATCTGTTTATTGGACACTTGTCTTAAAGTATGCATCAATACTTTAAAATTACAAGATAGTCTAAGTGCGTACGTGCTGGTGAATGGGTTAAACAACTCAACGCTTTGTATGTTCAAAAGAAATTGCTTTCTGAAAAAAAAAGTGTATGATCAGGATGAAACATAAAATTAGTACACCAAAATATTTAATATAAGTTAGATGATAGCATTGTTACATAGTGTTTAAGGAGGTTTGAACTGCAATCCTTACGTAGCACGATCTTACACCCAGTAGGGCGCTGAACCAGAGATCCGCACATCTCGTGATTTCCCCGGGAGAGTGAGCAGGATTAGTTATGTCCAAGCTTCTCAGTAAAACTGGAATTGGTCTCAGCAGAAGCTGGAAGATGCCCCAGTCACGTTGCCATTGCTGAAGTTCCGATCACTGAATGCTACAGTATGTTTAGGTGAATCTGGCAGAAGGAAAACTTGGTAGATTTAAACGAGATCTTAAAAAGGTTCTAAACCAACACGTTAGGATCACTGCCCTGCCTTCTTTTCTGTTGGGGTCTTTGTCTCTTCCACCCTCTGGGTTCCCCATCATGCCCAGCTGGACAGGCTTGGGGCCTGTCTGCCTTCTGTCTGCAAAGGTACCTTCTGCCACCAGGCAAGTTGGGCTGGTCTCCTCCCTGCTCCCCGTTCAGCTTGCCAGCAGGGTTGCTTTTGTCGCAACCCTCTGCTGATGCCCTGTGAAGAGACTGCGTTTGGGCGATATTTTGGAGGAAAGGGGAGAGTTGCTTCTGTAAGGCAGCAAATACTGTACTGGGATGAGTGACGTTCAGGATTACATTCATTGCTTGGCAAATAGGAGGAGGCTGAGGTGGGAAAAAGAACTTAGGTGGAAGCTCAATGAGGCGGTGCTGATCGCCTTTTGAATCTGTTGGTTGTGCTGCGTTTTGATATTAACTCAGTGTAAATGGAATTTGGTACGACTTTGGGGCTGTTTGAAAGACCTCAGTGTTTGCTGGAAGGAATGTTAGAATCGCTGACCTTGAAACTTGTGTGGTTCATAGAAGTTGAGTTTGCAGTTCTACGTGCATCCTGAGGTCTTCATTTAAATAGTTTGCATAAAAACTTCTGACATTGCATGAAATAATTTGCTTGCTTGCATGGTGTGAGCGTGACACGTTTGTTTATCTCTGCGGTGTCTCGTTATTGTTTTTTTTTCATTGTTTTTCTTCTCAGGTGATAACCTTGCAGAATTCAAGCCTGCAGGAACCGACGATGGTTTCACAGATTTTAAAACCGCTGACAGTATCTCACCCTTAGAGCCACCTACAAAAGACAAAACTTTCCCTACATCCTTCCCTTCTCTGCCTGTTCAGCCTAAACAGCAAACACAAGCAAAGACCTCTTTGAATCTAGCGGACTTGGATCTCTTTTCCTCTACTGGAGAAAACAAGCAGCCATCCTTTCCACCTGCATTTAATACATCAAAATCGGGCTCCCTTCCTCCACCACCCCTTCCATCTACCACTGCCCAACCTGCACCCAGCAAAAGTTCAAGCTTAGCTGATGACTTTGGAGAGTTCAACCTTTTTGGAGAATTTTCTAACTGCGCATCAGCCGGTGGACAAGATGACTTTGCAGATTTTATGGCTTTCAACAATAGCAGTGGATTTTCCGAACAAAAACCAGATGACAAATACAATGCACTTAAGCTGGAGGCTGGTCCTGTTCCTCAGCCTGGCTCATCTGCCAACACAGTGAAGAGCGGGCAGAGCTCTGCCACCGCCGCTACGCCCACCAAGTACGATATCTTCAAACAGCTTTCTCTGGAGGGCGCCGGGGCAGGCTTTGAGGAGGCGAAGGACAACACGCTTTCCTCCGTGAAGAGCGATGATGATTTTGCCGACTTCCACTCCAACAAATTTTCTTCCACGTGCAACAGCGCGGATAAGTCCCTGGTGGACAAAGTCGCAGCTTTCAAGCAGGCCAAAGAAGACTCTGCTTCGGTGAAGTCTCTGGATCTCCCTTCTATTGGCGGCAGCAGCGTCGGCAAGGAGGATTCTGAAGACGCCTTGTCTGTTCAGTTTGACATGAAACTGGCTGATGTGGGAGGAGATCTTAAGCATGTCATGTCTGATAGCTCTTTGGATTTGCCAACAGTTAGTGGCCAGCATCCACCAGCAGCAGGTGAGGAACTGGTTAGATTGCTCTGGTAACGTAGGTGATGGAGATGTCAGTGTTCTTCTGTGTGCTAATTTACAGTATTATGCACTGGTCTTTCGGTAGTGAAAGGCTTCTCAGTCTGCACCCGCCAACAGCCCCTCAGCAGGGCAGCGTTTATTCTTCTTGTCTTGGAAGACTATAAATAGATTGAACAGTTTGAACTCCGTGCCAGTTTATTTTTGAGATTTGACAACATCATATGACTGGTACCTGTTAGCTATTGTCACCGAAGGGATCCGAGTGGAAAATTTTCTAGCGCAAACAATGTCATTCCGTTTATATGAGCAAGATGAATGGCAGAGCCTCACTGTAACCTCTTGGTTTCCACAAAGCCTTTGGCTCGGGGACTTAACCCACTCCGTGCTTCTGAAAGGGTGGCAGAACACTAATTTGTGCTGCTAGTGAAAAGCTGTCCCATCAGCAACGCTGGTGTATTCCCATCACGGTGGGGCTTAATCTGGGCAGCTGGTAGTTCCCAGGCTGGCAAGTAGGAGTGTTGTGTAGACTTTTTAGAGTTAAACCCCTCATTGAATAGTCGTGTGGAGGGCCTGTAAACGTGTCCCATGATTGGTAACTCCTGGGCCTCAATTTAAAACCACGGGAGTTTTACTTTGTCAGGTTTTCACCTTCTTTAATTTCCCTTTATGGAAGTACTCCTGAGTACTGACCACCTCCCATCTGATCGCATATCATAAAACAAATTTCCCAAGTGTCCTGCTTTTTCTTTTCATATGTACATGGGAAGATAAGATGCAGTAAAATGTTCTGTGGCCTTCAATAATACGGGAACCATTGCGGTGTTCTGGCGACAAGTATCACGCTGTCAAAGGCTTTTCTGAGCAGGGGGGAGCACACAGACCGTCCGTGTGAAAGGTGTTACTGCAAGAATCGGTTATTTCCATATGAAATATTTCTTCCATTTTTGCCGATATGGGTAGAGAATTACAGTACTGTAATCCTGCATTATGTGATGTTTTTAAGTAGGGGAGAGGATCAAGGTGGCAACTTTGACATGGAAGATACTCTATAACAGGGTACAAAATATCAGGAATAATTTATGAGCAAAGGCGTTTAATTTTCATATTACTGCTTGGTAAAACTCCCAAGTTGAGTGAGCTGTCAAAAACGTAGCACCTACAGTGTGTTCTTGAATGTTTACTTTGGTTTTGAAAGCACTTTTTCCTAATATTTTTCTAGCCTCTTTTGGTGGTAGTTTGACTTATGTAGCTCTTCTACAGGACGTGAGCTTTTGCCACAGAAATCAGTGATTAATAACTGCCGTTTGTGGCAGGAGAGACTTTTTCTGGTTTGTTTAGAGGGGTTAGGTGATCATGTGCTTGTTGCTAAACTTTTGAACTCTGAAGTATTAATTAGAAGCTATTTTTATTAAACTTAAGTCTGTATTCTCCTACGGTGCCAAGCTAGATGTTTTTCCACAGGGAGAGTTTTGCTCCGTTAAACTCTGTTTGGATTTCGTAGCAGAGCGTGCTCTGGCCGACCTGTTACGAATACTTCTGTGCTCATGTGTTCCTTTCTGTGTTTGATGCATCTCAGGCTGTGAACTGCTGATGTTCAAGTCCTTCTTCTCAGTTTACATAAAGTTAGAAGGCAGATTTCTTCCTTCCTTTCTTTTTTTTCTTTTTTTCCCCTCTCTTAATTTTCTCCGATCTGTAAATCTAATGTCAAAAAGGGACAGTATCCCTTTGTCATCCTCTCTGGTGAGGAATGGGAGACTAGTCATGGGCAACTGTGTCTTTGCAAGCACCGTGTCCCACCCCCGGTGGAGCAGCAGTGGGACAGAGGTGCTGAGACACCGAGGTTTCTGACACACCGGTACAGGGGTCTTTATCCTGTGGCTATTGAGATTTCTCATTGTGTAGCTTCCAGGTATGGGCAGGTAGGTTCCTTACGCTGGGAATTAGAAAGAAACCGTTGAGTTGCTTCCCATATGACTGACTTTGGGCTCTGAGGGAAGGAAGGTTTTCACTTTTGCTCTCTCCAAAGGGGATACTGTCTCTTTAAACTTTGCTATAATTCTTTGTGTGGAAGGAAAATTATACTAATGTTGCCTGATTTCTCTTGCATTTACTTCGTATAACCCTTTGAGCCCTGGCTGCATGCTGTTAGTTTCAACCCGGCTGCTTCTTTTAAACCAAATTTACGTTTCACTCCAAGATGAAAGCATTTTAATTAGCACCTAGTCACGTTTTATCAACCTAATTTGTTCCGCGTCCTGCCAAATGTTGCAGCAGGAGCGCACCCTTGCCCGGGTGTCCTCAAAGGGTTATCCATTTGCTGCACTTACAAAGCTGTAAAGTACCTTTTTCTTTGGCGTTACTGGAGATCTGTGTATATTTTAACCAACTTCAGGGTTTTTTTCTGCTTTTCTGATGTCTAATTTCAACTAAACATTTCCTGTGTGAATGTGCCTTCTCAGATCTGCTTTGATATCTCTCTTCTGCAAGTATTGACCTGCATGCTTTATTCTGATAACGCCCTACGAGCTCCTGTGTATCACTATCTTTTGTGATCTGTAAGTCCTGCTGTGTTAATAAATATTATCTTGGCATATTTTGAAAACGTGGGGATGTGTGTGATTTGTTGCAAACCCAGTAAATTGTATCTCTTTTGCCGCAAAAATCCAAAGTTTAAAGTTATAGTATCCCCTTGAGCTGGCGGGTGCCTTTCTCCTGCAGAGCAGCGTGTGGGTGAGCTTCTTTCTCCTCTTCCAGCGCTTTGACCTCACTCCCTCTGGGCTTCTGAAACTTTACGTATCAAGCTAAATGGTGTTTTTCCAAAGAGCAGGTTTTGAGAGGGGTTGAGTGGAGGACGTGTGTGGATGGCAGGGTCGTTTCTGTGCCTGGGAGGGTGTGGTGGTAGGTCAAACTAAAGACAGAAATAACATTTTTCTCCATCCCGTTGTCTCCTCATCTGGATTTCCCTGCTTCCAGCCAAGGTCGTGATACGCCTTTGTGAAAGGAACCAATGGGAAAATGTGTCACTGTCTAGGCCTTCAGGAGTAGGAGCCCATTAAAGAGTATTCTGAGCTTTACTTAGCTAATCTAGAGTGAGTTTGGTGCCCCAAAGTAAAGGGCCCTGCTTCCTCTTTGTTTGGGATCTCCTGCCTTACTCAATATTGAACCTTCCCAACACGAATGGCAGCTGCCAATTTATGTCACGCAATTATGTCACTTCAAATTCCTCCAAATCCTGAGCGACCAACGGTTTGGAATTGACGTCAGATTAGCAGACAAGGTAAAAAGCTAAAAATAGAGACGTGGAATGAAGTTAAAGCGTTGGGCCAGCACAAACTGGGGGTTTGTGGTTCCTTGCCATGAGAGGAACCAGGCGAGAAACCAGAATGCTTTTACTTCTTGACGGCAGTCTTGAGAGGCTTTAAAAGAAAAAGAAAGAACTCCCCCTCACCCCAAACACCACCCCTCTTTCATTCTGGAGAACCAGTAGCTTGTGCCCAGCCCTAGAGCTTTTTAAACTGGAGGCTTGAACAGAAACCCGAGAGGCTGAATTCTGCAGGGCTCCTGCTGTTAGTGTTTGTTCAGCGAATCATACCTGGAGGAGGGCGAGTCATCTTCATGACTCCACGCTTTATTACCTTTCTGTCCGGACCTGACAGTCAAATTCACCCACTTGCTCTCAATTAGTGCAATTCTGGAAACAGAAGGAGCTTAACAACACTTCTTGGTGCTGCGAAGGCGGCTCAGAGCAGAGGTGGGGCCGTGTTTTCCGAAGGGCACAGAGCCCCAGCAGCCGCCCGGGGCTTCCGCAGGATGGAGCTGAGCCGTCAGCCCGCTTCCACCGCAAGCTCAGGGGGTCTTCGTTCTGCTCTGAGATGCCGGTTAATCGTGATCATGAAAAAATGATCAGTGAATTCTTTAATTCCGTGAGGTTTTCCCCACTGTTTCCTTCATTTAAATTTATCTTACAGCCAGCGTTGTTGATGGTTCCCACCTTAGCAGTGCCTGGTGCTGCCGTTCTTCACCCAAGGTGGATTGGAGTAACTCCTGTTATCATTAACAGGCTTCACTAGCTGAGAAATGGGCTTTGGATCTTTCTGATAGGCATGACACAAGTAGCAGCAGTAGGTACGAGCCTTTCTATCTGATTTATCTGCCTTTACCGGGTGAAGGCACGCTGGCTGTGGGGAGGTGATGCCTGTCCCCCCTCCAGCCTCTTGCTCAGGCTGCAGGTGATGTTCCTGGTGATACAGCTCTGGTGTAGGTGCCTTGATGCTGTTCCACCCAGAACAGAGCCAGCTACCACCTATACCACCCGAACAACCACGCTAGAGTTGTGTTTATTCACCAGAATGTGATATAAACTGAAACAGAAAAACTTGAGAGTCTGGGCTGGTTAACATCACTGAATATATCACAGGCGTCTGAATTGTCTCTTTCAGTTTGCTTTAGAATATCCCCAAGGCTGTCAAGAGTTTTCCTTAAATGATTGAACTATTGACATTGAAGGCTCCAGCTTGTAAATCGCCTCCAGCCATAACTTAAGCCTTGGTAGTTGAAATAAATTGTTGTAGTCAGCCTGAGTGAAGGATGTACAGCTCTTCTGTAGGTGAGATAACGCTGGGAAACGGCATTTTGACCGTATTTCACCCTCTGTCAGTGTTCTGCTGTACGTTCCGTGGCAGCTACTGCTCTGCCTCTGCCCAGCAGCTGCGTGGCTGGCTCGGGTCGCCATGCCTGGCTCCAGATGATGATCAGGCAGGTTGGACTCTGGTTTCGTAGTTCAAAAATGGATGGAAAATAAACAGTAAATATTCTAAACCTTCTGCTTTGGAAGAAATACAAATTGGGCTTGGTTTCTAAAGCTTTCAGAAGCTTGCTGCACTCCAGCGTGATGCTGTGAAGATTGCTTTTTCCATTCTTGGTCCACTAGGAAATATTTTTTTAAGGGAGAAAAAGTGTGGTTGTGTGGTTTTGAATGGATCTGACTTTGATTTTGACAGCCACACCCCGCCATCCCACCCTGCCCCCATCTGTGAGTGATCTGAGGATCTCTATCGAGCGTGTTGAATCTGGGGTGTGCTTCGGCGTCTCGCTGATGGTGCCAGCGATGCGCGGCTTTAACTCTGTGGGGAGTAAGAGCTCTTGGATTTAATAGCAAAACTACGCTCAAATCTTGTGGTGTTTCTGAAAGACTGCCACAGAATTGCTGCTGAGATTACCAAGGAATACTGGGGTTTGATGATACATATCACGGAAATCTATTGATGTGTCTCTTGTGGTAGGACTGTGGGTTTCCTAACGCACGATCCACTTGGGGTTTGCCCTGCTTCGACCAGGAATTCCCTGTATGCTCCTCAAAAAGCACTGGCTAAGAAATCACTTTCAACCTTATGAAAAATGCTTGTTTATCCCCCGCACAAACCATTTCCACAGAAATCTGAGTGGGTTTAGTCTTTGCTCATTTTGGGGGGATAAAGTTTGATGATTTCATCAGTTCAGATTCTGTTCTTCCCAGACAGGGAGGAGGTGGTGGCAGCTCCGCAGCCTCTGTCTTCCCCAGGTGTGATGCTTAGTTAGAAGTATTATTTTTTTTTTCCACCTAGTCATGTCTTGCTTTGAAAAAAAAATTACTGCTACACATGCATCTTTTTAAATTCAGAATTGTGAGAGCAGCGAAATGAAGCTTTTATTCCATCAGAGGCTAGAACTGCAGCATTGTAACTGGAGCGGTTTTATTCATTACACGGATCTGTGGCCTTTAAGAAAAAGGCTGTTGGAGGAGCAGTTCTTAACACTGCTTAATAAAACAATCTTTTTGCCAGTAATAAAGATACCCACATCAGGAGGAGTTCTCCGGGGTCAGCCAAGAAGTGCTTTTCACTTCTTTGCTCATTAGTCTGGGGGCAAGTTGCTCCGCTACCCAGGGCGGGGAGAAGCTGCTCTCTCTGTTCTGTAGCAGATCCGTGGAGGGCTCAGAGCAGCTTTTTGGTGTGTGTAGCTATGGCAAAGGTTACGATTTGACTTCCTCTATTCAAACACCTTGAACTTGTGGCGAATGATGCTGTGAAGCGCAGTGCGTGGCACAGCAAAATGTGGGGTTTTGCAATGGAATTAGAATCCTTGTTCAAGCTGGTTTACCTTGGACTAGGGCAGGTTCCACATACATTCTTCTTTTCAGTACTTTTCAATAGATTGGCTTAGGACTGCTTTAGCTGTAAGTGCTTTCTCTGAACACAGTATTTTTCCTGTAATATAATACTCTTAGGAAAGTTTATTCACCAGAGCAATCCTTTTGTAACTACCCACATACATAAAACGTACAGAAATGAACTATCACATTTCAGCTCAGCTCTTGCCCCCGTGCAGATGGGTTTCGTGTCTGCCTGGATTCACATAGCGAGTCCTGAATCGTAGTTTGTGAATAATTAAAATATTGTTCTACCTCCCCTGCCGTGACCTATGGATTGCAGGCAAAGCATGATGAGTTCCGGATTCCCCCCAGAGCCTGCTGCTGATCCTGCCTGTCCCTGAGCCAGGCTGACCTGCTCCTCCGGGATGTGTTTTCAGCTCCAGCTCTTACCAGTTATCAAAGGAATCATTCACAATGGATGGAGCAGATCTCCACAGCAGGATCATCACTCTTTCTTTTCATTTCCTGGTGAACACCGAGACAATAGCGGTGCTTAAATCTTGGCTGGCTTTTGGAGTCAACACAAATTGGAAAAAAAAAAGAAAAAGGAGGTTGCCTAGTCCACCGTGGTGTTTTCAAGATCCCAGGATTCATTACACTTGGCTACATTTTGGAGGTTTTTCTGGCACTCTCTTTAATGCTAGCGAAGCTTTCATTTAACTTCTGTAAACAAAACCATATATTTGAGAGCACAAGGTGTGGTTTCTTGTGATAAATGACTGATCCCTTGCAAGTCAGCTCCTTTTCACCTCGGAGCCTTCTTTCCGTTCAGTTTTGCCCTAAGCGGGTGACTTCATCTCCCGTCTGTTTACCCTTCTGTAAACTGCTTGCTCCACAGATTTACCATTCGACTGGCACTTTGGAAGCTTGCTGTGTTATGTGCAAGGTGCTCGGGTTTGTTACTGAGGTGCTGTCCTGTGCACACGCAGCAGCTACGGGACGCCGAGCCCTTAGGGAGGTCTGGTAGATGACAGGCCGGGCCTCTCTGACCCGTCAGAAGGGCCTTTCCTTGGAGCAGCCGCTAAACGCTGTCCTTGTATTGTGTATTGGTTGGACTTCTTAATTAGTCATGTACGTGGGTCATGCCTGGAGAGCAGCCTTGAGCGTGGCGTGCTCTGTCCTCCCCGTCAAATGAATAGATGAAGGCAGAAATTTTAACAAAACACGGCTTGATCCTGAGGCAGGCTGGGGTGGCCGGGTTGAATAAAGAGGGCAGCTGGGAAGTCAGCTTGGTCCCACCCTGGCGGTGTTAAACCCGAGCCGCTGCTGCGTGGCAGCCAGTTAAGAGCATCGTGTTTACCCGGAGAGCCTCAGCGGAAACGCTGCTGAGAGAATGTATTTTCTGGTTTGGGTTTGCTTCACCCCGAGCCCGTTTGACCCTAGGCTCCGAGCAGCGGCTGAACATCTAATCCAAGCTGACAATTGGTAGTGCTGGAAAACAAATGCCAAATGTAGTATAGTAGGGCTTTTTTTTTTTTAATGCTTTAATGAAAACTACCCAGCCCCTGGCTCTCCGTGCCTTCACTGTGGATCAGTCTCAGGCTAAACATGAAAGATCCCTTGAATGAGTAGCGGACAAAGCCCAGCAGACCCTGGTCGCTGGCTCTGATGGAAGCAGCCAGGCTAGATCCCATACCTGCTCACGGCACTCAGGAGAACCTATTGGCCCATAGAACTGCCGGTGAGTATAAATGTTCGGAGCTTTCTGCAAAATAATTGGATTTTCTCTATACCTAACTGAAGAAATAGTTTGTAAAAGCTGAAACAAGATCTTCGCAACGTTTGTGTGCTCCTGGAAGGTGTAAGTGTGAAGAGCTGGCTGTGGGGCACTGCGGTACCTGTCATAAGCTTCCACAGAATGTCTGGGTTTTAAAAATTCCTGCAGCACATTTTTGTACGTTACTTGTATCAAAGCATGAATGTGGAATTAAAGTGTGTTAATACTTTATCGGAGGGAATGGCAAAGCTAGCCCAGTCTTCTGTGTGGTTGGTTTTGATAAGATGAAAGAGTGTGATAAGATGTTTGAGTTGCCAGCGTTTACAGTTTGATGGTAGATCCTGCAGCCAGCGTCAGAAAAACCAAGCTGGGGATCTGTGCAGTCTGCACTGCCTAGAGATTTTTATCTCTAAGGATGGTGCCTTTCACCTTAACATATAAGACAACATTCAAAGGTCAGGCCTTACCTTTATTAAAATGGAGAAATTTTCATGTTAAATGCTTAGGTATTTTTCAGGGTATTTTAACTCCAAGCCTCACTGAAACAACAGTTCGCTGTGCGTGTTCTTGCTGTTCCTTAAGACTCTTGCAAGTTGCTGTTGTTTTTCTACAGTGTAGAGGGATTCATGTTTGAACTTCAGCTTCTAATTGCAGGGGTTTGTTTCTCTCAGATATAGATGACTTTAAATGCGCTCCCTTTGGAAGCTGTAACAGTGGGTCTGCAGTCAGCAGCCTGGCAAGCTATGACTGGTCCGACAAAGACGACATTCATCCGGGCAAGAAGCTCTCCTCCTTTGGCCAGTCCTCAGGAAGTGGATCCTCTGCGGCTACTTCTGTCCTTCAGAAGAAGGAGACTTTGTTTGGCAGTTCAGAAAACATTACCATGACAACAGTTTCCAAAGTGACAACCTTTTCTAGTGAGGATGCTTTACAGGATGTTTCCTTTGCAGCCTTTGCAAACTTTAAAGACTCTGGACCAATACCCAGCGGTCCAAGTGACGATGACATTGGAGACTTTGGTGATTTTGCAAGACCATCATCAGAAGCCCAGGATGCAGCAGCCGCTGACGCAAATCAAGAGGCAGATTTCCTGGCTAGTGGTGTCTCTTCTGAACTGCGAAGAGAGTCCACAGATGACTTTGGAGAATTCCAAAGTGAAAAGCCAAAAATCAGCAAGTTTGACTTCCTGGTGGCAACTTCCCAAGGCAAGGTGAAATCTAGCGAAGAAATGATCAAGAGTGAGCTGGCTACCTTTGACCTGTCTGTGCAAGGTAAGGCTGCTCAGGGCAGAGGAAGCCCAGAATGCACGTGTATATCAAAGGCTCGTTTTCCTAATCATACCATAAATTAGCCAGTGGGGATTGTTCCAAAGGCTGCTGGAAACAAGCTGAATCTTCTCACGGATTTCTATTGCATTTGGAGCGGGTCTCGTTCTAGAAGAATCCTGTAAGAATTGAGGAACGGGGGAAATTTGCACTGAGTAAATAGAAGGCTTTGTTCTTCTGGAGTAGTAGTGCATCCCTTGCTACTGCTTTATTCACTTTAAATAGTCACTGCCTTTGTGAGTTAAAGACTAACTTGTTTATATCCTAACTTCCTAGGGTCTCATAAAAGAAGCTTGAGCCTAGGTGACCGAGAAATAAGTCGCTCCTCACCTTTACCAGTTTTGGAACAGCCATTTAGAGATCGTTCAAATACTCTAAGTGAGAAGCCTGCTTTGCCCGTCATCAGAGACAAATACAAAGACCTGACAGGAGAAGTTGAGGTAAGAAATTACCTGGAATATGAGTAAACTGGGAATGACTTTAACCAGTGTGATTTGAGGGTGTTCTCTATCCAAATTCTTTGGGACTTTAGCTATTTGAATTTAGGGTAGGATTCTAAGATGGCATCTGAGTAAGGTTAGATGTTTTGATTGGAAACTGCTCATAAAGGAGGTTTCTTCTCTCCTTTCTTTAAAGTCTTGTGAAGTCGGAAAAAAATGGTGTTGACTGAAAGTCAGTTGAATCACCTGACCTTGCAGTCTAAGCTTGTAACTGGAAATCAGTTACGACTTAAAACTAATCCCAGCTTTGGCACTGAGACCGTTGGCTTTGGGAAATGGCTTAACTTGTTTGGCTGTGTGGCAGTTATTTCCCTTGCTCATCCTGAGAATAGATGGGAAAAGGACTCGGATTAAATTCAGCTAATCCCTGTTTCTAGAACTGCAAACCTGTGTCAGGAGTAGGTATGTGCAATGCAAACGTTTTACCCATTGATGTATCTTCTTTCTTTTGAAACTAGTTCTAACTCCCAGAAATCACATCTTAGAGTTCGGGTGCAAAGAGAATTTTTAAAGAATTGGGCGAAAAATTAGGAATAGGCGTGTTAAAAGTTTACATAACTGATCTGCAAAGAGTCTCCTGAAATACCTGTCTCCTGTATGTCCATGGTGACAGGAGAAAGGGAAATGTGTGTAGGAACAGATTCGGACTGTCCTTTTCTTTCCGGTAGGAAAGTGAGAGGTATGCGTACGAGTGGCAAAGGTGCTTGGAGAGTGCCCTGCAGGTAAGTGTGTAGCCTCCTCCCAAACGTCCTCCTCCTGTAGGTACCTCCTCCTCCAGTGTGTAAGACATTCGGGCACAGAAGGGTGCGCATCAGCCCCACTGGATTACGGTGTTCAAACCAAAAGCTGTCGCTGCTACCCCTCGGTTAACAACCCTGTGCCAATCTCCCTGCCATTTGTGGCTAGTTTGGTCTTTGCCTAAATTTCCAAGTTAACTAGTTCCTGTGGTGCTCCTGTGTTCTGGGTGCCCAGTAAGACATGTGGTTTGAGGCCTCCATACCAGCGTGTGGCTCCTCAGCACTTGGTGAGAAACGGGCGAGTCTGACGTACCGATCTTTTCAATTTTCACTGGGTGTCCGATCTCGCACAGCCACGTTAGTTTTCCTTAAAATTTCTTGTCGCGTTGGAGTGTTAGACAGCCAAAACCGAGTGCTGTTATTCGAGTAGATAGCAATGCATGCTCGCTGCTAAGTTTTCTGTGGCCACGAAAATATTTGGAGGACTATGTTAAGGTTTTGAATATTCATACTTCTCCCCTGACCTACTTATAGTTACAGCATGGCTAGCTAAAAACTTGTGATGGAGTATGGCAATTATTTAATTTGCCTCCTCTTTTGAATAACAGTTTCTGTTGGGGACAATCTTGTTGGTAATAATTTAAGGGAGATAACACCATGATTTTCTGAAATTCATTTCCACCAGGTCATAAAGAAAGCGAACGATACCTTAAATGGAATAAGTAGTTCATCCGTTTGCACTGAAGTTATCCAGTCTGCTCAAGGCATGGAGTATTTACTAGGTAGGTTGGAATATCCCATGTCTTTTACACTGGAAGTTCTCCTGTGAAAAATAGTAATATATAATCATTCTTTCAAAAAAGGAATTATTTTTTAGCTTAATCTTTGCCTGCACCAAATAAATGCTCAATAAATGTCACTACTACTTTGAGAGAAGCGTTGTGCCTACTTTGTGCTATTTCTGAGTTAAAAGTTTCAGGACCCTGTGCTCGTGGCGAATTCTCTGCAGTCCTTCACCGTGCTTTGTGTCGACAGGGGTTGTCGAAGTCTACAGAGTCACAAAGAGGGTCGAGCTGGGCATCAAAGCAACCGCTGTTTGCAGTGAGAAACTCCAGCAGCTGCTGAAGGATATTGATAAAGTGTGGAACAACCTCATAAGCTTCATGTCACTGGCTGCTCTAACGGTAAGACCAAAAATAAGCTGTGTCTTTACTAAAAGAAATGCCCTAAGTGTATGTAAAGTGACTTCACGGGCTGTCCTAACTTTACCGTTTGTATTTTTCTCTTGTAAAATGGAAGTGCACTTATTTGTGAAACCCAGTTTAAAGCTGCCTGTAAGAAAAGCGTGATTTATGCACAAATGTGGTGTTGTCTCAGTGCCTCCGTGATCTAGATGCTATCCTGTCTGTCTGTGGACCTCTGCTCACGGCGCAGGAGCACACAGTGCAGCAACACAGGAATAACTAAGCTGTTTTCCTTTCTCTCTGCCTTTGGAAAGGCCTGAGTTTGTTTTGGTTCCCGCTACAGACTAAATAGCTTTTCCTCCCCTGAATAGAACTGCCAGGAAAAGCTCGGTTGCTCTGAGACAGTCTGGGAGGAGCTTGAGAGCTTTTGACATAACTGAGCAAGTGTTCCAAGGGTCTGGCTCGGGGGTGGCCTTTAAGAGAAGGAGCGCCCCATGGAAGGGTCTGCGAAGGAGCTGGGAAAAAGAGGGACAAACTGGGGCCAGGTTCAGAATACACACAATTAGAAAATCACCTTGTCTTTAAACACCTGGCTCTTTTTCGGGTGTGCGTTTTGCAGGGAATACAATGTGCAAAATGGCTTTATTAACCACGGTAAAACTCCTGGTTTTAGGGAATGACCCGTCTGTAGGTGCTGAAGATCATCTTGCATAATGGATCCCTTTAACTCCCTCTATGCCTGAGGAGTCTTTGACTCTCTGTTACTGTCAGTGCATCACATCAAGCAGATCATACCCATGGTTGTTTTCACTGAACATTTTAATTTGTGGCTTCCTTCTTGCAACACAACTGTGGCCACTAAAGATTTTTGCTCCCCAATAAACACTTGTTTATAAGGGAGGCCCAGAGTACTCGGAGCCGTCGTCAGTGACTGTCATTCCCCACAGAACAGGTATTAGAAGCGATCAGCCCCTTTTTACACATTTTAAACCTCTCCAGTCCCAACAGCGGTGACAGGCAGGTGTTTTTGTCGGTGTCCTGTGTTGCACAAAGCCAGCCATAATATGAAATTTATACTTCCAATATTTTACTGCTTGCCAGATGAAGCTGGCAGGCTGGGATTAATCTGCTTGAACTCTGGCATTGTTGATAGGAGCATCTACAAAGCTATCAGGATCCTCTCCTGACTTAAGCGAGTGGATTAAAATTTAGTTCTTAAAGTGCTTTTCCTTGGAAGATTACTGGGATTACCTTAAAGTCCAGAGTTGGGCCACGTGTTCTGCGAGCTGCAGAGGTCCAGATGCATTTTAAACATACCAGGAGCTGCGAGTAATGACTTCTCATACACACACACAGAGTGCCTCCGGAGTGATCTCGGAGACAGGGACTCTGGGAGCTCTCAGAGTCTTCTCTCGCTGTTTCTCTTCTCCACTGGGTCACTGGGAGGTGTGGAACTCACACCTGCCCCCCTGGTGTTGCAGGCACGGATCCTGAATGATGCAGAAGCACCAGTTAAGTGGAGAGAGGTTTTCTAGCTCAGAGGCATGTGCTTGGAAAAGGTTAATTCTATCTTTTAAAGGATTTTGTTACGAGGTAATTTTATGCACGGCCTTGTGGTTTTTCACTCCAAATTACAGCATGACCTTCTCATTTGCTTCACTCATGGCGTTTGGTAAACAAATATTGGAGGGCCTTTATTAATTTGATTGATCTACTTAAAGATTAAAGGCTGGTTTTTTTCAGGATTCCAATTATTCTCCAGCCATTCAGAAGGGAAGCGTGATCGGCATACCTAGCGTGTGGATTAAGGGTACACGTGTTCTAGGATCACACCACTTTTTAAAGATTCTTGCACTTCCAGTCACTGTTCCTATCTGCACTGCTGCCTTCGAGCAAAACCTCAACAGTTCTATACCATCCTGGCGCAACGTTTTAAATTACCATTTATTTTGTGGCTGAAATGTGAGGTTGTGCACTGGAGAAGTGACGCTCTTCATCGATCACCTACTCGCAGGCTTATTCTCCCAGCCTTTGCCTCTCTTTAACCCGAGCCTGTGTATCGCTGGTGCCCTTAATTCTTCCATGGTTTGCTTAACCTTAGTGGCCCATTTTGTGCTGCTTGGGCGTCGTCTAGCTTCAGAAGAACCTTCCGCAAGAGCAACTGCCCTTTTTTGATCAGGCAATAACGGGGAATTCGGGACGATAAGCACCCACAGACCCCCTCCACGTGCCGAGGAGCAGACACGGCGCTGGCCCGTGTCCCCCTCCCTGCAGCTGCACAAATAGCTGTTCGCATTCCACCGGTTGGCTTCATCCAGCTCTGAATGCGCCGCCATCAAAACGCAGCCTCCAAAGTTTTCTTCCCCTTTTCATGTGGGAATGTGGAACTTGAGAATTCTTCCCTTTGTAGTCGAACCCTTTTTTCAAGAGCTTGAGTGTTGTAAATTAAGGCTGATGGAGGCTGCAGAGACACACTAAAGGCTTTGGTTAAATCACGCATCCATTCCCGAGGAGATGCACGGTGCCGTCCCTGCCGCTGGGTTATACCACAGCCCTTGGTGGCAGCCGGATCGATAATTTTTAGTGTGATGTCTGAAACTTTTTCAGTCGCTGAAAACGCCTAAATTTTATTGTCTCCTTTCTTTAGCCAGATGAGAACTCGCTGGATTTCTCTTCCTGTATGCTGCGGCCAGGGATTAAAAACGCCCAAGATCTTGCCTGTGGAGTGTGCCTCCTAAACGTGGATTCAAGAAGTAAAGTAAGTATAGTGGCCTCTGCTGGTAAACTCCTTTTTCATCTGCAGTTTGGACTTTGATTTAGGCCTTGGGTGTATTTGAAAAACTTTCAATGTGTAGCTGGAAGTGGCCAAGGCAAAACCTGACCTGTAGATGGGACTCAGTCAGTGTCCTGCATTCGCTGGGCTTTGGGTGTGACACGGATGTGGGTAAAGGGCGGCCTGAAATTGTTCATAATGGGGAAGGAAGCGGGATACTAAGGCTTTAAAAGTATATCTATTTTTTAAAAAAGAAAAACCTTTTAACGACTTTTCTTTATGAAATGCATCTCTGAGGATGACCAGGAGGGGGCTGTTGTGATTAGCAGGGCTGGGAGGGAATCCCAGGATACGTGCAGAGTAACAGCAACCTCTTACCGTGGATCGGCAGCTTTGCTGACTTTTTGGTTTCAACGTTATTTCAGAATGAAGAGAACCCTGTGGAAGAGCTTCCTAGAAAAGTATGAATCTGTAAAAAACATATTGTTTATAGAACCATTCTCAGTTGAGTGTGGAAGGCTGAGTTGCTGACCGGCTTTCAGCTGTCATTCTCAATTGTACCAATCATTAATCCTGTTCTTGTAGTCATTTTTTTTTTTCTGTGACCGTTAACACTTGATCTGATCAACTAACATGCTCTAGAGCCTCCCCTTTGTCTTGTCTGCATGCTTGTATCTTGTGAATAGCTCTCTGGTTTTGTGCTACTTCTGTCGTGTGGTAGAAAGTCCCCTGCAGTGAGTTTCTGAATTTGTAGCTGCCTGTGTGTCTTGCAGAAGGGGGGAACCACAGGGGGTTTTTTGCTACAAATATTGACTTTTGGCTATATGTAGTAGGCAATGGCATTTTTAGAAATCTCGGCAGGAAATCCAGGGTGTGGGGAGCAGGGTTAGAATATTTTTTTAATAGATAGCTATGAAGCTTTGGAAAGTATCTCCTAGCAACAAACATGGAGCTGTTTTAAGCTGGCTCTTGGCTTCACACGCTCTGTTCAGAAGCTCTGTTGTAAAGCAGAGTCAATTAACAGAAGAAAGTAGATCAAATTCCACCTGGAATAACACTAATAGCAAGAATTGCACCTGCCTAAATCACAGCAAATTGTGAGCCAGTGGAGTCCACGCAGGAGCTGTCTCCTGGCTGGCAGAAGGAGCTTTTCTCTGGTGTGGACATGTAGCAGAACTAGGAGATGTGTGACCAAGGTGAGTCAGAGGCCAGGTGCCAGCTCGGGCAGCGTGCTGGTCCCTTCGCGCGGGGCGTGACAGGCAGCGTGAGCCAGCGTTCCGTTTTTGTCCACCTGCAAAAACTTTGCAGATTGACATAAAATAGATTTTATTGGGCAGCCTGTTCAGAGTGAGAGGGTCCTGCCACCCTGTGCCGTTCTGGGGCAGCACCTCCTAGTTCCTAGATCCTGGAGGAGATGAGACTGTCACACTTGTTTCAATTCTTGTTATTTTAGGCCTTTAATTCGGAAACGGATAACTTCAAGCTGGCGTATGGAGGGCACCAATACCACGCAAGCTGTGCGAATTTCTGGATCAACTGCGTGGAGCCAAAGCCTCCAGGTCTCATTTTGCCAGACCTGCTTTGAGAGCGGCCGCGCTGAAGATGGAGCATCAGGTCTGATCATGCAGGACACTTGGGGTAAACGGTGCGGCAGCAGAAAGGCTCGAGGTGCGGTTAGTGCACAGAAAGTGTCGATTTTTGTACTGTAACAGGTTAAAGCCACCGGCACATACAAATTGATTGTGAGGAATTTCACTTGAAACAGCCAGGGTTTCAGAAATAACCAGAAAAAAAATGTAGCGTGGCAAAACCTGCAGCATTTCGATCTTTCTGAAGATGAAAGTGGGTTAGTCTGGGACAAACCAGGCTGCTAACCAAGGGCATAAATCTCCGGGAGGGCAGCGTCTGGCTTCCAAGGAAAACTGAAATGCTAGGCTGGTTTGCGTGGAAGTGACCACTTAAATACTTGAAGTACGACCTTGCAAACAAACCTTTTCTTTAATGTTTTCGGTATATGGACCATGATGTTGTTCTTTAAATATTTGCGGCTATACTGCTACAATGCACGAGTCACAGCAACTTTCAAGGCCAAATGAATTATTGACTTAGAAGGAATGAGGCTGCGGAGAGCCATTGTCTGTTAATACTTAAAGTGCTCTGTGTTGTAAACTAGACGGTGTTCCTGTGCACAACTGGTTAGTACTGGGGGACGGGGACTTGGAAAAATTGTTGACATTTTCCTTATTATATCTGGATTCTTTAGTACAAGCCGCTGGGTTTTAAAACTTGTAGTTTTTGCTGCAAATACAGACAGACTCCCTGGCGTTGTCCCAAAACTGCAGGTATGACTTGTTGTAGCTCACCCGACCCTTTGCTAGTAGTGAAGCTTCATCGCTGTCAAAAACTGGACCCCGCTGGAAAAAAAAAAGTGCTCCCGTGTGTGTGTGTGTGTGTGTGTGTATATATATATATATATATATGTATAACCTTTTTTATTCATTACTGTGTTTTTCTCGATGGGATGCTTGCGCATGACTGGTGCAGCCTAGTGCCACCTGCCATAACATGTTCCTGTGACTCAGAGCGGGCAGCACGAGGTGGCCCGTGGCTCCTGCTGCTCCGGGGGGTGGTTGGACACCCCGGTTTCTGAAGCAGGGTCTTGATTGCTCACCTCTGTTCCATTGCTCGGGGCAGGTCCGTCTCTCAGGACAGAAGGAGGTCAGTGCAATAGACTATCACAACCTGCTGCTTTGTTCTTTGACTCAAGTTTCTCTGGAAATTCTCCCTTCTCTCCAAAGATACCAACAGCTTTTCCAAGTCAATCCCGCCTCCATTTTACGTAGCTGACCCCAACTGGTGGTTATTTCCTGAATTAGAAATTCCAATGGGGAAAAACGATGCTTCGTATTTAAAAAAAAAAGGCTTAGTTAACTATTATAACTATTAATTACACCAAAGGAAAGAACCTTGGCCAATAGGGGTGCTAGGTGTCTGGCCTCTTATTGACACAAATGAAAATAAATCTTCCTGCTGCCTGGAATTGGCTCGTTCATAAAACAAGCAGCTCGTGCCTCCAGCCGCAAGCTCAAGCTCCTCAGGTGGCGGATTTTCGGTGGTGTGACGGTGACAGGCTGCCTGCGGTGGCCCAGGAGTTAGCAGAAGAAGGGCGGTCACTCGTCGCTTGCTCCCTCCGTCCGTTCTGAGGTGTGGAATTGTTACAGCAGTCAGCGCCGCAGCTTTCGGGCTGTGTTCTGGGGCTGCTCTGCACTCGCCAGCACAGGTCTTCCCACGGGTGCCCGGGCTCTGCTCGGCACAGGAGCCAGCGCTCGCTCCCGCCCTGAATTACAGGAGCACGTAAGCGTTGGCTGGCTTCAAGCAAATGCCTCGTCTCGCTGCGAGCGAGGGGACTTCTCGAGTGGTTTTTGAGTAGCAGGCTGACGCAAACGCTTCTGAAATGCTATATTGGGAAAAGGGAGTTTATTGTTAGCGTGGGTTTCCACCACAGCTCCCGAACACTTCGCTAGATAGGATCAATTTTTTTTTTTTCCTAATTAAAAGTGAATGCCACAAATAAAGGAGGCCACAATGTGAAACCTAAAGCAACCGGAATTTCAAACACAGGACCGGCTGTATTGTTACAAAAGCATTTTTCAGGGGTGTTTTTCTTGCACTCGTTAAGCGAGTTCCCTCTCTGAGACGTACCCAGCGTGGTTTTTGGCCCCTAAAAATAAGGACTCGACATTTACAATGATAACTGCAGCAGAGCTCACTGAGGTATGACGCTGCTGCTCGCTGGCAGGAGAGCAGCAGGCAGCGCTGCTGCCTTTGTGGCCCGCAGAAAGCTGAGCACCTTCACGTCATGGGAACACGGCGTTTTGCCTGTCGATACCCTCCATAAAGGCATTGCACAACAAGGACCATCTCACACATCCCAGGCATTAAAATGACTCACTCGTGCATTCAGCATCCTCTCGGATATTGCGTTGCCAGCCAAAGCCCGGTGTCCTCGCAGCCTGTATCCAAGGTTACGGTGTTTTCTACAGTGCATTGTGACAGACCTTGTTCCTCGGCTTCCTCTGCACACAGGCTGCTGGACACGCCGCCTTTCGCTTTGCTTGTCTTCAATTCCATGCGTGTAGCTCCTTTTTCTGCATGTATCTTCTGCTAGACAAGAAAAACAGGATTTTCCTTTTTGTTTGTTTGTTTTTAATGGATGTGTTCTCTGGACCTGCCTTGGGGCTCCCTATAGAGAGTGGGTTTTCTATATATTTGTGTATATTTGGACTTCCAAGAGATCCTTGGCTTGGTTAATTAGTGTATATATCGCTTGACCCCCTCGTATCCCTGGTGCTTCTGTGCTGTCCCGCTGTGTTGTGGTTTTTCCCTGGTGGTGGGAGCTCCAGGGAGCTCCAGCCCGTTCCCTGCCCGGCCCTCACCACGTGGTGGTTTGAGCATCTCCCCGAGCTGGCGGACCCAAACGGAGGTCATGTGTGGCGTGGGAATGGTTAGGTTCTGCACTTGACCGTTCTGCTGACTGTTCCTGTCTGGCAGCAGCTTCTCTGCACCTGGGTTTGTTTGGAGCAGCTCCTTCCCTGAAATTTGTGCAGTGTTTGAAGTGGCAGCGACGTCCAACCTAAGGTGGAGAAGCTGCTCGTGAAACCCACGGAGTGCTCCCATTGCTGGTTAGCTACGTGTCGGATCAATTAAACTTGAAACACAACCTGTCTTTTCAATAAAAGCTGCTATCGTGCGAAGTGCTGTTTCTGAAAGATATGTGTGTCGCTCTCTGGACCTGTCTCTAATTCCAGTTCTCAATATGAAAATAGAAATGTCACAATGTGATGAAGAAAAGTGGTCAGAAAACCTCCCTCTCTATTGTGATTCTTCATTCTGCCCTCTGGGCAAACGTTATTTCTCTTCTGGAAGTGGTTTTGCGATTAGTAGTTGGAGCTGTTTTGGTTTGTGCTGTGCTGGAGTCACTGCTAATATTCTAAATCCAATGAGAATAAGTGTTATTAATTGGCTTTAGTACATTGTTTACTCCCTTAATTCTCGCAGTGATTTATAACTCCTCTGTTGAGATTCAAACCTTGTATTCAATAAAGAGCTCATTTCATGTCTGACCAGCCTGTGAAGTGGCTTGTTCCAGGATGTGGCTGGAAAAAAAAAATACTGCTTTTTCTGGTACCCAAAGGTGGTTGTCTCAGTGAGAGCTCCACGGACACTGCCCTGGGCGCTCCTGGGCACGGGGAACCTTCCCCTGGCTCGGGAGAAGCCTCCAAAGGTGGACAAAAAGGGCCTGAAACGCGATGAAGCTGTTTAAATGAAACCTTCTTTGTGGCTCGTGTTTGAAAGATGTCTCGCCAAGTAACGTATGAAATTAAGGTATCAGCCGTTTGGAAGCGCCTGTGGGGAGCGGGAGGAAGGAGCTTCCCTCAGCCCTCGCTGGTGAGCTCACGGCTCCATCTTTGGTTTCTCTAGATTTGAAAAAAAATAGGATTTTGAGGGGGAAAAACCCACTTATCTAAAATATCTTTTGTCGGAATGAACATGAGGAACTTTTGCAAAGAACTATCTACAAGTATTAATACCAGGCACTTCTCCGTAATATGATCTCTAATGGGTATTTCAGGTGAAGCCTTTATTTCCTAATGTGCTTTATTAGGCAATTATTTATTTTTTATAGGTCTGGCTTCCCCTTTTGTTTAACAGTCAGTCTTGATGCTTTCCTGGCTGACCGTCAGCATCTCCTCATCCTGCAGGGACCAGGGCAGCGTGTGTGTAAGGTCTATCTAGCAATTCAAAGCAGAGAATTGTTACCTCCCAGTTTTTGTACAGAAAATACTGTTAAACGACGCATAGTCCGTTTTGTAGGTAAAGTTTTAATTTTGCAAGATTTCAGGCTTTGGTATTTCTTTCCCCTTTGAAATGTCATGCTTCCGGAATGTCTCCGGACTAATGGTTAGTGTTGGTTTTGACTCTCTAGTTCCTTTTCTCACCATTTCCCTGGCTGCAGTTTAACTCATGAGAAAACCAGAGATGAGTAGAAGGTATTTTTTAAATGGACGCTCAGTCTCCAGTGTCTGTTTGTCACCGAAACCGGGACACAGCCGTGAAACCCGAACCGTGTGCAGCTGAGGGCAAAACTCACTTTATCTCAGTGGGCCAGAACTTCATCCTTGCTCATCAGTAGAAGCAGGAGAACCCTCGCGAGGCTGAAGGACACCGAGATCCATCTGTTGGTATTGTTGGGAAAAACGGTGTTGAAGGATTTGGGGTTTTTTTCTGTGCAGTTTTGTCCACGTGCATCCCGGATAACGGCTGCGAGGGTTTGCTGGGCGATCGCCCAGCCTGGTAAAACCTTGTCTCTGCAGTAAATTGGAAAATTCTGGTTCAAAGCCTCTGTATCAAATTCACGCTGATCTAGACTTTTATTCCGACCGGCTCTAGTTTTACCGGGGCTCCAAGTGAGGCTGAGGCCGTTGCCATAGTTTTGGCTCAGCGGTAACAGTATTTCAGCCCTGGTGGGTTTTAGCCTGGGGAAACCAGAACCCGACCTGAGCTGCAACCCTCCTGTGGTGTGGTTCAGCTTGGAGAAAACCTCTACCCATGTCTGCTCTTCCCTAAAGCCTCAGCCAGGGCTTCAGGAGAGAAACGTTCTGAAATAGCCAATTAATCGCCTGGCTTTTGTGATGAGGACCAGGAGCTGCAGGGCATGGATGGATTGTGAGCTGATTAACCAAGTCAGGAAAAACGTCTCTGGCGTGAGGGTGTGGGAGCCTGGCCCAGGCTGCCCAGAGAGGTTGTGGAGTCTCCTTCTCTGGAGAGATTCCAAAGGCGCCTGGACACGATCCTGGGCCCCCTGCTCTGGGTGAGCTGCTGGAGCAGGGAGGTTGGACGAGATGATCTCCAGAGGCCCCTTCCAACCCCACCCTGCTGGGATGCTGTGAAGTGACAGCAACAGAATTTTTCTTGAGACCGAGGCCCCGGATTTGTTTCAAGCTACTGCTGAGGCTCACCCCGCGTTCTCGCTGTTAGCTGAGACACGTCAGCGCCATTCCAAATTCAAAACCAACACGTGTTTTTGTTTAATCTTTATTGATTTTTTTTTTTTTTACAAGTATAGAATCTCATTGAAATCAGATAGCTATTTCAGCAGCCAGCAATCTGCGCATTCCTCCTTCAGAGATGCAACAGAGGACACAAAGGTCTCATCGAGGAACGGACTTGCCTTGCCCTCCTGGGGGGTCCCAGTTAACGCTTCAAGAAACCAGCCCCCTCCCATCTGCAGGGAGGGGAGCGACGTCCAGGAGCCACGGGACGGCTTCTCCCCCGTCTCGGGTTGGAATCGTTCCTGTCACACTCAACAAGGCCAAGCCTTCTCCGTAAAGCCATCCTTGTCCGGGAGGTTGAACAGATCGCCGTTTTGCGCGGAATAATTCTAGAATGCAGCATAACCTTGAGGACATAATGAAGTGATTTAGAAATGGGCTAAGGCAGATCACGACCATACTTAGAGCTACGTCATCAAGCGGATTTACCTACTTCCAATTTACGGTTGGGTGAACATTAGAAGACACAGCCCAGCCCCTGGGGAAGGCGGCCATGCGCGCACGGTTCTGAAACGCTGCTTTGGCTGGCTGGCACGGGAGGGGTGAACCTCTCGCCTCTGCCTGGGACAAGATCTCTCTTTACTTTCCACCCACAAAGAACACCAGCATTTTTCAGTAGTGTAAGTATGTGCCAGGACCACTGCCCTGGTGTGGAATGAGTGAAAAAGGATCTTGTATTTTTATTTTTTAATACTAATAATTCGGATTGTATTTTCCTTGTGGCCGACATGGACTGACTTCACTTTTTTTTTTTTAGACTTTTTTTTCTTTTTTTTTTTTTTTTTAACTTTTCATACAGATTAAGAGCTGACTAAAGATCTCAAACACTATATACTGAGAGTCACTACGGCTGTTAAAGAAAACAGCAGCACTAGCACCGCGGCCCTGCTCGCCTGCCTTCCTGGCTCCTGGGAGAAGCCCCCGCTGCAGAGCAGGCCCTCGCTCGAGCCGTGCTAGTGCCGCTCCCCAGCCACTACAGGATTTTGCAAGGAAGCAAACAAGCTATTAACGAAATATCCAGGCTACCGCATCACAAAGCGCACTTTGTTCATCAACTCTGCCAAACGCCTGTTAGGCCGTTCCTCACAGGATACTCATAAACTGACTGAAAAAGGGAGGGAGGCTTTTATGAAAGGAATAAACTCATAAGGAGACCTCATTCTGCTAACTCAGAGAAAGGCGGGCAGGGGAATCCCTGCAGAGAGAAATGCTTTGAAGGGAGTCGTTGGCCTTGCGGGTTAGTGAGGTGAGAATTAGTTGAGGTTCTGCTGTATGGTAAAGAACCAAAGTTGGCTGTAGAAGGAGAAGGGGATGTCTCCGGTCTGGTCGACTCAGAACAGTGTGTCCCTTCTGTTGTGCTTCCTGTCTGCAGTCACATTAAATTCCCCAGTAAGGCATGAGGGGTCTCCTCTCTCTCTCATAAACGTCTGGGATGATGCCATATGGTGTCTGTACCATTTTAACCGTCGTCTTCCCAAAGAGCTTCCTCTCGTAGTCTATCAGTTGCCTCCAGAAGCCCACGTTGGGGCGTATAACGGGGCGTCTGGATTTGACCCAGTTGTATGCCTCGAAGAGGGACACCTTGTGGTACTTCATCAGGTAGGCGATGCAGAGGGTGGCCGACCTGCTCACGCCGGCGGCACAGTGGACTAAGGTGGCCCCGTGCTTCCGCGCCACGCTGTTGATCTTGTCGGCGACGCTGTCGAAGTACAGGGAGATGGGGGCGTTGGGCATGTCAGCCAAAGGCACTTTCACGTATTCAAACTGGGGCCAGTTGAAGTTGGGAATCTCGATGGTCGCGTTGATGATGCAGGTGATTCCCCGGGAGAGCAGCAGGTGCCGGTTGGAGGCGACGCTGCCCCGGCTCAGGTACAGCAAGGGGGTGATTTGGGCGATGCCCCCGAGGGCACCTTCGGAAAGCATTCGCGGAGCCATCAGAGTTCTCGGTAAGGAGTTGTGGCTTCTGGAGGTCATGGAGGATCTTGGCACTCACGCTTCCATTATGGGAAGGGATCCAACGGGATCTTCAGCCAAGGGAAGGATTGTCTGGCCCGGTGGTGCTAGGACAGCAAGAGCTTCCTCCGCTTAGTCACTGCAAAACACAAGCAACGCCACATGAGCCGGGGAGGTGCCCGGTGAGACCACGTCGGTGCAAGAGAACAGGAAAACACAACTCGCCCTGCTGCGGCCTGGCCACCCTCTGCGGGGTGAGGCGGCTCTGCGTCTGCACAGCGCTCGTTACCACGGGGCCCCCAGGCACTACCTGGACAGACATGAACAAAAAACATCTTCCAGCCTAATTAGCTGCAATTACTCGCCAAGGGTTTAGGCAGCCTACCTGTGGGCCCGGACACATTTCACCCGGATTAGCACGTGGAGGATTAGCTACGTCTCTTCCACGCTCAAAAGCTGCCACTTCACAACTGGCCGGAGTCCAAAGGGATGGTGAGAACCAGCTCACTGGGCCTGGATGTAGGTGCCAGCAGTTCAGATTGCCCTGCCCGCTCCCCAGTGCCGCCCTTCTCCTTTTTTAGGTATATGAAGGGCCCCGCCAAGGTACATAAAGGGAGGAAAGTTGCTCGTTAGAAAAGGCAGTGAGTCATGTCCATCCAGATCAGCCACCGGCTCTCGGCTGAGCTGGGAAAGTGTGGAAAGAGTGACCTGGTTATGTCAGAAGCTGCGAGTAGAGCCGAAGCAGAGGCTGGGACAAGGGAGGCTCTTTTCCTGCTGCTTTAATGACTGACTAATGCTCTGGAGAAAGACACGCTCCTCAGAGGTTTGGGGGAGCCACGCGTGCATCCCCGCTGTGGCCCGCAGGAAGTACCCCTGCTTTTACTGCCCTTACTCCTTTAGGACTTCTCTGAAGCCAGTGGAGAAGCTGCAAGCGAGGGGACAAGCCCCGGCACGTTAATAATTTCCCAGTCCCTTTTAGCTGTGCATTCTCCAGCTAGAGACAGGCCATGGGAGAGGCTCCGCTCGGCGCCGGCTGCGCAGTCCCTGCTCTGCCCAGGTACGTCTGAGCCCGCCGCAGGGTTGTGTGTGGAGGGGTCTGAGGATGCTCCGCACCTTGGGTGCGAGGGCGTCTGTCCCTCCAGCAGTTAACTGTCCAGGTCAGAGAGTCCTCAAAGGGCTGAGAGACCCCAACTGCAGCTTCCCCAGCCCTCCCACGACAGTGCAGCCATCTGTCTGCGTCCCGCGTGCCGGGGAACACCGGCAGGTCTCGGCAGTGGCTGGCAACGCTGCCAGCAGATTTTTGGCATGGTTTTGCGGCACGATAACTTAATGAGCGTAACACGGGCTCCTCTGTGGCTTGTTCCCTGCTGGCAGCTACTTGAGCAGCCCCTGAAACCCCTGGGCCCTCAAGTGCTGGTGTGTAACCGAGTTCATGCCCCAGCAAGAAGGTCTTTTGCTGCAGCTGAGAGCGCTCGGCTTCCCCCGCGGACACCCCCACCGCAGCCACCCAGCAGGAGCTGCACGGAAAAGCGCGTTTTTAAAAAGGAATCAAGTCCTTTGAGCAGGAGAAATCCCCGCTCTCAAATAGCTGTTACTGACAACGCCAAGGATTTGGGCACTTACACTCGGTAACAAACTGTCCTGCTCCAAATCACCGACGGGCACACGGACGCCGGGAGCTGCTGCAGCCGCGATGTCTCACAGAGCGCGTCCAACGCTGAGCTGGGGAGAGAAGAGAACGTGGGGTTTACTGGGATCTGCGCACGGCCTAGACAGGACACCAGGCAGCCCCCTGCACCGAGGTACATTTAAATCTCCCAGTTTAGGTGGCTGTACAAGGACCGGGAGGGAGGACCACGGCTTCCCTGCCTGCTCCCCGGGGAGAGCCGGACGCCTCGGCAAGGCGCTGGCTGCCGACAGCGTAATGGCAATTGCTGCCAACACAGCTTCCAAAAGCACGGTAGGCCCAGAGGAATCTGAGGCTGGCACAAAAGTCATGACTCAAAAAAAAAAAAATTAAAATAGTTTAAGTAATTAATTTGCTCTAACATCTCCTTTAGCATCCGCCAAGACGCTCGCCTAGTCCCAGACAGCTGGTGCCGGTCTGCGTTTCTTCTGCCGGTGCCCAAAGCTCGCTCCGGGAGCCCCTCGGCGAGGGCTGGGCTACCTGGGCCTGGGCTGGTGGCTGCTCTGGGCCCCCTCCCCACGCGTGGCTTTAGCACGACGCAGGAACCTGCACGCTGAGCTCCAGAGTGAGGGGGAAAGGCTGGCTTGGCTTTGGAGATGGGGTCAGAGGAGGGAGAGCTGCTGTGCCTGGCGGGTCTCGGTGCTTCGGGCGGGCTGCGTGGCACGCAGGCTGGCATGGCCGTGGCGCGGGGCTGCGGGCAGGCAGGGCAGGCCAGGAGGCTCTGGCAGGCGCTGGGGAGCTGAGATGAGCTGGCTGGAGGCCAAACAACAACCCAAACGGGATATTTAACACCGCTCCTCCCTTGAGGATGGCTGGGAAATGTTAAGGGAGGGCGACCTGCAAACGTGCAGCAGGAGAGGCCGGTGGGTGCCAGCCAGGGCTCCTTGTCCTGCTCGCCTGCCAAGGGCCTGCTGGTGCCTCGGCACCTCCGGGCACAGGGCAGCAGCGTCCCTGCCTTGCTCCCACAGACCCAGAACCCCAAACCTCAGCCCCAGCGAGGCCCCGACGCGCTGCTGGGCGTTGAGCACACTCGCCTGCCCCACGTCCACGCTGCTGCACCTGGGCTGCAGCTGCTCCCCAGGAGGACTCGGGGCGGTTTGGGAAGGGCTTTGCTGCTTTCCATAAAGTGGTTCCTGTTTGCAGGCAGCAACTTATCCGGACATTTGCATGTGGCAGGCTGGGCTGGCTCTGCAAACTCTGCGGCCGCCGGGCTGGGAGCAAACCGCCTGCGCAGCGAGCAGCCACCCGAGACGGCATCGCACGGCGACGGGCGGGCGGACGAGCGGATTCCTGCTCCCGGGATGCCAGGAGCAGCGTCGGGGAGGCATCGCTCTGTCCCATCTCTGCTCGCTGTTGGCAGCAGCGCGGGAACAGGGTGGATCTGGGGCCCAGCCGGGCACGCAGGTGGGTGCCCACAGCCCCGTGTCCCAGTTACACACCGTTTCCCTGGGGCTGCACCAGAATGGCCAACGCCAGGCAGCGCTGGCCCTGCTCGAACTAGAACAGCGCTCGTCCGGAAAGAGTTAACGTTTTGGAGAGGAGTTCATTCTAGAAGTGAGAGATGAGGCTGCTGTGCTGTCAGACCAAATCCCCGGGAGCCCAGCTGGCCAGGGCAGGAGCAGATGCCGGGGGAAAGGCGCTCCAGGAGAGAGGGGCAGGTGCCGGCGTCGCTCCCCGCGTTTCACGGCTCTCGCAGCGGGAGCTGGCTGGGATGCCACCGGCTGCGACGTGCTGGTGGAGGCATGTGACAAAGCCGCGGTCCCTCCTGCCCACACAGAGCAGGCTGAGCAGCTGCCGGCTTGCAGGGAGCCTGCAAATGGAAAGGGCCTCGTCTGCCGCGGATGGCAGAGGCCGCGCCCGGCGTGCGGTGCCTTCGGCTGACGATGAGGAGCTCTCACCAGCCTTGCAGGTGCGAGTCCTCGTCTGTCCCCGTAGCTGCACCTCCTCCTAGCCCCAGCCAGCTTTGGACAAAGCCTTGCCTAAAGTCTGCTCTTTCGCTCCCGTGAAGCTCCGCTGGCCTTTCTCAACACACCCGCGGTATCCGGCCGTGTCCCTGCTGTGACCCGACGCTCTTGCTCTTCACGCAGGGTTCCCATCATTGTGCTGGGGCAGAGAGAGAGGAAAAGGTGAAAAGCCCCTTCCCAGCCATTTTTCTTTTGAAGACTCAAAAAACCCAAAAGGAAAATTAGCTGAAGATCAAATGAGGCTCACAGGGAGCCCAGCCCTGGCTGTGCCACCCGCGGCACCGGCCCAGGACAGCGGCAGAACAGGCGCTGGTTGGGGCACGGGAGAGGTGCTGGCTGCGGGTCCAGCCCTGCCTCGTACAGCAGCTGCTGAGGGACAGCGAGAGCTGCACCCACACAGCCGGTTTGCACCATCTCCGTGAAATAAAACCCGCATCTCCTCCCATTTCTCCTTGGTTCGAGTTTCTGAGCGGTTGTGCAGGCTGGAGTGGTCACACAAGGCTGGCGTCAGTGTCCTCGGGGTGCTGGAGCCTCTCGCTGGCTCGTGGCCACGTGTCACCCTGCGAAGGGGCCGTGGGTGCTCCCCGGTGTGGGATGCTGGGGTCAGAACCAGGCTGGCTTGAAAGCAGCAGCCAGAAGTCACCTTCCAAAGGAGATGGGATGTGGTGGGGGTTTCCCCGAGGGTGCAGCGTGGTCCTTTGAGCAAAGACTGGCTGGTGGTGGGCCGGTAGCAAACAAGCGTTCCTGCCATGGCATCCTCGTTTGCTGAGCTGACTCCAATTAATGGATTAATTAACCTTGTAACAGGCCTGACCCACAGCAAACCCCTTTCCAGGCTCTGCCTTGGTCTTCCCCACGCACAGAGACCAGCTGTGGCCGCACGCTCACCCCGCTGGGCTGCTGGGGAGGGCTGGGACCCCCGGGGTGGCAGGGGGTCCCTAGGGTCCTTGGCCCTGGTAACACAGGGGCAGGACAAGTGCAGCCTCCTCCCACCCCGGCAGATTGGTGGGTTCTGCCATTTCCCTCGTTTGCATAATGAGGGGTGGGGGAAGCAAGTGGGTAATTACAGCCTGGAGATGACTCTGGTCTTCAAAAGCCTCCAGGTCCTTTCCATGCAGCTCCTGGCCAGCATTATCCTTGAGCGTAGGTTTCTGGCGAGGGGCTGCTTCTCCAGTACCCACCATGGTGAGAACCTTGTCCTGCACCCACCAGCTCTCCACAGACCCACCGCTCAGGTAAGCCTGGCTGGCTCGCTTCGGGCACTGCGCGTGGTTCCGCTGTACCTCGAGGCTCAGCTGCGTGGTTCTTCTGCGGTCGGGCCACCAGGAGAAGGAGAAGGTGCTTTGCCCATGGTAGCTGCTCCCATGGAAGGCTGGTGGTGTGGGCCTTTGCAGGGCTGACCAGTTTGATACCAGGTTGTATCCCACCTGGGCTGGATTTCCTGGTGTTGGAGCAGCTCCTCTCCAGGAGAGGCGGTTTAGAAGCAATACAACGATACCGATGTACTGGTTTGTGTGTTGGGTGTTCTGCTCGCTCAGGAAGGTTGCTGCTGGCAAAGCTCGTGGCTCTGGTCTTCCAAATCTTGCCATAGCTGGAGTTTGTCTCTCTTGCTTTTGTTCCTGGGGAGGTGGTCCTGCTAACAAAGGCTGAAATTCCCACAGGAAAGCATTCTTCCTCCCTGGGCCTCCCAAGAAAGTCCTGAAAACACCTCTGAAAGCTCAAAAGACAGAGGCAAACAGGCAGATGTTAGTTACACATGCTGTGATCTCCAGGGCAGGAGGAGAGAGTCTTGCTTGTTGGTCTCCAGACAAAGAGTTGGCGAGCCTGAGCTTCTGGTTTCTTACTCTGGTGCTGCTGGGTGTTTTTGCTTGATCTTTGGGTTTGGTTTGTTGGTTTTTTTTTTTCTTTAAGGGTTCCTCTGGCTTGAGAGCAGAGGCTGTGGCTTGTTCCTGAGGGTCTCGAGTAAGACTTGTAGTTGGTGTTGTGTGTTAGCAACGTGGCAATGTAGCTGGTACCTGGCAGAGGTGAGAGCATCTTCCGGGCCCCTTCCCCCTGCACCACGTGAAATTCTGCAGCCGTGTGACCCGGTAGCCAGCTCACCGGGTGGGGAGGGACGGCTGGTCCTGCTCTGGCTGCTGGCTGGGTGCCCCTGGCTTTTTGGCAGCCGTTCTGCTCCTCCTGCCTTAACGCTGTCCGGAGGGCTGCGGCTGAGCACGGCATCCTTGGAGCGTGTGGAGGACAGGGCCCGAGAGGTGCTCAGCAAGTCTAGTGTGAGGGGAGGACAAGGTGGGTGGTGGGTCCTGCTCTGCTGATAGAGCAAAGCCGCCGATGCCCCTGGTTTTACTCCCAAGAGCATCATCTAGGATTCAAAGCAGGTTTGTGGGCTGGGTGTGTGAAATGTCGGTCCTGAAGCAAGCCTTCTCCCCCTTCCCAGGAGAAGAAAAGTTATTCGTTTTAGAGATGACAAATGCTCTCTAATGCTGCAGTAAAGAGAAGAGTCAATATTGCAGGCGCTGAGCGAACAAGCCTGCTCAGGGCTCTTCCTGGCCAGGCTGAACAGCAAATTGCTTCAGAAATGGTCCTAGAGAGCAGCATTTAAAATAAATGTCAGCAGAGAGCACAAACTGCAGCCGTTCTGGGGGTCGGGTCTTGCTCGCGCCGAGTCCATGGGAGCTCGAAGGGGGCTCGGGGCCATCGGCAGCCCTGCCTCTCCTGGGCGTCACAGCAGTGACTGTAGCTCGCTGTTTGCTCCGCTGAGTTCTTTGCTTTCCTGCCTTTGGCTGTCGTGGATGTGCTCCCGAAGCTGTTACAGGCTCCTCACAGACCTGTGGTTCAGAGCCAGCGGCACATCCCCGTGATGGAAGGGATGAGCAGTTTGGGTTTGCAGCGGGAAGGAAGGAAGGAGAAGCGGGAGGCGATGGTGGGGTGATCTGGGCTGTGACGGAGGATGCTTCGCCCGAACCCGGACTGATTCCTGCTTGCAGCCTGCGTTAGCCTCTCAGGCGAGCACAGGATGGAAGCTGTCAGATGTTAAATCAAGATAATAATCCGTCTACCCGGAGCTCTGCGCAGGCCTGGCTGCTCGTGCAGCACACAGCACAACCGGGTCTCCCACACTTGCAGGAACATGTTGGTGTCACTTCCCAAAGGTTTCACGGCGCGTTTCAGGCTCGACTCCCCTTTCCACGAGAAACTCGCTGGGTACGGCCGCGAAGGGTCCCGGGCTCAACCACACCAGAGCAAGTTGCGTGTAGTCCCTAAGCACAAAGTCTCGTATCCCCTGGCGTGACGCTGCCTCCTCCACGCAGCTGGAATTTGGGCTGCTCCCATGACCCGAGCCAGCTCTCCAGGCTGCAGGGCTGACGAGCCCTCATTAGCCTGTCCCGGCCTGCCGTGACGCTGCCTTGGGAGGGTGACAGCAGATGCTCCCGCATCGCAGCTCGTCTCCCTTCCACGGGCACCGATGGCGTGCCCGGTGCTCTGGGCAGGCTTGGGGGAGGCCAGGACAGGAGCCACATCCTCGCTCTTGTAGCCAGTCCCTGCTCAGGCTGCTGGTGCATCATCCACCACCCAGCCCTGGGCTGTGACCAGGCTGCCGCGGTTCACACACTAAGCAGACCTCAGAGGGGTTAACGAGCAATCGCAGAACGCATGGGGAGCATCGCAAGTGTTTACAGACCATCAGGCCAGGCCTTATGGTTGGTGACTTCAAAATCAGCCCTGCTGATGAGCTCCTGAATGTCTAGCAAGGCTCTGCCAGCCCCCTTGGCCCTCCTCGCTCTCATTTGCTTTTCTCCCACCACCAAAGGAGCCGAAAAAAATGGGTAGCGAGGTTTTTTTGGAAGGAGCATCCTTCTTGCCCCACGGGCCAGGGTCCCTGACTGCCTGTGTGCCTCTCGCAGGCAGGGAGGCAGCTCCGCTGGTTCTTCACGCACGCTGCCACCACCTTCTCCTCGGCAGGCAGCAGAGCCTGCCCACGGGCACGTCGCCCGCTCCCTGCCACGCAGCCGCCCCCTCCTCGCTGCTCTGGGCTGGGAACAGGCAGAGCCGCTTCCTCAGCTCCGCAGCTGGATCCTGCCAGCTGTGAGCAAAACCTCTCCCCATGGGGAGAGCTCCTGGCAAGGACGGAGTGAGACGGGGAGCGGGCACAACTGAGAGCACGCTGGTATTTATAAATTCCTGCATGATATCAGCCGCTCCGCTCCGCGGACGAGCTTCCCTCGGCAACCAGTAAGAGGATTTTATGCAAGGAAAACAAACCGTCCTTCTTCATAAAGCAGTGTCTGTTATTTTGGAGCTGCGGGTTCTAACGTGCCACGCTCTGCGCAGAGCGGGCACAGGGCTCACCTGTGGTGCCCCAGCATCTTACTGTCCACACCTTACTTTAAAACTCTAGTGGGGTGCATGAAACACTCTTTAAAAAGCAGAAGGAAGCCTTAAGGAGGCACAAACGGGATTCCACAGTTGTGTGCAGCCTCAGTTCTGTAGTCAGCTGAACACCAAGGGCTGTTTTCGAACCCCAAGTGGAGATATCATCTGTTCTGGAGTCCTACAGCTCATTTCAGCGCCAGCTGACGGCATCTGGATTGCAGGTGGAGTTTAGAAAAGCTCCTCTGCTCCATCCCCTGCTCCCTGTGTCCCAGTGTGTGCGTGTGACCCTGGGGGGACACGGATGGAGGAGCTGGGGCACGCTTGGGGAGCAGCTCTGGCTCCCGGGGTGCTGCAAGATGGAACCTTATTGCTCCTGGGGACGCGCCCTGGTTGGTCAGAGCTGACAGGAGGAACAATCTCCTCCTTATTAGTTGAGCAAAACACAGGGACCTGGTGTGTTTGCTTGTGTGTGACCCTGCGGGGAGCAGGGCTGCTCGGTTTGGGCCTCTTGCTTATGTGGCAGCAGCTCCGGGCTCTGTCCTGTCCCTGCCAGCCCACCTCAAACCCCATAAAATTGAAGGCAGCTGCAAATTCACTGCAACGTGCCCTGGAAACTGTCCGGTGCTTCCATGCTGGCACTCACCTGGACCTCTTCCAGGGCTGCTGCCAACTGGTGCTCGCTCTGAAAGCAGCTCTGCTTCTCTGGGGGGGTCTCAAAGCCTGGCACCCCCCAGAACACCTGCCCATGACACAGCCCCGCCGGAGGGACCCGTGGCGGGCAGGGGCTGCCCGCGCGTCCCAAGGCCAGGCAGTGCTTGGCACCGGGCAGTGGAAGCGGGAGCCGAAGGGAGCGCAGCAAGAAAGCAGGATGGGAAGGGGCTGGTTGGCTCGGCCGCAGCTGTAAGGAATGAGGTCACCTTCTGAGCACATCCATGGGGTTGCTTAGGGTAACAGGAAGGGAGGCCGATTTTAATCAATTAGCTGGAAATCAAGTGTACACGCGGTGGTGAACGCGTCCCGTGGATGCCGCGCAGGGCCAGCGCCGTGCCTCCCGGCATGTCGCTCTGTCTGCTCCTGGCTTGCTGAAATGGTTTTGCTCAGCAGGAGGGATGCTGAACAAATTCAGATTTCCTTTGCAAGCCGGGACTCCTGCCCCCGTGAGCTGCTGCTCAGGGTCCCCCCAAGGGGCAGGGACCCTCAGCCACCCGCTGTGCTGCAGGCTGGGACGCTGACCAAGGGGAACATGAAGTCCCATCAGTCCAGGCAGCCCAGCCTGCGGGGCGCAGGGCTGGAGTGAGTGCGGCGTTACCTGTTGAGCCTTTCTGCTGGGAAACTAAAACCTGCCTGATTAGTTATTTTTAAAGTGGGGGAGTAGCTGTGTGAGACCGGCCCGCGAGCCGTAGCGCTGGCAGTAGGGAGTGCTGGGCAGGCACCACGGCTCGGGCAGGAGACCTGGTTTGCGAAGGAAACCAGGGGCAGCCGCCCCCAGCCCTGGGATGCCCAAGGAGGGGTGGGCAGCGTGGCTGCCTTCCAGTTTATCTCCAAGCAGCCAGGGAGCTGCCACTGCCCTTCAGAGATTTCTCGGCTGTTTCCGAATGCCAGAGCCCTATCTGCTGGATACTGGTGTGTGTTTGCGCTCTGGTTGCTCAGCGTGTCTTTTGTGAAGCAATAAACCTGTGAGGGCTGTGTACCTGGAGAGGAAAGGGGCTGGGAGAAGCTCCTGTGCCTGGTTTGAGGCATTACCCCACCTTTTAGGGAAAACCACCCTGGAAGGAAGGTCCTGCAGCAGTGGCAGGAAGCCTGGAAGGCTCCTCCACTCTACAGCCTTGTGTAGACGGCCCTGCTGGGGCCAGTGCACGGGAGTGAAGCTGCTCCACTCCTCATCCCTGACTTCTGCCTGCGTGCCCAGATGTGCCACGTGGCCGGTTCCCTGGGACAAAGCTGGTACCGACTCTCAAAACAGAGCTTTGTCTGAGACTGTCCTGGGTAGGCTTCTGCACTTCTTTCCTCCCTGCTGCGAAGTCTGGTTTCGACAGAAGGTTTTTCCCCACACCCTGCACATCCTTGCAGCAGCAGCTCTCTGCCCTACCAGCTCTGAGATTCCAGCTGGGATCAGGCATTGAATTAAGCCGTGCAAATTTCAATATTGCCCTGACTGACAAGGAAGCTGTGCCAGAGCCTCGCGCAGACCCTGCGGAGCAGTGCGGGCTTGGATGAAATCCCTGGGATTTCACCTTCATTTCCGGAGGACGGGTGGGATGTGTGTGCCCCTGCCCAGGACCCAGGTGAGCCCCCTGGGCCAGGAAGGACGGGCAGAGCTGCACGTTCACACCTTCTGGGCATAAATCGATTAAAACCAGCTGCATTACTGCTCCCCTTCTGACGTTCGCCAGGGCCGCGTTAGCCAAGTCATGGCCGCAGATCTCTGCTGGTGGGGAAGAGCATGGACCGTCCAAACTGGGGGACTCTTGTTTTCCATAGCTTGGGAACTGGAGTGCTACAGAGCCCGTCCCAGTCCCCGGGAGCGTGGCACGCACCAAGGTGGATGGAGAGGCCTGGGGGAGGAATCCGCTCCCTGCCAGAGCAGGGAGAGCTGAGCCGGTGTATCACAAAAACAGTGTTTTGTCGGCGCTAATCCCTCCACCATTCCTGTGGCACTGGCATTAGGGATAAACTGAACTTGCAACATGATATTAGGACATCTGTCAATACTCGGAGCTTCAGAATAAAAGACTCATTTGCTGCCCAGTCGAACAGGTTATAAACCCTTCCCGCTCTCCCTACGGCCAAATGCCACTCATCGATGACTAGTCTTGCTCCAAGCAGCCGCTCCGGAGCTGAGTCAAGGGCCGCGCACGCAACCGGCCTGCTTGTGAGGTCGGCCGCAGGCACGAACCGGGGGGTGCCCCGTGAACCGGGGGGTGCCCCGTGAACCGGGGGGTGCCAAGAGCGGCGGGTGCCCCGACGGGCAGGCGCTGGGGAACGCCAGGAGCGCGCCCTGGGCCGAGGGAATGCCCAACCTCTGTGCTCGGTAGCCCGGTGCCGACCCGAAGCGAGTCCCTCTCCCCAGCCGGGCTTGCTGGGAGCCCAGCCAGCAGCGGGCTGGGTTTGGGATTTTTTTTTGCCTCGTCCTGTTCTTTCGGGTACCTTCTGGAGGAGGTGCCCTGGTGGTCTGCACCGTCCCACCAGCACCGTTAGAGTTGGGCTCGATCTTGAAGGTCTTTTGCGAGCCCAGCTGGCCGCGCTGGGCTGTCCTGGCCCTGGCAGCGGTTGGGGGGCTGCCCCGTGCCCCCCCGTCTGGCGGGGGCCGCCTCCTCGCATCCCCCCG
>VZZY01007847.1:220777-255063 GCA_013400335.1 Eurystomus gularis | reverse complement strand
GGGGTCGCGGCTGGTGCTGGCCTGGTCCCCGAGGGCGCTGTGGGGACGTGATGGTGTGTGGGGACAAGCGGGGGTCCCTCTGGGGATGTGTCCGGGGGCGCTGTGAGGACGTGGTGGGGTCTCGATGGTGTGTGGGGACAAGCGAGGGTCTCTAGGGACGTGGGCAGGGTCCCCCGTGGGGGTAGGATGGTGTGTGGGGACAAGGGAGGGTCTCTTTGAGGCTGTGGCCAGGGTCCCTCTGAGGGTGTGATGGTGTGTGGGGACATGGTGGGGTCCCTGTAGGGACGTGCTGGAGTATGGGGACAAGTAGGGGTCTCTGTGGGGACGTGGCCGGGGTGCCTGTGAGGATATAATGGTGTATGGGGACAAGTGAGGGTCTCTGTGGGACTGGAGACAAGTAGTGGTCTCCGGTGGGCTGGGGACAAGTGGAGATCCCTATGTGGATGGAGACAAGTGCGTGACCCTGGGGGGACATCCCGTAGTGATGGGGATGTGTCGGAGTCAAGGAAGGGACGTGGTGGGACCCCTCTGGGGACATGAGAGGATCCCTGTGGGCTTGGGGACGTGTGTGGCAGGGTCCCCGTGAGGACAACCTGTGGGGATGTGGCCAGGTCCTTGGTGGGTCCCTGTGAGGGATGGGACTCGTCCTGTCCCCCCGGCAGCGTGTGTGGGGACAAGATGGGGTCCCGCTGGGGATGGGGATGTGCCGGAGTCGCTGTGGGGACTAGACGGGTGTCCAGCGGCGAGAGGGGCGGCCCTAGGAGAGAGAGACGAGCCTGGGTTTTGTGGACTCGGAACATCTCCGAGCCACAGATGCTGCTCGCTGCTCCCCACACTGGGAACCGGGGTAAAGGAAGGAGGGCGGCCGGGGGGTCCCCTCGCTGCCACGGCTCCTCATGGGCACCATGCGGGGGGCCAGGCTGGCCCCTTGTTGGCAGCAGGGTGGGCTGGGGTCCCCACGGAGGAATGGCGTGGGCAGGGGGATCCGAGTTTGGCTTCCGCAGGAAACCATGGGCTCCGGTGGAAGGGTCTGTTCCCACCCACCTCACCACCACGGCAGGGATGGGACAAGGCTGCCTGGCACTGTGGAGAGGAGGAGGAGGAGGAGGAGGAGGAGGAGGGCAGCCTCCACTTTAACCCTCTGGCTGCTGGAGTGAAGTGTTGCCATCCCGCTTTTGTTCGGTTTCTGGTTTTGTTGTCGCACGTTCAGACCAAAATAGCAAAAATCTCTAATAGGAAGCTTCCCCTACCCCGAGCCCTCTGGCTTGTCTCTCCCTTCAGCAGGTTTCATGACTCAGCAGCCCAGATGGAGCCATCCCTCACAGCCCTCAGCACCAAATCTGTTTATTGCTCCAGAGGCTGTTTTTCCGAGAGCCTCGCTGCTTTCTAACAGCCAGCGCTCTTCCTTAAAACCCTGCCTCTCCAGCGAAGGCTCTCGTCACACTCCGCGCGGAGGTGGGCGAGGAGCAAAAATAGACAAATTAAGAAAACCTCAAAAGGCCAAAAAATGAAAATGTAAGGAGTTCGGCTCTGCAAGCTCAAGGTTTGCTTTGCCTCCACGTTGCATCAGCTCTGCTCCGCTCTTCTGCTGCCTTCCTTGGAGCTGCACCAGCTCAGGGGCAGAGATGAACCCACAGGTGATCTTGAGTCTAGCGAGAAGCTGAGAGACAGCTGAACCTCCTGGGATGTCTCCTCAGAGCTGGGGTCAAGGGACTGTGTCCTCAGCTGGAGGCTTGGAGCCCTGGGGTGGTGTCGGCCACTGGCAGTGTAGGCAGTAACAAGGATGGGGTTTGGGGTAGCAGTCTTAGCAACCTGTGGAGTTTCCTCCCCAAGCACCCGAACCCCTCATTTCCCCCTCATTTGGCTGTCATTAAATGAGAAACAGGCTCTTGCAGAGCCCCAGGCCGCTCGTCCCGGGCGGTACTACTCACACAACTGTGGACGGGTGTTTTTAATGCTGGTGCAACTTGTGCTTTTAACCTTCACCCTGCCGAGAGCTTTATGTGTTTTAGCGTGGGTGAGAGGATGCAAAGAGGGAAACTTGGGAGGCCTTTGACCCAAGGACTCAGCAAATGCAGCAGGTGTTGGAGCTAAGGGAAATGTCAGCTCCTCCCCACACTCAGCACCAGCAAAGGGGTCACTTGTGGGCGGCTGGGGGTGAAAGCGGGGACAGGGGGAGCTGGGGGCACTCGGAGGGTGCTGCTGAAGGGCCGCTGTCCTCCAGCCCTGCTGCAAAGAGACGTTTTGGCCAGAACAGATGTGTGGAGGGGCAGGTGGCACCAGGAGGGTCTGCTGTTGAGCGCAGGGGAGGTGTCGAGCAGTGGATGCTTTCTGGACACCTGCTTGCCCTCTGCCCTGGCATGGGGGGGGCAGCGTGGCTGTGTGGGACCCCCTACCCCAGGATGAAGGCAGCCTATGCTCCTATCGGGTTCTGCTCAGGTTCTGCGTGGTGGCAGCAGCTCTCCTGTCAGGCAGCCATCACAGACTCATAGAATGGTTTGGGTTGGAAGGGACCTTCCAAGGTCATCTAGTCCAACATTGTGGACCGCTTCCCATAGGATGCATCTCTTGGAAGAGATGCAAAGCCCAAGATGCTCGAAGCAGCACCAGACCCTCTGAAATAAGCCCCGCAGTGCCTCTGGGGGCAATTGGCTCAGACCCACCTTCCCGCAGCCCAGCCTGGCAGATCCACGCTGGCCGTGCCCGGGTGAGCACCGCAAGGTGCAGTCCTGGGCGCATTCCCGAAGGGTGGGTCTGGCCTGCAGTCCATTACCTGGTCGTTAGGGCTATTAGCTTAATCACCGCGGTGTTTTCCTGCCAGGCTCTTCCATGGGCGTGCGAGGGTCATGAAGGCTGCCTGAGTCAGGGGCAGTTGGCTGGCAAGCGTGTGCAGGGATCCGCCGCCATCCATCTATCCATCCTCGCCAGTTTCCATGGCTACGCCAGAGTTTACTCTTCCCTGCCTTCCGCTGCCTGCACGAACGTGATGTAAAAAAAGGTCCCCGCGTGATGCAAAAAGCTCAGGGATGTGGGACCTCCTGGTTTTTGGCAACCCAGGGTGGCCAAACCACAGAGCAAACAGGCACTGACTGTCCCGGCAGAGCCCGCGTCCCAGCCCAGCAGCACCTCTGAGGTGTTTGGGAGAGCTCTGGTGTGGTTTTGGGGTGCTGCCTTCTCCTCCTGACAGCAGCAGGGACCCGAGGAAGGCAGTGAGTGACCTTCTGGGGATAAATCCAGCCGCGGAACCATCGGCCGCCTCTTGGTCGATGTGAGGTGACAGCGCGGAGCAGAGATCCCTGAGCAGGCGCTCGGGCTATGGCTCGTTAATGGGGGGAAACAAAACCTGGGCTTTAGGTCACCGCCTGCGAGTTAAGTGGCCGAATGTGGGTCACTGGAGGCCTCTCTGAGGAGGGAGGCAGGGGAATGTCACAACACGGCAGGATTTTTGCTTGTTTTCCAGCGACACAAGGAGCAGAGTTGGTAGAGCATCCCAACCCACAGCCGATCTCCCCGGGCAAGGGGAGATTTCGGTTCAGGGGCTCCCGGGACGTGGCTGGGGCACAGTTGGCTGAGAGGGTGCGTGGCCATTCCCAAATCACGGGGTGCTCTGACTCACGGGGCTGGTGGGTGAAGCGGGAAGTGTTTCCGTGGCCCAGGCGTGTTGCACCCGGCTGTGCTGGGCTGTGGGGAGCCACGCGTGCCAGAGGCTTAGTCACTTCTGGGGCAATCCTTGGGCTTTGCCCCGGCAGCTTGGGCATCCCTGCCTGTGCCAGGCCGGGCTGTGTGGAGGAAAGCACTGTCCCCCAAGGCCGGTTTTCCGTCTGCTGTCGCACCTGCTGGGCTGGAGGTGACTACGGGCTCTGTAGGGTCCTGAGGAGCAGCTCCGCTGTGTGTTTGTGGCGTTGAGGGGTCTCTCAGCTGTACTGGCCAGGCCCTTGTTAGACAGCAGGGCAGCAGAGATGGTGCGTTGTGCAGGTACCGCCGTGGCTGTGTTTTGGCAGCTCCCTCGAGGAGATGCTGGGTGCAGAGGGGTGCTGGGGTGCCTTTGGCCTCAGGAGGGTGGGGTGAGCTTCACCCCAGCGCTCGCTGAGTCACGGGGCTGTGCAGCGAGCTGTGAGCCATGGCGTGCGTGCCTCCAGCCCAGCTGGTGGGTGATGCTCGGCGTCCTCCCCCGACCCCGCGCCCCGGGAAAGGCTCCGTGGCCAGGCAGGGACGCGAGGGCTGACGGGCTGACGTGGCAGCTCAGCCTCCCCAAAGGCACTCGCTGCTCCTTGCACCTCTTCCACTGCAGCTTCTCCCCTCCCTCCCCATCCCAGTCTGTGCATCACCACCTGCCTCCTGGGCAGCTGAGCTGGGGTCTCTGCCCCATGGCAGGGACCTCAGGCACCTCCTGGCAGCGCAGCCCGCAGCGTGCTCCTGCAGATCCTGCCCCGCCAGCGCTGCGCAGGGCTGCTCCGAGCTCGCGTCCCCATCGTGTTTAATGGGAAGGACTGGGGAGAGCTGGCGCCTGCAGATGCTGGTTCATGGAACGTTGACTTTCCAGACAGGCTTTGCAAGAGAAATGAGGTGTTGGTGATTGTACGGAAAGTTCAAGGGATGCCAGACTGCTTCCCCTGGTGCAAAAGGTGATCCTTGTGAAGGTGGGGGCATTGCCTAACAGCTGCTGCGCTGCAGACACCCAAAACGCTGGTCACCCCGTGTGCTCTGAGCTCATGCCTGACCCCACGTCTGGGTTTCTCATGCTCTTTCTTACTCCGCTGTTGCCTGTTGGGTTCCTACGTGCTCCTGACCCAGCACTACCACGATGTGCCAGCACATGGCTGGGATGTGTGGTCTGGGCTGTGGTTCCTCTGTGGAAGAACGTTTGGCTCTATGGGGAGCAGCCATGTAGGACGGGCACAGCAGGGTGGGGGGCACGGCAGGACTGTGCGTGCAGGTGATCCCAGCGTGAGGTGCTGGTGGCTTCACCCCATGGGCTCCTCCACCGACTCCAGTCGAAGGGAGCAGGGTGGAAACGTGTTTGCTCTCCATGTGCCACTGCATGCCCTCTCTCCATGCTCGCTAATAAATCTGTGCTGGTTTTTCCCTTCCCGGAAGGCTGCCGAACCAGTTTGTTGGAAGAGCAGAGGAGATCGCTATGGGGCATCGCCGAGTGGTTTGGACTTTTCCCTGTTTGGTGTCGCGCTGGCCAGGAGGGTGGCTCTGGTGTTTCTTCAACCGCAGCGGCAAAGCTGCTGTTCCAGCACTGCGGTGCTGGCCTCCAAAAGGAGGTGGTTTAGGTTTCACCGGCCCCACCTGACGGGAATTCGAGCAGGCACTAAAACTAGGGCTTCTTGCGCCTTCGTTATCGGCGTTCTCTGCCTCGTGGGGAGCGGGGGAGCCCCCGGGATCTGCTCCAGGCAGCCCCCGCCGCCCAGGGCTGAGTCACCAGCGGGCCGAGCGCGTGTGCTGCTGGTGTGACGGCAGCTGCCAGACCCAAAAAAACCCCAGCGCTGATGCTTTTAATGACAGGCGAATAACACAGCCCCGAAGAAGATTCATACCGTGCATACCTCATGCAACGGCTATTAGCGGTGACTAAGACGGTGCTGGGATGGAGCAGCGACATCCTCCCCGCATCGCCCGAGTCCTGCTGTAATTAATTCTGCAGGTACCTGTATCGGCACATTAACCCAAACTGGCCGTCTTCCCGCCTGTCCCCAGCCTTGTTCCATATTTAATCTTTCATGTTCACCCGAGTCTCTAATTAAAGCCAACTGCAATCCTCTGCTGCGAGCCCGCAGTGCACTAACGAGGGCTGCCATTCCCGAGTGCTGTGTGTGCGAGACCCAGGCAGCAGCCCCCCAAAAACAACCCCCGGGCTGGCGGTTTTTCCTTTTTCTTTCTGTTTTTAGATTTCTTTTTTTTTTTCTCCCTGAACTAACCCTGGTCCAAGGCAGAGTCTGAAGTGAGGGCCTTTTAGCAGCAAAGTTCTTAAAAACAGGTGTGTGTTTTTTCTCTTTGTTACTTTTTTTACAGCAAAGTCGTGACCTGTTAGTTGGAGGTATCTGAAAAGCCCTTTCACTGGGTTTCTTTTCACGGGCAGCAGCTGTTTGGAGCGCTGGGTGAGGCAGAGCAGCACGAAACCCTGTGCTCTGCTTCTGGAGCCACAGCCAGGGCACCTGGAGAGGATCCAGCCCGTGGCAGGGGCAGGAGCAGCCACCATCCTGTCCCTGCCATCCCGCCCGGCTGCCTTCCTATTCCAGCATCCCGGTTAAAAATAAACCCACCCGCCACGGCAGTGAATGGGGTTCTGATTTCCCTTGGTTGCTGCATGGGTCTGGGCGATGGGGAGAGATGCGCGTTGTAAATAGAACAGCATTTCCATGGCAACCCCAACTTTTCATTATTGTTCATTACTCGCACGGTGCCAGAGCCGCGCATGGCGCTTCCCAGCGCGGATAAAGATAGATCCCCCCGTTCCAAGCCTCTCCAAATGACATCAAGGCAACAGCGAGCTCTCGGGAGGCTGGAGCTGGGGCTGGCAGGCAGCGACGGAGACATTTTGTGAGGAGTCGGAGAGGAGCCGGGATTTAGAGGAGGGACTGGCGAGGCAGCCAGGAGCTCAGGGACAGCGTTTCTTCCCCAAAACCCCTTCCCTGAGTGCCGGGAAATGGTTCAGAGGGGCCGCAGCGGCACGCAGCCGGCTGGGAGAGGAGGGGGACAGACGCGATGGGGAGAAGGGCTGTCCTGTGCACTGGCTTTGCTTTTCCGTCTGTTTAATGGCGATCGAGGGAGCGTGGAGGGGAGGAAGGGCCAGCAGCGTTTGTCACGGAAGGGGCAGGGATCGGTTGGGCTTTGCCCTGGAGGAACCTCCCGCAGGAAGCCTGCTCTGAAACCAGCTGGCACCATTCGGGTGGGTTTTGCTTGTCTGTTGGTTGGGGTTTATTATATTGGAAGTGCTTTGAAAGCTCTTGGGTGAAGAGGTTCCCATCCTGCCTTCCCAGTCCGGCCTCAGCTGATGGTACAAGTGGTTAGGTTTGTACCCCAAATCCTGCTGTTGGTGTGTCTCTGGTGACTGGTCTCTTGCCCGTCCTCAGAGGGTGGGTGTGAGCAGCCGGTTGTGCCTCGGTGGGCTCTGCATGGCCACGGCCATCCCCCGCGGGCCTCCCCCAGCCCCTGCTCCCCATCTTGCCCCTGAGCCTGGTGCAGGCAAAGAGCTTTGAAACCCAACAGCCTTTTCCTGGTGTGACCTTTCTGGCCTTTTTCCTGCAGCGCGTTGTGTTAGAGCCTGGCAATTCAAGGTAACCGGAGCAGCAGAGGCACTGCCCCTGGCACGGGCGCGCTGGCAGCCGGCTCCCCTCCCTGCTTGGGAGATAGCTTGCGAAAGGGAAAATCCTCTTGCTTTTGTACTTGGAACATCCCTGCCCCACTTCCCCACTGCCTTGTGCGCTTACCTTAGAAAAGTCTTTTTCCTGGTTCCCTCCTGGCCAGTTACAGGATCCCGGTTCTCGCCTTTTCAGAGATCTCTTCTTCCTGATGGCCAAATTATTTAGTGCTGCCCAAAGCACAGCTCGGCCTTGGGTAGTTCTGTGTTTGGGTCCCTCTGGGGCAAAGGAACGTCACTGAAGGTTGGTGGGTGGGGATGTTGCTGGTCTCGGGGGGCTGCAGCAGGTACTGGTGTACTCGGCTCGCCTGCCGCTTTTCTGTGCAAGTCCCGGTGAAGGAGACTGGGCAGGAGGAAAGGCAGCTCGGCTGTTTGTTTAACGATAAAAGACAACGAGGAAAAACATTCCCAAGGATTTACAGCCCTGTCCCTTCCCTTGGCATTCCCAGTCTCTACAGTCTCAACTCCTACAGGCTTAAATCTCTAGCATGTAGTTTATTCCTGTTATTTCTGTAAATGGTAACATTTTCTAGGTGATGTGGTGGTCACGTCCATACAGCTGCTGTTGTGCTCTTACCTCTCCTCTCTGACGGCGAGAAGCTGATGGATATAGATACAGGCAGCTGTGTGACCTTTACAGTCTCACTCGGAGCCCAGGAACGCGGACGTAAGATTGTTTCAAGTCAGTCTGATTTTTATTACAAACCAAAATACTTCACATTCAGCGGCACCTCAGGTACACGGGGGGGGGAAACCCAACCCAAACCTCAACACCTTAAACAGCACGGTTGTAGCTCGGTTAGCCTTGTCCAGAGCAGATCCCAAACCTGAGAGCCCTCAACATCCCACCTGCTTTGGCTGTTTGGTTACTTATGGGATGTCGTTTCAGCATTATACGTTAGCAATGGAAGCTGTTTGATAAGGACTTTAGTAAACCATGCCAAGCTGCGCCTGAAAAGAACCGTCTTCATCAGCCAGTTGTATTTTCCAACGCGGATGTTTTGTTCTGAAGCCGTACAATGGATCAGCTGACGTGGGAGGGTGTTGTGTGCGCGCTCGCTTGCTGCACCTCACTGCTGCGTGTTGCCCAGCTGAGAGAACAAGGCCCCGTGAGCAGGAGGGCAGGAAGGGCTGAAGCGGGTGCTGGGGGCAGGCTGGGGTGCTCTTCGCTTGTTATCTTCTGTGAGAGAACGTCGGGGTGCCGAGCGTCGTCTTATTTCTCCTCCGAGAGGCTGCTCGGGTTGTAACATCCAGCCCTTCCGCTGAGCTGGAGCAACGAAGCCTTAAACTGGGGGATTATATATAACCTGACAATTGCGGATCAAGTAGTGAGCAGATGAAGCTTATTGGTTTTTACAGTGCTCTCACGCTGTGATATGTGCTAATATCACATAAAAGTAACAACTGTTGAGGAGCTTCCCTGCAATGTCCTTTCCCATCCTTTATCACAATTAAGTTAAACGCCGGACCACTGCAAGCTCTATTTTTATACCCTCGGGCGTGTGCTCGCTCCTTTGGAAGCTGCCACGGTGTTCGGAAGGAGCACAAGCAGGGAGGGGACTGCGTTTCCAGAGCCCTGTACTCGCTCAAAGCCCAAGTGTGACTCTCATTACGTGCTGCTCTTCTGTCCTTATTCCGTGCCGCTGTCAGGATAAAAGTACCGCGATCCTCTTTTTCGTTACAAGAGGTGTTAGGAATGAATGCCCATTCACATTTAACATCAGCTTATACGGCATATGATTCTTCCAGCGCTACGTGGCAGCGTAATTCTGACAACAGCAGCGTGAAACAGCAGAGGCCAAAGGAAACCAGACAAAGAAATGTCAGTATTGGGACAATTTAACAAAGCTCCCTACTTGTTTTTTACAAAAAAAAACATAAGCCCCAGAAGATTTTAAACAAAAGGAAACGTCCTTCATTCAACACTGTTAAAATCTCTCAGTGCCGTGCAAGTGACCTCGGAGCTTCTCCACCTCTGCTCCAGCCGAAGCACCGGTGTCCTCAGGCTTTCGTGATGTACCCTTCTCTGATAAGGAAGTCGTAGATTTTCCTGGTTTTGTTCACATCGATCTTGATGAGCGCTCGAGCCTGCGCCAGTCTCAGGCCTCCTTGTTTGTTACACTCGTTCACCAAAGCAGCTTTATATTCTAAATAGGCTCCGGGGACCAACCTCACCATCTGACAGAGCTGGAAGACAAAAGGTGAAGTTAATAACCCTACCACTTGCCACGCTCTTTCATTCTGCGATCTCTGCTGGGGGAGTAACGTTGCGAATATTTTTTCTGAAACCGTTTTAAATGTGTTGGGTTTTTTTTTTTTCCTCTGGAGGAGGCACGCAGTAATTGCCCGATGAGCTGTTTCGATCCACAGGTAGGAGGGGAGGAGCTTGCTGGCTGCTGCACTCAAAAACATTCCTGACTCAAAAATAAACCAGGAGGATGAAAGCGAGCTCTGGGCTGGCAGGAGCGTAACTATGAGTGTGTCCTGTGTGGGCGTTGTTCTTTACAAACCAAGGGAAGCGCACATGCCAAAGAGACGTGCAACCAGCAATTGGGCTCGCTGGACGAGAGCCAGGGAGGGCAGCTGTCTATTAATCCCCTGCAGACTAAGTCTCTAATACCTTCCTGCAAAAGCAGCTCTGCGCACGACGCCCGTCCCCTCCGGAAGCCGAGGATGGAAACCGTGCGAGGAGGGCGTTACGCGCTTGGAAGCTGGGTCGAAGGAATTGCTTTCCAAAGCCCCAGCGCTCTGCTGCTAGGCTGCGATGCTCCCACTCGGTGTCCAAAAACCAGCTGCCTTCCAGCCGGAGAACCGGGCTGTCTCCTCCCTTTAATAAGGAAATGCCTCATGATTGTTCCTCTCTGACAGGAAATTGCAGGATTCGGAGGAACTTAGACTTTATGTCTCAGCTGAGAAGAAATCAGATTCCCTGCGTACGCTAATGCCCTGGTCCCAGTTATTTATAGGCTGAATGGAGCCAGAAATGCCGTGTTCCGGGGTGAAGCTGGGAGCTGATTTTCAGCGCTGCTGCCTCCAGTGAAGGGGAAACAGCTTCTGCACAGAGGGAAACGGCTGAAACATGCCTGCGTTTCACGTGTGCTCCAATCTGCCTTGGGGACAATCAAAGGGCAGATTATGACTTCTATTTAAAAAAAAAATCATATTTTGTTTCAAGAAAAGATTCACAGAATTGCCTAGATTGGAAAAGACCGTTAGGATCATCGAGTCCACTCATTACCCTCACACTGACAAGTCCTCGACTAAACCACATCCCCAAGCACTATGTCTATATGTCTTTTAAATCCGTCCAGGGATGGGGGCTCCACCACTACCCTGGGCAACCTGTTCTAATGCCTGACAACCCTTTCAGTAAAGAAATTCTTAATTTTTATATATTTTTTTTCACTCTGATGGGGCTTCGAGCAACCTGGTCTAGTGGGAGGTGTCCCTGCCATGGCAGGGGGTTACAATGAGAGTCTTTAAGGTCCCTTCCAGCCCAAACCATTCTGTGAATAGGTTTCCAGCGCTGCCTTTCACTGAATTAGAGCCCAGGTCATGGGGCTGCAGAAGACACGGAGCCGCAGCTCCCCGGCAGGCCCCTCGCTGTGCTGGTCACCTCTCCAGGGTTTGCCAGCAGGCTTGAGGTGACTGTGAGAGCGCTCTACGTGGGACTGCAAACGGCAGCGCCGAGCTAACGACCCACGGCTCCAAGCCAGGTTCCATTCCCTGCCACACACGGGCACAAAAAGCCTGGTACGTGCGCCGAGAGGTGGAAAACCCATGAAAAGAATAATGCGCCGTTAGTGCCTCCGTGGCTCACATCAGTGTTACAGTGAAGAACCAGCCATGGCTGGTGGAGGTTAGGTTGTGAGATTTAAGGCTGGGCTTGATGATCCTAGAGGTCTTTTCCAACCTAAATGATTCTGTGATTTATATAACATAGGAAGAGCTCTGCTCTTTGGGTTCAGTGAGCTGTCCAGTGAAGCCCTTCAGGAAATCTTCTGCCAGTTTAAAAACCAAAGTTCATGAAATAAAAAACAACCCTTCTGTTCACCCTGGTCTGACAACGGAGGAGAGGAGATCATGCTCTGGGTGTTACGATAGCACCTTGGCGTGCTCCACCTCTCTGCTAAATAAGCTGCTGGGCTGCAGCTATCTGTACGTCTGGGACAGGGACTGAAATTAAGGAGCCAACCAGGAAACCTGACCGATTTTTGTGAGTTGGCAAGAGGAGTCAGGGCACAGCGCTGAGGCGATGCTCACAGCCCCTGAGACGGGCGGCGTGAGCACCCCTGCACTGTGGAGGTAGTTGTGTCCGGATCATCTTTCCCTCCCTTTCCTCACCTCCTTCTCCTTCTCGTTCAGTTTCTCTGTCCCCGGGAGCCCTGTGAGGTTCAGCGGTGGGGCACTCCGTCTACCTGCGGAGACAAGAAAGGAGAACACTGAAGAACTCGGCGCAGTTTGCCGGTGCCTGTTCCTTAGATGTGTTATCGCGGGGGCAACTGAATCCCCCGACGTCAGCCCAGCACATCCCAGTGTTCACAGACAGGGTTATTTAGGGCTTAACACAGAAACTGCACTGATTTGGTGTGATTTTGCACCCGCCGTAGCCAAGTGCTGTGAATCCTTTCACGAGGACTCTTGGCTGTCACCGCCGGCTCGCTGGCTTTTAGGAGCTGACAGACAACAGCTCCCTGCCTCGCTGGCGCTGGCTGTGGGTGAGCTGGGCCGCAGCTCCCGCCTGAGCCGGGGTGTGCGCGGGTGTGCGCGGCCTGCGGGACTCACAACCAGCACCTCGCAGGGACGCGGCGATCACTTATCAGTGCGATTAGCGGCGAATTTCTCTGGCATCCCTGGCAGCTTCGCCAAGCAGTTTTCTTTAAATGCCTTTAAATATGATGCAGATAGCGTAAAGCAAATGCGGCTTGTGGGTTTATTTTTGCCTGTTACGATAAACGTTACTGAGAGAAATCTCTGTCATGAGGTAGTCTTGTGATAACGAGTAGTGTTACCGCTTATAACTCTGCTGAACTTCAACCGGCGCAGCTTAAACTTTCACAAGGGCTGTCAACTTGCAGGCTTGCAAGTTCCTAATACTACTATTCCTAATAGTATTTTTTTTTTTAACTTCCAGAGCTCAGAACAAAGCTAGGGTTATTTATTTACATTTTTAGGAAGTGCCCTGTGCTGTGAGTTGCATATTTAGCGCTGTAACAGATAAGTCTCTTTATCACAGGACAGACTTCCCAAATTTGGCAATGGGATGAGATCTTGGGAAATCTGCAGCTCCATTTTTCCCAAGGTCTGGGCTGGCCGCTGCTCCAGCCCCTGCCCTGTCCAGGTCCCACCTCTGGGACTGGGGATTCTCTCGCTCTTTCTCCTGAGCATCTGTAGGGAACAGAAGGAGTCTGAGTGAGGGGAGCCCCATCAGAGAGAGAACAGAAGGACTAGCGAGATGCTGGAGTAGCGAGTCTCTGGTAGGTGCAGAAGTTATTTCCCAGCTCTGCTCCCTCTTTCTATGGCCTGGAACAGCGTGCTATGATGAGACATGACAGAATTTGGTTTTACTCCTTTACAAACCTAGTAAATAACACACACACATGCAAACTGCACTAAAGGAAACATATTAAGGCTGCAAAGTCAAGATCTCAAAACCCAGAAGTAAAGTTAAGCAACGTTAATTTGCTCCCTTGTATATTCGGGATGACGCAGTCTTTAATTACGTGGCCACGTGGCAGTTTTTCCGCAGCATCCCTGTCGGATGCAGGATGCAGGATGTTTGCTTAATTAGCAGCTCTACGGTGTTTTGTTTGGCGTTTGTTCAACACGTGATACTGGCTGTAAACACTGCACGTTATTGGAGTGCAGGGGCAAAACAATTCCTGGTTTTTGGGCTCTTCTCCCCTCATGGGGCACTGAATACTCAACAAAAAAGGAATGTCATTCTTCATGCCAGCCTTTCGGTACGTCCCCAGGTCATGGCCTCTGGAAGCCCAGCCTGACAGATGGAATGCTATTTTCTCTCAAAAATACCAGGTCCCAGCGATCGCCAAATCCATGGAAATCCTAGTGCCTACCACAGTGACTAATTGCCTGTTTCTCTGACCCAAATTGCCAAGGCTCCGGGCAGAAATGAGGAAGAGCATACAGACTCGGTGTCTACCTCCGAGGAGTTTGGTTCAACTCGTTTATTAGCATCCTCATAAAAACTGGATGTAGAGACTGAGCTAGAAGCCAGTTTTCCCTTCCAACATTTAACAGCCCTACAGTAAAACTCTGTTCTAGCCCCGTTCATCATGTGCTAGCACAACATCAACGAATGAGGTGGGATTTTATGGAAGTCTTGTTCACGAGGGCCTTGACTGGCCCCAGGATCTGGCTTTACTGGGCACTTAAGAAGTAGGTGTCCTCTGGGTGGAAAAAACCCATCATTTGTGATGAACTAAAGAACACAGAGAATATGAAAGAACTAAGGAATACAAAAACATATTCAAAGAAAAGGGAACCTGAAGTGGCAGAGCACCCTGCATCGTCTCACTCCGTCCCTCTGCAGTGCTGGATGCTGCAGCCATTGCCTGCTGCTCAGGCAGCTCTTTTTTGGTGCTCTGTCCTCCCAGATCTGCTTCTGGGCAGTTCATCTTGCTGTGGTACGTGCTATACAGCTTCATTAAAATCCTGGATTAGCTTTACCTTTTAAAGATAAAATTTTGTTCTCACGTGAAAATTCTTTTCTGTCCTGCCTTGCTAATGTAGCTTTAGGAAGGGTTTCCCACAGGTAGTCAGGAAAACCTTAGAAATTCAGCAAAAACCCCTACAGGGGAATGAGCTGCAGATTGAGGAAACATTGACTTGAGCAGTGCTTCACCACGAGGCTTGAGGACTGACGCTTTAGCAAAAGAGCCCCTCTCCCCCTGGCTGTTGGAGTGACATTACTGATGTATGGCTGGCTTTTTATCACACACCATCATCTAACAGTTACCTGAATTCGAAGGAACTGGTACCGTGGGACTCAGGCCAGAATCACTGAAAAGAAAGGAGAATTTCAAATTGCCTTCATGTTTTTTAAGAATAGTGGCACATATTGGCTCTGAAACAACTTCTTCCCCAAGTTCTAATAATCATACAATTGAGCTTGCATAACCTGGTCCCTGATCTGAAGTCAACAGGATTTCTACATATTTGGCACTCCCGGACTGAAGACTACGTCTGAAACCCACTAAAAAAAAAAAAAAAAAGGCAAGGGGAATGACACACAATAAAAAATTCACTGGAGACTGACTGGGGAATTACAGATCATCTCCTGGGACCACGTGGCACACGGGCTGCGCTTCCTTCGCCTTGCAGCTCACTCCTCAAACCAAAGCGCTCGTGCAGGGTGACTACACAATACTGCTGCTCCATCTAAAATCACCTGAAACACTTCAAGTGTCGTCTGCGCCCTCATTAAGACCCATGCAGACCTCGTTCCCTCCGTGCCTTTATTAACAGCCGTTAAGTTCCTGGAATCTAAAATAGAGAAAACTAGAAGGGTTTTTTAAGCCCTTGCTAGTCACTTGTCTGCGCTTCACCAGCTCTGTCGCTGTCAGCCACGGTTGCTTGCCCTGCTGAACTGTGCAGCCTGCTCGTACTGTAATCAGCTGGGAACGCATTTGTGGTGATGCCACGGAAAAACGTGCTTGCTGCAGCTGACTGAAGGGAAGGGGTGCACGACGCGCGGTCTTACGGTAACCGTACATGTCGGCTTGTCGGCTGAGCCACTGCTGGCAGGCGCTGCTGTCCTGGATGTACTGCAGGACTTCGGAGAGCATCGTGCGCTTCAGGCGTTCCTCGTCCCTCGTCTTCTTCAGGTGGTCGTACGTTCTGGCACCTACGGCGAACAGACACCACGTTCTCACCCGCTGCCGCGGTCAAAATTTCCAGACTGTTGTTTTTCTACTTTAGGAATTCAGTGAGAAGCTGTTCTCCAGCACGACCAGGCTCTGCTATTCTCTCTCATGACAACTACTTGGCATCAGAAGGTATTCGATTCCACCCTGCACCCTTCCCCCCCTGTTAATTTCAGGCCAAAAACAAACAAAAAAGGCCTCCGTGATCCAATTCCAGGATAAAACAGGCCATTGCATTTACGTAGAGGTCCCGGGCCTCTCTCCAGATATCACACTTGTTGATAGGCAGTGAAAGCATCCAGAGATAAAGCACCGGAGCCCGCTGTGCCATGACACAGATTCATTTTCCCGAATCTTTTGCAAAGTGTGGCTAAAGCAGAGCTCTGCTAGACAGCGCGTTCCCCAGGCTGATGGCTCAAAAGAGCCTTAAAAAAGCACAGCTGGACTGAAGCGTTATTGCTAAAGCCTTGCTCAGTGAAGGAGCGAGGCAAGTGCAGTTCAAAAATAAGTGTCTTTTATTCGACACAAGTTAAACGTTGTAAAATCATCCTTCCGCACCTTGATGAATGGGAACGGGCTGAATAATGCATCAGGTACTTACTACAGAAATTGGTGATTCCCGCTGCTCTGTATTCCTGTAGTCGCTTTATTTCCCTTCGCAGCTCGAATTCCACTGTTTTGCCCCACCAGTAAGCAGAAAGGAAATCCAAAAAAACAAAGGCGGGTCAGTGGGGCGGCAGTGAGGCGGGCTGGACTAGAACGGGGCTCCTCGTTTGTCTGCACAGACAGGGTTAACCTCTGAACTCGTGCCCAGCGCTCCTTCATCACAGATTTAAGCTGGTTTCTAGCGTTTGTGTGCTCAGAGAATTGATTTTATCTTTATGCTTTGACGGTTCCTTTGCCATACCCCGGACAAGCACACAACCATAATGTAGGATTTCTGGAAGGCATTTCAATAGGTTTGAAAAACGGCTCCATCCAGGCTCCTCACAGCACCCAATATTGGCTTTGAACTACGCTTTTCATAACTGGACCTTCCAAAATTTTCCCTTACAGACAAGTCTCTCTTGGCAGTCAGCAAGATGAAATGCCCGTGTTCCTTTTGCTCAGAGATACTTGCTGCCTGTAGCTTTTATCAGCCGGTTTCCAGGCATTGCTTAGTTTTACAGTGAGCAAGTTTGCTCGGCTCAAATCTGTTTCCTCATCCCACTCAGGAGCTCTGTGCAATCCGGGCGCCTGCCTCTCAGGTTAACTCGAGGGCTTCGCTGGCACCACGTCAAAAGCAGGTTCCAGGACTAGCACTCGCCTGCGGGACTCAGGATCTGCAGGATCATACTTTTGGTATTTCACACAGGCTGTCCTGAAAACAGTCGTAACTGTTTAAATGCGTCGTTCCTTCTAATGAGCGACAATTTTCCCGGTCTAAGTCACGGAATGGAGCAGGATGTAGTGACTCGCACTGGAATTTGACTGAACGCAGGCTGTGATTATGCACAGAGACTCGGGATGATCCGGTGATGGAACAAATGCCTCTCCCTTGAAGGTAAAGGACGTAATGCCTGCTGTACTATATAATTATGTACACATATAATAGTTTAACGTGTATCTTTCAAAGAATTCACAGTCTGGGAGCTGCCAGCTCCCCATCTCTCAATACAGACATAAATTTTAGGGATGGGGTTCTTTCAGTGATACAGAGTCCTGGTAAATGAATAGTGGTCTTTCGATAAGAAAATACTACTCCTAACACGACTGGAAGGTCCAGTCAACTGAGAAATCAAACAAAGAGCTCAGATGCAGTTTAGCGGAAGAAAACACTTGCTGCTCATTTAATGTATCAAACCACAAATGTGTTTGTTTTTCTGAAGTAGCTGGATGGGGGAGGAGGAGGAAAAACAACCTCCTGCCCTCCAGAAATGGTACGTATTTAGGGAAGACTGTAGATGATGCAACTCCTCATTATGCCTACTGATGAACATACATGCTAAAATCCTCCAAATACTTACACGCGTGGCTTTCAATGAACTTATCATGCTCTACTGGTCCCAGAATTCGTGCAAATCGTCGCATTGTTTCATAAAGGTCTTGAACCTCCTTTGGATATCTCCTTTCCAAAACTAGAGGGGGGAAAAAAGGCGACACACCTTATTGCTCCTGCTGTGAGAAGAACATAAATTCTGAACGTAAAACCTGAAGTGACCACCAGCCTCTGTGACCTGCCCGAAGCTCGGATTTGGTACCTGCTTCTTGGCCGCTTTGGTGTCACAGCTGCACATCGCTGAGTAAAACGCAACGCAATGACACAGCCCTTAGGATTCTAAAAGCAGACAGGATGACACTGAAATGGTGTTTGATCGTTTCTCAGAATAGTGAGATGCTCTTAAAAGGCTGAGAGTTCACCTTCACCCCTCTCCCTGCTCAGTGGAGCCCAAAATGCTTCTGAAGAGCAATTCCGAGGCAGTAAGTGAAACCCTGAGCTGGGAGCGGTCAGAGCCAGCTGGCTGGACACAGTCGGGGCAGGAAATGTGCTGGAATTCAGACCATCTGAATGGTCCAGTATGAATAAACCGCACTGGAAACGGTGAACGTGCAAAGTTTTGCTTCCCGAGTAGAAGCCGCTTCCAGCACTTACACCAGATACTTACTCTGAAATTTTCGGAGGTTGATGAGGCCATGATCTCTTATAATTCTGCAATTGAGAGCAAAATGGTATTAATAAAAGGCACTAACTTGCGTATTACCTCATAAATACACAGGCTTCAGAAAAGCATTGATTTAGACCATCGGGGGTCTAAAACTAAAACACGTTTGACGTTTCTGCAGCCCCTGAGCTGCCCAGCTGAGAACCGTGATGTAGTGACGCAGCGCGGCTTTACCGGGGCGGGGTTGGGACAGCGGTGTGCGCCGGTCCCGCTCTGAGAGCACTAAGCGTGAAGGGAGCTACAATTGCTTTAAGGGTTTGAAATTGCTCAAGGATATGGTGTAGACGTGGCCTGGTAGAGACAGATAGTGGTTGGACCCGATGATCTTAAGGGTCCTTTCCAGCCATAGTGATTCTGCTTCTTTAGGTGCAGCTTTCACATCTACGGTGTCTTATAACTTGTCCTTCCAAAACTGGAGGTACGGGGATGTCTCATGAAGTGTGATTTCCAGCTTCAGAGAGAGACCAATGTCCTTCTACTAGAGCAAGGGTGAGAGCTGGGCTGTAAATGCCACCACTGCGAGCGGGATGAGGGAAGTTTTCTACGGCAGCTTAAATTTTAAAAAGAGGAAAATGATGTAGGCAACTCATACGTTTGAAATGCTCCTGATGGGAGCGGGGAAATGAGCAGAGTGAAAAGGCAGGTGAGATATTTACAAGTGATGACAAGTACATTTGTCAGAGGTTTCAGCCAATGTCATGTGGTCACTGCTGGGTGGAGATTTGAGAAACACCCGACTTCTGCAGATGGTAAGAGATGCTATGAAGTGGGGCTCGTCCAGGTCAGGTTAGAATCTGCTCTGTAAAATATTCCATGATATTTTCTATAGTAAGTATAAAAGAGTATCCCTGTCCCACGTGGAGAAGCCTTTCTGAGAGTGACATCAGCATTTTTATGTCATTTTCTAGGGTTTTGTCCCATCCTTCTGTAGAAACTTTACAAAACCCGGCACCGATTTCTGTGATGTAACTGAGCCTTCTGGCACTTTCTCTTAGTACAATGTGATGTATCATAATGGAAATTATGCCACAAATATTTTTATTTATGAATTATAAAGAGCCAGGTCAACAGAGATCAGCTCTTACCTCTCGCTCAGCAGCACTAAGCTGTATTAGGAGGAGAAGGAATGAAGGAGTCTTACTCCAAATTACCAGTTCTTCCAGTGGGGAGTAATATGGCAAGATATAATTTTAAATATTGAACAAAGTATTTGAAAGTTATAATAAAATCGAATTTAATGAATAGATTGAGTCATTCTAGAAGGCTGTCAAATGAACTGAATAAATTATTCAAATTAACGTCAGCAATAGTGATTACAAATTGTGGAAAACTAACTTAGGGACCACTAAAAATTAACAAAAATGACGCAAACATTTGTACGGAGAAAGTGGGGGTCTAGCAATTAGTCACAGACTGGCAGCTTTTTTTTTTTTTTTCACCATCAAGTAGAAAATGAATTATGTGCAGAACATCAGCAGTACATAGGGAACAAAAAGAACAGAGATTTGCCTCTTTTCTTCTGGTTCCTAGCCCCGGATCTAGATAGTATTTCAGTTTTTCCGTCTGCAAAATGGCTCCGTGACCTCCTGAGGTGTTCTAGAAGCTTCGTCATTTGTGTGTAACTGCATTTGGGGTAGCAAAAAAAGCAGGAGCTTTCAGTACCTGACTTTTGTGCGCTAAAAAGGACTGGAAAATGGGCTTTTCACCATGAATGACTTGTTTTGAGAGTTTAAAGGAGAGTTACGGTGTGTAGAGGTCCTTCGTTAACGGCGGGTACAAATGAGTATCAGGGCACGTTAATGTGTGTTTCCTGGGCTGGCACATGGCTAAAGCCACGTGCCTGCTCTTCGGCTGTGCCCAGGAGGAGAAGCGCACGATCCAGATGAAGCCTGTCACACAAATCTCATAGCAGAAGGTCTCCGTGCACGGGAATTGTCTGAAGGATGCTATCGGAAATCAATGACGTTTAGTATTAGGGCAACACTGGGGACCAAACCATGGTACTGAAGCAAAGGAACACAGTTCTTGCCTGAATACTCACTTTTTTCTTCTCTGTCGTTCCTTTAACCTGGAATGATAGATATCTACAACCGCTATCTTCAGAGCTGCAAAACAATTAAAAAAAAAAAAGATTACAAAATACCTAAGTAATCACTGCATTAGGCTAGCTTTCAAGCCTTTCTGTTCGTGGTAGGCTGAAATGGTCACTCTTCTTTGCTGTCTTAAAAATCCCGTGGCAATGTGACAGGGCATAAAGTCCCTGGAGGCTAACCTCCCGCAGACAGTACGTGCCACCTCTGGAAGCTTTCCTTTGTTTATTCCTTCCAAACACAACACTGCCTGTAAATAGGAACCTGTCTAGATCCTGAGAGTTCTCCTCCTCTTCCTTCTTGGACTGTTTTACTATTAGCACTTATTTGTTCCTTCATGCATGCAATTAAGTATTTCGTCTCCTGAAAAGCAAATTGATCAGATTTAAGGACCTGAGGTATCATCCTTGGACGAGGGCTTCCTTGCCCAGAACAAGGAACTCCAAAAAACCAGAAAGACACAGTTCTGAACTGTGAAGATTCAAAGTAGCCTTTGCTACAGTTCTTAAAACATCTCCAGGATTTTAGCTTGTTAACATCTAAACGCATCTGTCTGCCGGAAGAACAAAGAGAATAGTTCACGACAATGTGAAGAAGCAGAGGAAAAAGCCATGCTCATTAGAAATCATATCCTTCTCAAAATCAAATCTGTCTGCAGTCTGGCTGATCCGCTCGGAGTCCCTTCAGCAGCTTTTTCCTGTAACCATTAGGTTAATAAACTTTTTTGGGGAAATCTTGAAAGAAAAGAAAAAAGGACACCTAACAACCTTCCCCTCCCTCATTCTGTTAAATAATGCAAAAATTCTAGGTCATTAAGTAAGCAGAGCTGGCCGGTTTCTTGGTTTTCTTTACGTTAATCACTCCAATACGCTCTCAGAAGGAAGAGGCTGAAGACGTGACCAGGGTTTACAGGGACAACGTGCAGCTCTTGCCACTAAGCCAGAGCTCGTCCCTCTCCAGCCCACGGGGGTGGCCCCAGAAGCCAGGATCCGCTCCTCAACCTTCAGTTACAAGAAAAGAGCAAACCTGACGCTGGCAGTTTATTGATTGCACACGCTGATAAATAATTAATAATGCAATTAAGAAAGAAGCGTGGTTATGTGTCTCAAAATACGTATTTGTATGTGAACCCCAGGAAGCCCCGAGCTCCTGGGCAATTCATCTGTGCAGCCCCTGGGTAATATTTCCTACAACCAGGGCCAGCTAAAGCCCAAAGCCTGCGGGTGTTGGCTCGGGAGCCGGCGGGTTTGAGTTACACACTGACCCTGTATTCGCAAAAAACCTTCAGTTTATACAAACCCAACTTGACGTTGATCTAGGAGGAAAAGTTTACGTACAAAGATAGGAGGGGTGGTACAATATTCTAACTTCGTTTCGAAAATTCCTTGCAAAACCCGGGTGTTCGAGAAGCACCGTGTATTTTCATAAGGAGGTATTTAATTTCTTAATTTAAGAACAAGCACAGGTAGAAAATTCTCCGTCTTGCTTAAGTGTGGGGATGAGAAATTGGGAAATGCAGCAAGTTAAACATGAATGAAGTACATTACTAAGTGCTGGAATCGGTGCCAATTTATGGAAAATATTTTTGTATTTTTAAGCCCTCTGCAAGCTAAGCTAACATGTTATTTCCTGGGGTTTGTGTGGGCAGGACTTAGTAAGTACATGCAGAAACTGCGCTGGAGAACCTCTAGAAATATCACAAGTAATTATGCACCTACAACCATTGCACTTGGATGCTTTCACCTGAGCGCACAATATTCCAACAGAAATGATGATCAGCTGGGGAGGGGAAGGAACGTTCATGAGAACAAATTGAGGGGAAAAAAAAAAAGGGAGCTTCTGCTTACGGAAGAATTAGGATTTGCTGCCACATGCACTTTTGGAGGGGCTTTTGTTTTTAATGGACATATTCACACAGAACAGCCGATTACAAAATGTGGGACGCATGAATAACTCAGACTGCTCTACTGGTAGATGCTGCATGGACATGAGAAAAGAGATGCTGTAGGAATGAAAATGATTTGCCTGGGCTTTTCCCCACGGATTGCACTAGGGAGGCAGCTGTTTGTACTGGTAACTTAAGATAATCCAAGCTGACACCGTGCTCAGTGTCCATTCTGGGAAATGATAAGGCTCTTTGAGATGGTCAGAGCAGCTTTGAAGGATCCAACGATAGGCAGAAATTCAAGGCCCCTTTTCTTTGTGCCAAAAAATCAAAATATTTGGGTTTCTCAAGAGTGTGTCCAAAACAGTTTCTTTGCTTTTCTGTCCTCTTCAGCCTCATTTGGTTGGCAAAAACTCTTCTGAAGGCTAATGAGCGAGAGCTTTGTTTCACGCTAGCTAACCTGTTTGGCACGCAAGGCCCAAATAATGGGAAGAATGCAAACTAATCAAAGTAAACAGGCTGCGTATCAGTGTGTGCCTTGCTTGGTGCAAACTTACTGGCCACAATCCAAATTCAGCCTCCCCAGAGGAAAGCAGGACCCCAGGCAAACAGTGGCTCTGCCTTCAGAGCATGTCAGGAGCTTCCACAAAAGAATAAACGTCATGTAATATTTAGAAGGACATCGACTGCCTTGTATGTCACAAAATGAAATCTCCCTGCTGCTCAGCCAGTTGCAGTTTATCTCTGCTCACTTCTAAACTTGCGGTTTCAGCGATTTCTTTTCAGTGTTAGAAGTAAAAATCATTTACGTGAGAAGGAAAGGGGAGAAAAAGCCGGGAAAAAAGATAAATTACTGAGGTTATGATTCAGTCTGGTGAAAACTTGTAATTCATGAAACATTCAGGCACTCTGGGCTGAATCAGCTTTGTAACGAGTTGTTTCTTTTGATCTGTCCATTATGTTTTTAACTGCAATATCTATTTGCAAGCACTTATTACAGCGCGAGCACTGAACACAAGTTAACAGTTCGAGTGGTTAACTGAAACACGAGAGGTTTCGTGCAATTTCTACCATCTCACCAATACTGAGAAGTGACTGAAGAAGCCAGTGCCCTCCTGTGTGGTTGGAGGAGGGAGCGAGCCAGGTTTCTGTTGGAAGGGAGTCTTTCCACCTTGTATTAAATCGCGCTCTCCTGTCTTGTGGGAATGCCGAGAGCTTGGTTAGAGTGACACGGGAGAATACAACAGGGAAAACACAACGGTATGAGGAAATGGAGACCAAGCAGCTTAGATCTAGGAATTTTACAAAGTGATTTTTACAAAATTTTAAGGAAGCAGAGCAATGCGGAAGGAAAGGGAAGAAGGGGGAATTCCGTTGCAATGAAAGCATCCAACATTCCAGCGCTACGGGCAATGCCCATCTGTGACTTGTGAAACGAAAGGAAGAGGTACCACAGAAATTATTCCAGTCGGTGTGTTCTAGGGTCTAGCTTGAGTAACTTTCAGAAAATGGAATATAAAAGTAGTTACAAGAATTAATCTTGAACCCAGTGAGGTTTACGGCAGGAAAACTGAGGACTTTTTCACCAACCTGATACTTAATCTATGCTGCTAGACCCCATCTGGGTTTCTCTGGGCTTATAAAATGTGTTAAACCCTCATTTTTACCTCTTTACCTTTAAAAAAAAAAAAAAGTTTGCTGTTTGGCCAGCACAGATGTGTCCGGAGCAGGTGTGGAGAACAGCCCCGGGGTGCTTTGCAAGGACACTTTGGAGAGATGTGGGGTAAGGAGCCTGCCAGTGGGCAGGGCTGGGGTGCAGAGGGAGCTGGAGCTGCCGCCTGGCAGCGAGGGAGGCTGCGAGAGCTGCAGGGCTGTCCCACAACCTCCTCTCCCTGCTAACTACAAAGTACAGAGGTTTCTGGAATCATCCAAATGCCCGTCCCTGCCTTCGGCTCCACGTGGTGAGCCATTTTCTACAGTATGAAATCCTACAATCAGGTTGCAAAGTGTTCTCAAGCAAAGTCAGCATCTGAGATGTTTACAACTGCAGGGCAGGGGAGGATGTGGCTCCTTCCTTTTTTTTGTATTAACTCGGAGAAGGGAAAGATCTAATTCCAAAGTTTTTTAGAAAATTGTTCTTTCTCTCCCCAGGACGCCTCATGTAAGAGAAAAAAAGAGCTGGCTAGACCCTGGGACTTCATTTTTCAGAGGCATTCTCTCTCACGTGGGCAGATCTAGGACAGCTGTGGGAAGGAAGATGCCAGAGTTCCTGAGCTAAGAGATGGAAAATTTAGTTGGTCACGCTCCGTAACCTCTGCCAAACAGCTCTCACAGGGCAAATGCCTGACATCCTATACTGAATACTGAAGACAACTGAAGAATGGACTAGAGAACACCCAATGAAATTATCAGGCAAAAGATTTGACAGACAGAAGGAAGTCTTTTTTCACACAACACGTAATTAAATTGTAGAGCTCCTAACTCGATTGTGGAACTCCCTGCTACAGGATGTTATGGGGGCCACAGTACAAATAGATGTAGTTCTAACCGTAGTTAGCTAAGTTCACGGAGGACAGGTCCTCTGGTCAAAATGGTCTGAACACAACCTATGGCTCAAGAAGTCTCTAAACCTACCCCTGCAGGAAATGTAGAAAATATACCAGGAAAACCATCTGCCTATACTTGCCTTTTCTTGCATTCCTCTCCTGTGTGTCTGCTATGGAGTTCTAACCGGACACTGAGCTAGACAGACCAAAGGTTCTGGCCCTGTGTAGTTCATGAGATTCTGAAGAGAAGAGGAACGCTGATATTTGAGTTCAGGTTGACAAGTGAAACTGGAGGCTGTGGGACACACTTTAAATGGCTGAACTGTGCAGCAGGAGGATGACAAGTGTGAGGGGTATGGACGACAGGGCTGGTAACCCAGCTTGAATGGATATGAAGCTATCAGTGAATGGAACTGGGAGATTATTTTGCTTTTTCAGTTTACTAAGACTCAGAATAGGACACAGAAGCAAGAAAATCTATCTTTTAATAGTAATACAAAGTAGAGAGATGGCATGATGGATCTGTGACGTGTCCATAAGCCAGTCCCCCTCTCAATAAACGTTAAAAGGGAAGACAGACTGACATATGATTTTCAAAACCTTTTTTGAGCCAAGGGAGTTTGCATTCTTTAAAGGTCTGTGTACGCTGTACTAAATTTCAACCTGATTTCTTAAGTTTGGAAAGACTGTCTGCACAGAGCAGGATCTGTCTGTCTTCCAAGGGATGCAAAGGCTTTGGCTTAGAACTGCCTGACACAGCTGGGAGAATTCTGAAGCATAAACACAGCACTTCTAAACACTTTATGTACTTATAAATGTGAGAAAAAGTATGATCTTTTCTTCTCTACAGATCAAAATGTCCCTTTAGTAATTCCCGTTAAGGCAGCTACGTTCCCGGCAATTCAGTAGCAGTAGCTGGACTGGTACAACAACCATCCTCTTCACGAGAAAAGAGTTGTCACAGCAACTGCTACTGTAACTCACAGCGTTCATGTGTCATGCATGAGAAACCCCTCAACTCCACCAGAACAGTTTCAGTGTGTTGCACGTAGTCTTAAACTACACCTCCTTGCTGCCTGCGTTAGTACTTACCCTGATATCAGGTTTCCTGAACTAACAGAGGTTAGAATAAGCGATCTGCCTGATCTTTAAGAAACTGGATAGAGTAGGGAAAGGGGTGTTAGCAACAAAGTGTTCCTCTTTCTGAATCAGAGCACAGGTGGTGCCTTGCGATGGTGCTCACAAACGTGATGTAGATGGAAAGAGTATTTTTTAGCCTGCGAGGGGAAGTAGTATCAAGTTTCTGGTTTTAAATAGGTCTGTAGTTCTGTTTATTCAAACCGATGTACTGCTACCTGTTTCCAGACAAACTGCTATCTCAGATAACTTGCTTCTACTTTCTTTAGAGTTTATACGGGATAAAACATCGTTTGTGTCTTTCCTAAAGAGATGCCTAGTGCTGGTGGGGACTATCCGATTTCAGTCATGTTCTACTTTAGAGCTGGCTACATTTCAGCAGTGAGTGAAGTGCATTATTCTCTATATAAGTATGTCTGTTGATTACGAGCTTTTAAAAGGGATCTGGAGGTGAGGACCACAGAAATGCCAGTGTTTACATCCCAGCGCACGGAAGTGAGATCATTAAAAATGCATGTTCACTTTTTAAAGAGTGTGTAGAGAAAAAGAGACCCAAGGAAATGCTGTGCAGGCACTCCGGGAACGCTGTTTTCAGACAGTGCACAAAAATATGGGACTTACCATGCAAAATGTCTGAATCATCTTCTACGAAATCAATATCTCTCAAATCCCATTCAGCATAGTTGTCAAACTCCTGTTTGGAGGTGATGAATAAGTTGTCACTAATTAGCACTAAAACATTGGTGTCAAGTTCCAGAACGCACAGAAGTACTGAAAACAGAGTTGTACGAGGTCCCATCCTTGAGCAACGCACATCAGAGGGGAGCTTTAACGAGGGAACGTGCAATACGCGCTCCCACGGCCTGAGCGGGAGCAGGCTGTGGCAGGGTAAGGAGAATTCATCAGGTAATCTCCGTGACTCCCACGCTGTGGAGGGAAATTCTCCTCAAAGGTACAAAAGCAACAAGCCCCTGTATGGCTGAATTCATTCCTTCGTGTACGGGAGCTTGTTTTGCAACAGGAACTGGAAACAATGCAGGTCTTTCAAGTGCTCTTTGGGTCGGGCTCCTGCGTGCTTCAACGGGACAGAAGCGTGCTGAAGCTGACCCCTTTTGCTGAGCATCTAACTCACAGCATCTCGTCCGCTTACATAAAGGCCATTCATTCCTGGACATCTGGTGGCAGCAGCAGCCTCGCAGCCCCTGCACACCCAGCCAGGCGCTCCTGGGCTGCCTGCCCCAGCTCCACAGGCCTGCAGAGCCACCTCTCCAATTAAATCCTTGCCTTAATCGCTCTCTTAGGCTTTGGACAGGAGGGGTAGAGACCTACAGGCAGGGGCAAACAAGGGTGTGATCGCAGATCCGGTATTCAGTAGCAAATTTAATGTAAGAGAGAGTCTTACCTCAACAAAGTCAGCTCTCGCTGGCATGTACCCAGCCATATCCCTGGAGAGCAAGGAATCAAAAGTTGGCCTTGGGGGATCATCAGCAGCTGAAAAATTAAAGGGTTTTAGTTGTTGTGTAGGGCTTGGGGGGGGTCTCTCTTTAACGATCTGTAAACAGGTGTTTCTTTTGCAGGAAAAGTGGGAATAATTAGTTGAAGAAAACCACCCTGACTGGGCTTTTGTTCAGCGTTGTGTTCAGGTGAACAGAGTCCCTCTGGAGAAAAACGCAGTAATCAGAGATCTTGGGAGTAGTCTCAAAAGTCAAAGACAGAAATTCAAGGTAATAAATAGGTTATAAAATGTAAACTCTAGATTTCAGAGGTGAGCTGCAGCTCACTCGGGCTCGGCGTGCAGGTTCTCTTAGTTAATAGCAACAGGGGTGTTAAATCTGCCATCTTCAGGGTGCCATTTGCAGAGAGCTGCAATTAAAGCTATACAACTCTGAATTTTTACAGCGCTTCCCAGCTGAGGAGCTCAGTGTTTTACAGACAGTTGTGGACCGAGGCTCACCACACACTTGTGACGGAGCTAAGCATTATAAGTCCCGTGCTACAGCTAAAGCAAGCTGAGGCACAGAGAATTTGTCTTGGCCTGGGTCACATAAAAGAATCAATGACAGCCAGGGACAGAACCAAAATTGTCCAGTTCCTACGGCTTTAGCTCTAACCACTTCATTGTGAAATTTAAACCTCCAGATACCAAGCAATCTTCTAACCCAGCTGTTCTGGGGAGCTTTAAAATGGAACAGCTGCTAGACCGGGGGAATTCTAAAGATGCCAAATTCAAGGAAAACTGAAAATGTGTTAAATTGCTGAAATTTAACAGACACTTTTTAAACGGTGGTTTTAAAGAGTGAGGTGTGAAATCAGCATAGTTTACCAGGAATGATTTCACAACCAATCACATCAGCAGCTGGGCCCAGCACCGTGGACCATCAGGTGAAATGTTTTAGAGGTAGAAATCCCTTCTCAGCTAACGCTGCTACGCAGGCTCTGGGCAAGACCAGGAACCACCCCAGCACCAGGCTGAGAGCTCACGCTGGTGTCTACCATGAAGGATATGCTGTTACATCGTGCCACAAATGAAGTAGCTTTGAGGTAGCGTGTCCTTTAAATGAGCGTGCACACCCAGGGTTTTGCTGTGGTGATTTCTGTGAGTGACCATTTCCACTGGCTGTGCAGGAACTCCTGGTTTTGAGAACCTGCTGCCTGGACTGGACCTTTCGGTTCTCGCCCTCTTGCCACTGAACTGGAGGTCTTATTTATTTGATACACCAATGATTTAATACGGCGTGAACTACTAACATGACCCAAATCGGTCATCAGAACGAGCTCTCCTTTCAGGAATGAAAGCAGACTGCACGTGTGGTGCGAGGACTGCTCACTCCAGTTTTGGGAGAGCAGAGACCTTGAGGGAAAGCTCCCTGAGCGTGCTCGTGGGCAGGGGATACTCACGGTGGAAAGGAATGGCTGTTTCGTTGTGCTGCGCCTCCTCTGCCTGCTTCAGGTTCAGTAATGTGGATGCAAACAAGGGATTGTTGATAAAGTGCTTCATATAATGTTTCTCACACTCCTCCTTGGACTTTGTACACATCTGGTTGGCTACGTCCTGCCTGAAGTGGGGAGAGGGGGGAGAGGCTTAATGTGAAGAACTTAATGTGTGTAGCTTAATGTGAAATGTTGAGGGGTTTTCCTTTGTGTAGTGGGGAAAGATAATTTTGGACGAGAGACTGATCACGCTGTGTGCAGAGAACTGATCTGTGGTGGTGTCTGAATCCACATCTTGCGTGCCGACACTGAGCCGGCACCTACGCGCTTGATACAGTGCATGGGAGGGCTGTTTTGGTGGTCACGAGCAATGCAATTCACTGGCTTTACATGAGAAACTCTCTGGCTGATGGAATGTGCCAAAGCTTTTGTATTTTTGAAGTTTAGCATTACTGGAGAGATTTTATACGTTTTACCAACACCAGGTGATGGTAAATTCTAAGTCTGGAATCACATTCTGCTTCTCAAGTGTCTCTTGTGATCTTAACTCGATAGTATTTTCCCCTTTTGAGTAGTGATGTTAAACTGTTGGGTTGTTTTGGTGGAAACACCAAAAAGTTGTACAAATTACACTCTAGAAAGCTTTGCCAAACTTTTCAGGAAAAGTAGTTGACTAGAAACATGAAGTATTTTGTCTTAAAACAGTCGTGTAAGTTGAGGACTTCTTAAAAAAAAACAACAACCCACCAGCAGCCATCATTTAAATTTCTGTTAAACTAAAAACTGGATGTGAGGGATTCCAGGAAGAAAAGTCAGTTTTTCCTTTATTTGGTAAAGGCTGAAAAAAGCCAAGAGTTTAAGGAAAAAATTAAGATTACGTGTATTGCTAAGTAGGGCAAAGTGTACCAGGCAGCACACTTACAGAACGCAACTGCAACCAGTTTTCAGCCTTAATTATGACAGCAAGGCACGCATAAGAACGCCCAGTTCTGTTTCAGTGGAGCCTGGAGTTCTAGACTTTTAATGCAGTTATTTTTTCATGAAGGAGAAGTGGGATAACTCATGACTACAGATCTCTACTTACAAAGGCATAAAGATCTTGCAGCAACAGACCATAACGTAAAAATACTACATTTTTCCAGTGCTCTATATGGCAGAGAAGCAGGAAACCTCCAAAAATAACAATACCTGGCTAGACAACTGTAAGCAAACTGAAACCACCCAAGGTAAGACGTTCTGCAGTTGTTTTTTACACAGGAGTAAAATGAGGCACAGAAAATCTTGTACAATAGTCGAGCTCCTTCAAAATCTACGGACTTTAATGTGAACTGAGGGAAGTCTACTTCGCTGGAGGTGACCTGCATCTCACAAGGAGCCTTTAGTAATTTCCTTGAATATCTAATGGCAGATTTGAAAAAAGAATTCTGTTTCTAGCTGCTAATTTAGTGTCTCACCCACCACAAGTCACTGAACATTCAATGTGCACGGATGTATTCAACAGTAAGATCCCACGAAATGAAAGGAAAAACTACCCATCATTCTCCAACATTGGCTGAGCCACTGAATTCTCACCAGTTTCCAAATCCACAGTCCATCACAGCTTCCAGGAGAGCCATTTCCTCTTGAGCTGTCCAGTTAGGATCCAAGACAGGGAAATCGGATGTCTGGAGAAGAAAAAAGCAAATCAAACTGCTGGGATCCTCTGCTATAATCCACCACATGAAGAGCAAAGAAGTTCTGAACTACAGGGCAACGTAGTATATAATACTGGTTGTTTAAAGCTTTCACTGTGTCTCGTGAAACCTGATCAAATACAATCGTTGAATTATTTGGGCCATTGGGTCACCCACTACAGTCACAAGTGGTTTGTGGCTACAGGTCTGAATACGCTGTTACATGTTGTACCTACCAGCTGCAATTCAACAACGTCATGCTACGAAGCACAACAAAAATTCCTGAAGACTTTAAAAAAGATTAATTTGGGGGAATCAAAAACAAGAACAGAGAAACAGAAGTTGATTCATGTGGTTAAAAAACTGGAAGTCTAATGAGACGCGCTGTGCTAGCGAGGCACAATAAAAACCTGTCGCTTTAAATGTCTCCACCATTCCATTGTCTTCCAGGTGGGTATTTTTCTTTGCTTGAAGTAAGACTTTTTGGTTTTTTAATAGTTCTAAACCTCTGAGTCAAAGAATTGTATCACTAAACTTTTCAGTGTAGTATTAGTAAGCAAGGGTCTAACTCCTGGGAGTTACGAAAGCTCAAGAGTGAGTAGATGTTATTTAAAAAGGAATATTTACCATTATCTCATAAGTATGATCACTTTGATGTTTCTTGTATTCAAATCCTCGTGTGAAACACTGTAGAACAGAAGATTAGCACTATGTTAGTCTCTTACTTCTGCCCTGAAAAAAACATTTTAACTGATCTTTTTTCCTTTTACTGCCTGACCACCGAGTATCCAAAACTGACCACCTGATCTGCTGAAAGAGAAGTTCCATTTTTCTGATTTCATTGTAGAAAAATCAGTGTTAAAACTGTGTTAAATCTGCCTTTGCCTCTTACTTTGCACCAAGATGTTAACTCCTGTGCACAGACACACTTTTCTGTGAAGTATTTATGGCAAAGCTTGGGCAGGTGAAAGAAGCCAGGTGGGAGGTTTTAAAGTGGATCATTCCAGGAAGGGAGCACAGAGCATTTCTTAAGTGATGAAAACAGTTTCCCTTGAATTTTGGCCTTCTGTTCCAGAAGCACTAGCATGGTTTGCAGCTATTTTCAACAGCTAAATTTCTGGGTTTTTAAGTACAGGTAGATGAACAAAAATATACCCAATATAAGTTGTGTATTTTGTACATATCTGAGCACAAGCCTAAGCTCCGTTTTCAGTTTTAGAGGTTATTGCCATTTGTTAATCATAAATAATGCAAACTCACTTCTTTAATAATTAAAACTATCAGTACTTTCTGTGGCCATCAGATCACACACACGACTGTAAAAAAAGAACTTTATGTGGTCACAAACAATTATTGTCAATACTGCAAACTCTCCCCAAATTTTCTTTTCCGTTGGGAAGGAAAAAAAAAAAACCAACGTGTGGTGACAGGGAACGGATGTTTCTTGGTGGCTTTTCTTTTCCATGCCATAAGAAGTGACAGAAGCGATACCTCTCTAGACACGCAGCGGCACGTGCTGTTACACAGCCAGGCTGACGGCGTGTCTTTAGGCAGCTTTGGCTGCCTTCACAAAGATCTCCTTCAGCTGCTCATGCCTCAGTTCTTCAGCCTCCAACATTCTCTTTGTCATTTCCCTGTCCCTGAGCAAATACGTGTGTTGATACAAGTTTAGAGACCAGTTATTAATGTGTTTATGGAACGGCTTGGCCCTGGACAGGCCTTTGATGACTTCCTCAAAGAAATCAATGCTTTTGCTTTTATCCTTGCACTCACCTGCAAGCACAGGAGGAAGGGAGGAGGCCCACACTCAGCACACTTGACGTAGGGCTCTGTGAGGTACGAAGAGCAACCTCGGCATGGAGGCTTATCAAAAGGGTCATCTGTGGAGCCAAAAGGAAATCTCATGCAACACAAGCAAGGCACTGGTTTTGCAATCACCGAAATTCACTTGTGCCCAGTAATTTTAAGTGAACTCAACTGTACATAACCTCTTTCCTACCGCAGCTTCTCCAAATATCTGTTAAAGGTTCCTTGTTCAGCTCGAGTTGTGAGAGATGCTGTCACGGTGTCCACTAGACTCGACGCATTGAGGCTTAAACCTAAACTTGTGCAACGGAGTCAAAGCAAAATCTCCCGTCGCAGCCTCCTGGTATTTAATCCAGTGCCCACGCTCGTGTTCTGCACTGAAGACCAGACCCAAGGCTTCATCTGAGGAGAATGCTGCACAGCCAGCTGCAGTCTCCCACCCATCTACCTCAGGTCAGACTCATAAAGCGTATTGCTGTGGTTGCAAAGGCATCAACGAGGTTGTTCTGTAACCCGTCCAAACCTCAGACTCTGCTCGGATTGCTGAACAAGGAATGGAACACTGCTCTGCAAGCTTTCCTTATTTTGTTCACTGCAAAGTAGTCAAAATAAATAGACTGCCAAGTTATGGGCCATATTTTTCCAAGAAAATGCGTTTGAACTAGCCCAACTACAAAAAGAGGATAGAAAAAAGACCCGAATTCCTGCTGAATCACTCATGCTCTTGAGAATTTGATTAAAGAAGTGGCCCCGTGGGCCAAATATTGCTAGTTTTTTGCCTCCCTCCCCTAGACAGCCACTGATGTTTTTAACCAACAGCAAACACTTTTCAAATGTCATCTGATGGTACTTACTACTGAAGGAGGCCAGGCGCTCCATCCCTCTCCCTCAGTGGTGTTCTGGCTCCTCTGAGTAAAACCCGTCTTGCCTACCAGCCCGTAGCGTAAGCCTCGCACCAACCAGTGTGTCCAAAAAGGGTATTCTCTTCCTGCCGATGGCTCTCACGCAGTCCTCGCAGATGAAATCCTCCCAGAGCGTCCTGAACACCAAAGCAAAAGGGCTGTCAGCAGTCTTCGTAAGCATTTGACGTGGCTGAGGGTCTGTTTGCTGCGTATGAGAAGAAACCAAATGCGGAGACACAGAATGAGCGCGAGAAGGGATGGGGGTGTCAGCCAGTCCTGAACCAAGGCTTTCGGTGGGAATGAACATGCTGAGCAGAGAGTTAGGAACAATTATTGGGCAAGAAAGTGTTTTACACCTCCAAGAAGCTACAGGAAGAGCATGGACACGTTAGAGATGGCATGGACACAGCAGTGCAAAAATCGACCATGCTGATGTAAATTCTCCATGCTGTGTGGCAGCTCCAGTGACCAGGCCTGATTCACCAGCACCTGCACAGGGAGGTTCTACCCTGCTGCCCACCACTGGGGAATTGAGCTGCTTTCCATTGCGGGATCTCTAATGTGTCTCACTTTTACAAGGTATTTTTGCTAGGAATGGCTCAGGCTTCTCATTTATTGGAATTTACGTCTCTCTAGACTTTTCTCCTCCACACACCACGAGAGGAGTCATGGTCCTGTGTCCCAGGACACCATGGAAGCCATGCTGCACCTCAGCACAGATGGCAGCTGCCTCCATCCCAACTACACATCCTGGCACCTCATCTCGGATCCTCAGATAACCAGCAGCAACTTCCAGGCTGCACTTTTTACCCCGTGGCCATAAGTGACCCCGCACAGCCACCTCGGGCCACACTTCCCGCTGCGAATGGCAAACCCTGCAGTCCCCATCTCCAGGACGGCTCCAACTTGTGCAGCAGGAATGGGGCAGGGTCAGCGCCAGGCACGGCAGCCTTGGCCCTGCTGCAACAGCCCCGTGCGCTGCCCAAACCCCACTACCTATAACCCGCTCCCCGTATCCCACCCCCTAAACCTCGTAACTCACTCCCCCATATCCCATTCTCTATATCACACTCCCCCATATCCAAATCCCCATATCCCACTCCTCTATATCTCTCTCCCCATATCCTGTTCCCAATATCCCACTCCCCAATCCCCATAACTCACTCCCCATATCCCACTCCTTTATATCCCCCTCCCCTTATCCCAGTCCCCTATATCCCTCTCCTGATACCCCTCTCCCCACATCCCACTCCCTAATCCCCACATCCCACTCCCCCATATCCCACTCCCCCATATTCCATTTCCCATATCCCACTTCCCATATCCCACTCCTCTACATCACACTCCTCTATATTCTACTCC
>VZZY01007847.1:208675-220208 GCA_013400335.1 Eurystomus gularis | reverse complement strand
GAGAGGCCTGCCCGGGGGCCCGGCTCGGCTCGGCGGCAGCGGGGGTCTGCTGGAGGGTAGGACGGGTCGACAGAGGCGTCTGGCCGGGCTGGGTCGATGGGCCCAGGCCAACGGGATGGGGGTCAACGAGGCCGGGGGCCGGGTCCTGCCCTTGGGTCACAGCAACGCCCTGCAGTGCTCCAGGCTGGGGGAAGAGCGGCTGGAAGGTGCCTGGTGGGAAAAGGCCTGAGGGTCCAGAGGAGCCAGCGTGTGCCCAGGTGGCCAAGAAGGCCACCAGTATCCTGGGCTTGTGTCAGAAGTAGTGTGGGCAGCAGGACCAGGGCAGGGATCGTGCCCCTGCACTGGGCACTGGGGAGGCCCAGCCTTGAATTCTGGGGTCAGGTTTGGGCCCCTCACTCCCAGAAGGACACTGAGGGGCTGGAGCGTGGCCAGAGAAGGGCAACGAAGGGTCTAGAGCAGGAGTGTGGTGAGGAGTGGCTGAGGCATTGGAGGTGTTGAGCCTGGAGAAAAGGAGGCTCAGGGGAGACCTTCTGGCTCTGCACAACTCCCTGACAGGAGGTTGGAGCCAGGTGGGGTCGGTCTCTTCTCCCAAGGGGACAAGTAATAGGACAAGAGGAAACGGCCTCAAGTTGTGTCAGGGGAGGTTTAGGTTGGACGTGAGGAACAATTTCTTCCCCACAAGGGCTGGCCCAGGCTGCCCAGGGCAGTGGTGGAGTCCCCATTGCAGGGGGCTTTCCAAGCTGTGGAGATGTGGTGCTGAGGGACAGTTTAGTGGTGCCCTGGCGGTGTCGAGTTAATGATTGCATTCGATGATCTTGAAGATCTCTTCCAACAAACACGATGTGATGATTCTGTTATCTCCTGTCCACCTCACGCTGACACTGGTGTCTGTCAGTTTATCCATTGCTTTGGTGTGTAATGAGGCTTTGATGGCCCCAGCTCTTGCTCAGATACAGTGCTGCGCTGCAGAGACACCAGGGAAGACTTTAAACTCCTTCCCGTGACAGTTAATACATCAGCTTTCAGATGGTTCCTGCCAATGGAATCCTCTTTCCAGGTTCATCCTTGTAAGTTTTTGAGGTAGCAAAGGCAAATCTTGGTTGACTTTATGGGAGAAAGGGCTCTACAGTCCCTGCCCTGTGTAGGCACTGTCCTGCCAACGAGATCTTCTCGCAGCTGTCTCCCACATACACCATGGATGTCCTTGTGAACCAGGTGCACATGTGGGCTTGGGCTTGTTGAGAACATCCATTTTGAGTAGGGTTTGACAACTCTTGCGTTGCATAAACCCCTGAAGTTCATGAACGATTTAGCTAGTTGCTTTGTTTAACGTAGCAGTTTGGTTTTGTATGCCCAGCCCACCTGGCCCGGTGGCAATACTTACCTTACCCCCTCTCGTGTCACCTCCGCGGCAGCCTCGTGTGCTGCTCTGTGCTCTCGTGAGGACATGGTACTCGTTTGGAGCCTGGTGCAATTGTACAGCAATGCTCACAATTAAAACGTGGCTTAGCACAGAGGTTAAGCAGGTTCTCTGTATGGTTATGGTGCCTTGGTGCTGGCAAACGTAACGGATTTCATGGATTTCAAATACTTGCTTCACTTGAGCGCTGTTCTCGCAGTAAACTCGACCTGCCTGGAACGCACCACGAGGCCAGGGCTTTGCCTGCCCCATGTAGCTCCATCACCTCTTACCTCTGCCACGAGAAAGTCCGTACCGCTTCTGCGCAATGTTTTTTATGCTGTTGTGAGATACTGATTTTGTGCGAAATTCTTCCGGTGCCCCTCAAAGCGTGCATGATGTTGATATAAACGAGCAGGCTCCGCGTCGCTGGGGGAAAGTGCTATATTGTTCACTGCCAGGCTCGGAGGCTGCTTCTCTTCGTTTATGCAGGTTCTGGGAACTTGAGAGGAGAGCTGTTCCCCGCAGCAGACAGATGTAGCCTTTGGCAGTTCACATCTGAGAGCTGAAGATTGCATTTGATGCAAATACCTTGCGAATAGATCAGGGATTCATTTTGTGTCAGCGCATGAAAATGTGACACAAGGACTGCGACAAGGGCTGAAGCTCAACTATTAATATCTGCGTTATTGCTGCTGAGGCTGGAGGAGAAGGTCTGGTGTCGTAGCGTGAGTTTGCCACACGTGTGCTCCTTGTCTGAGCTATTTAACAGCAAGGCTAAAAAGACTGGAAATTATTTCTTTTTCCTTTTGCCCAGGCCTCAAATACACATGAAAAATTATGGAAAAAAAAAAAAAAGAAAAGAATTTGGGAGAGGCAGAGTTTGGAACGTCAATGAAATATTTATTGCTTACGCTAACAGGTTTTTCCTGCATCTGGGAATTAAAATAAGAAACTGGGTAGCTGATGGAAGGAATCGGTGTGTGGGTGTCTGCTCAGCAGTTGGTTTCTGCTCTTTCCAGAAAGTGATGAGGGAAAGGTGGCGCATCCTCAGGTAAAAGGGGTGTTCTTCTGCAGCTTTTCACGGGGATGTTTCATGGGTGATGGTGGTTTGGGATCTTCTTGTGTATGTGGGGTCTTGTGTATGTGGGGTCTTGTGTATGTGGGGTCTTGTGTATGTGGGGTCTTGCTGTTATCCCTACGTCTGTCAAAAGGAAGAAAAAGATATTTGTGAGGAATGTAAAACCAGCCCTACTCCTGGAGTCTTACACCAGTGCTCGCGTTTTTCAGACCAGTAATTTAGTGGTGCGATATCTCCAGGCTGAACTGGACTGACAGCGAGCCTGATGTCTCCTGGAGAGAGCAGTGACATTAAAAGTCTTTTGCCTTAAGTCTGTTCAATTGGTTTTCAGCTTAGTGGAGGCTCGAAGGTGTTCAGTGGCTTGTGTGAAATGGCTCTTACAGGTCTCGGTTCCGTTGCCAAACCTCTCCCTACAGCACGTTTCTCGCTACGGTTACGCTCCAAGAAGATCGAAGGGAGTGATTTGTAATGAGTAATGTGCTCACGTGCTGCCTTTTTCTACTCAAGTTTAAACAAATGAGGTAATTTTCATTTGCTGTTTGAAATTATTTACTGATAATTTCTGCAAATTGAATGCTCTCAAGAGTTTTGTTCGGTATGTGTAATACCCAGAGGGCTTCTCGTGCGCTGGCAGGGCTGAGCTCGCTCCCTGGAGGCCGTTGTTAGAGCCGGGTGACAGACAAGTAACTGGATAAGGCGAAGTTAAGTGACTTGATCCCAGATCACAGTGAAAGTTGGGAGTGGAGTATGAACTGTTCAACCTCAGCAGTTCACTTAATGGGGTAGGGAGCACAAGATTAAATTGTTTCTTCATGAAAAGGCACCTTAATAATTCAAGGTTATTTAATATTTTGAGGGGGGAGGGATAGGTCTTTCTTCAAGCACAGTAATTGTTGCTTAGGTGCACCTAAACCTTGTGAAGAGCAGAATGGACGAGCCCAGACTGGCCTGACATCCTCCCCACGCTGACAGTCCCAGCTCCTCTCCTGTCTCAGCTCCCTCCCATCTCTGCTTGTGACCATGTCCTGTGTGTGCTGCTTGCCCAGGAGGTACCAAGGCTTGTCAGATGGCTTCCAGCCAGCATGGGGACGGCTGAGCCCACCCAGCTTCCCCCCGGGGACACATTTGGTTGTCTCCTTCCTACCCACTGAGATCTTCACTTGAAAACTGCTTGCATTGAGGCCTGCCGTCCCTTGGTCAGATTTGGTCTGTAGTACCTGGGGAAGGGAGGCTGAGAGTCAGACAACAGCTTCCAGTGGCTCCTGTTCCATTCCCTTCAGAAGCTGGGTTAGAAGTGCAGCTCTTGGGCCATGTGCTGGGACGCGGGCTGCAGACAGGCTTCTGCTGCTGCTTCTCATCCAGGCAGGGCACCAGCGCTCAGGAAAGAAGCAAAAGCAGTTAGGGGTGAGTAGGGGATGGTGGGGCTGCTCAGAACTCAAACCCACGTGTTTCGGGGGGGCCATGGCGAGTGCTGCTGGATTTTCAGGCGTCAACATATTACAGCTTTAGGGGAGGTTGGCATATCATAGCCCCTGATGTCTTTTGTTCTCGGTATCTCCCTCTTGTGTATACACCCTCAACACGTTTCAGCTGCTTGGTCATGCTTTCTTGGCTGTGTTCTGGATGAGGGGAGGGTCGAGGTGAGAAGCCATCGTGTTCAAAAACTTACCAGGCGGGCGAGTTGAAGTACAACAAACGGGATACAGGCTGTTGCGGAGGCTAACAGAAGGCAAGTGATGAACGCTTTAATGATGGTACTTAGTTTTTGTCTGTTCAGCATATCTTTGCCATTTGTGGATGGAGTTCCCTCTAAAATGAGATAAAGAATATTTCAGATGTGTTTACAGGTCTGTGGCAGGGGAACGTTTTCTCCGTGTTGGGCTAAGTTAGGTGGAGCAGAGCAGAGGAACAAGTCAGTCTCCTGAAGGCTTTCACAGGAAGGTGTAGATCTGTCTAGAATCTCAGAAACTTTTAACTTTAAAATATTTCAACTGTCTTTCAGTGCTCGCCTGGCTGAGAGTCAGACATGGTGCGTAAGCCCCATCCCAGCAGTGAGGCTAAGGTCAGGTGAGGCTTTTCAGGGAGGGGAGGAGCCCTCGTGGGGCACACTTGAACATGGGAAACTCCTTGTGAAGGTCACTGCTTCAGTACTGCTCTCCTTACAGGGAGCACTGGTACTTACTCTCTAAAGCCCGGATTTCCTGGTGCCCACGCGTGACAGTCAAACCCTCTGCAAGAACATTCTGCTTGGGCGGCTTTGCTCTTGTAACAGCATTTGACGTTCCCGCCAGATACACTGGAAAGAAAAAGAAGTTTTAAAACCAGAGGTTTGTTTCCATTTAAACTGCAGCACCAGAAGTGGTTGAAGGCTGGAGTTACTTGCACGCTGCCGTGGTTGGCAAGAGCTGGCAGCGTACCTGGCAGTTGGCAGTAAAGTACTGGAGAATATTTCTTGCTTGTACGCAATTTCCCAAGGTACAGAATTTTCTAAATGTATTAATACTGGAAACTCTATCTGCCCAAACCTCCTGGCCCTCACGAATGAAGTGAACTCAGCATGAAATTGTTCCAAACCCTGAAGCTTTCGGTAGTGTTAATTTTGGATTCTTACTTTCTCCTAGTTTTTTTGCTTTTTAATAGAAAGGTAAAAATAAGTCTCTTTTTAATAACTGCCAAAGTATCAGCGGTATGAAATTGAGGACTGCCATCCTCTGACACAGCTAAACATGTGTTTGCTACATGGAACTTTTTACCTTTTTCTCTAAGAATAAATTTCCTGTGAAACCTTTTCCCGTGGCGTGTTAGTAGAACACAGGTACGGCCCATAGCAGGTTTCCTGCCTGCACGGGTGGTGCCTCTCCAGCTCTGCAGGGTGCACGGCTGTGCTGCCTGGCCTGCCCAGCCTCTGAGCATCTTCTCCTCGTACAGCAGATTTACTTGCAAGGCTCTTTGAAGTCTGAAGCATTTCAGAGTGATGACTTTTTGGATTCTGTTTAACTTTCCCTTGGTTACTGCTGTTCCAGGGGCTGGAAAAGGATAAGGAACCTTAGAAATGGCTTCTCTTAAGTTGGCAATTCTCTTTGCAGAAGGCTGAGGCCAGCAGAGCTGGCTGTGAGGGACGTTCTGCTGTAAAGGACCGTCTGAGACAGCTCACTGTTCATGGTACAGTGGGGAGAATTGAAGCAGGCTCTCTGTTTGTAACCCCTTCGGTGGTTCTTTTTTGTCAGACCAGCTTTATTAATGCCCAAGCACACAGTGAGTTGTTACACTCCACAAGACAACGCTCACATCGTCTAACTTCTGTAACTGCCGATGGGCGAGACCCCTCGGTTTGGGGTCCCTGTTGCCCTCGGGGGCTCAAAAGGCTGCATGGGAGCCAAGGCCTTTAATCGAGGTGCTCAGATGCCGCAGTCTGACAGGTTCAGATTTAAAGCGTAGTTACGGATGGCAAGTGACACCAGCTGGACAGCTGTCCCCTCCCCCTGCCTCCTTACCTTGCATGATGTTCAGGCTTCTTACACTGCCAGATACTTCTGAGACGTTTTCCATGTGACATTTGTAGTCTCTGGGGCCTGGGGGAATGGAGTGAAGGATGAACCACGTTTAATTACACTGTGCAGTTCAGGCAGTGCTGCCGGCCTTTAGTAACTAATTTTAAATGTCAGCGTTTTACTAACAGCCAAGGTGGGAGAATTTGGGGTGAAGGCGTGGGGATTAAGGACTTAGTTCAGTGTATGGCAGAGGAGAGAAAGCTGACATACAAAACCATATTTTTTCCTAATACTACATAAGTTAGTCTCTTACAAAATCCCTGGTTTTATTCATTTACAACTTGGGAGTGTGTGGAGAACTCACCTTTTCTGCTGAGATCGTTGTGTGCAAACACTAAGCTCAATATTAATATTGTGAGCATACTTCTTCTCTGGATAATCTCAAAGCCCTCTTTATCTTTATTGCTTCCTTCGAGTAGCGTTGTAAAGGTGTTTAAGCAGATACCGAGCGGGTTAGTAGAGATCCCCAGAGAGCTCTGTCATCACACACTCCTGCGCCGAACTCCCGCACCTTTAACCTGGTCAGCACACGGAGAGTTTCAAGTTAGAGCCTTAATTCACTGTGGATTGTACTAATTTCTAGGTTTGATCCAGTCAGGAGAAATGTGGAATGTGGTGAAAAATGGACCTGAAAAAAGAATCTTCTCTGTGGGTCAGATTTCCTTTCAAGAAAGAGGTCGTAAAATAACCCAGGTCCTGAAGATGAGTCCCAGAGTCAAGCGCTGGAAGGGGCGAGACAGGTCAACGCAGCGTCTGGTGGGAGAGGGGGCCCGGTGTGGGTGGGAGTCGCTGGTTACCATGGGACTGAGCCCTGTGGCAACCGCCCCATGGCTGTGGGGCAAACAGAACCCTTTCCTAACGCCTTCTCCCCCAAAGAGAGGGTCCTTAGCAATCTCCTGGGAGCTGTGGGGGATCTTGAGCCTTCCCAGGCCCTGACCACCTGCGGGCCTCGGTGCACAAGCGTGGCAAGGACAGCGCTGCCCAGGCGCACAAGCGCTGGCAGGGGTTTCCGCTGGAGCTCTGCACAGGGAGAGGTGATGCCAAGCGGGCTGGTTCCGGGCCATTTTGGTCTTTTTAGATTCTCTATTAATCCTAAATCAGCTCAGCAGTGAAGGCAGGCTGTGCTCACCTGCTGGCCCTGGTGCAGCTGACCCCAGGAGCCCCCCGTGCCTGGTGGGGTGAAATGCAGTAGCTCTGGGGCAGCTGTGCCCAGCAGACTCAGAGGCAGGAGATACTTTATCTCCTTGCAGCTTGCAGAAATAAGTGGGAAACTCATCCGGGTACTGCCTGCAGGTTTAATAAAAAATTCCTGGGGAGGTTTCTCCAGGCTGTTGGGTGGATTGGTTTTGGAGAACTGGCAGTTCCTCTACTAGACAGAAGGTGGCGATGGAAATCGCTTTTTCTCCAAAGCCTTTGGCTTTGAAATGCTGAATAACCACAGGTTTGTCCCCAGTCACAGGAGGATAGAATGTTGCTGTTCAATCTAAAATAACCCCTGACATTTCAATGACTGAGACTCTGGAGACTCAAGAAAGCGTTCCCATAAGCACTGGTAATGCCAGAAGACATTTAAGTTTAAAAAGAGAGCAAATGGAGTGGCGAGGGCTTGCATATCAGTATTTATTTTGCACGCCTGTTTAGTTTAGATATTCATGGTGGCTAAGGATGGATTTTAGTATAAATATTTAATATTTACAATCTATCAAGTGGTATAAAAAACAGATTCTCTTTGCACTCTTCTGTGGGTGTTTTATTTTACTGTATTCAGCTGCTTTAGTTCAACGATTTTTTTATTTAAAATTGAAAAGCCAACAGTAGACATAAAAAAAACCCAAACAGCAACCCACTATGGTAAAAGTGTGAAAAGATAAGATAGTTCAGAATCCCAGCTAGCACGGCTGGGGGGAGATACGTTTGATCTGTCCATACCAGGGAAGGCTTCCTGATAAATTGCCCCTCCTGATTGTGTTAAGTGTTTTTCTGAAGTGCTGTGTTTGTTTATTTGCCAACCAGGTACCATAAACTGCAGCTCGACACCAGCCAGGAAGAGTGAATCTATGCTTGGGATACCCCCCGTCACCATTTGCCACGGTAAAACCAAGAATGTGAATCTTCCTGAGGTATAAACCCCGCCACGATCCCCCCACCGGTGTCGTACAAGGACTGCGTAGCTGCACATCCACACATTTAATCGCTCACCCAGTTGAATGAATCGTTTATTTTGGAAATAGTGTTTTAAGGCAAACTAAAAATGTTTGCTGACATTTCGCTGCTCGTGAAACGCACGGTGCAGAGCTGCAAGGCAGACTGCTCAGGATCCTTCACGGAGGAGGATTTCACCAGCTTGTCAGTAAGCGTCTCACTCAGCTGATCAGAAGCATCTTATCCAAAGTATTTTAAAGAAAGTTTTAAAGTTTTTCTTTTTTAAGAAAGTTTGGATAAGACACTTCACTTCTGCATCCTTTTTTTAAGCTACGTTGCCATACTTGCTGATTTTTATGCAACTTTCTCAAGACAGAAATAATTAGGAATCCAAAATTCCTCAGCCTGGAAAAATTCAAGAATATTGGGGAGAGAATGAATTATAAGTAAGTTCAAACAACGGAGTGTTTATTTTTAATGTGGTTCTCCGACACCCTTACTAAACGTTGACCAGCCCATTTCCAGTCGCTCAGTTTCTCTGTCTGATTCGTTCTGCTGCTTCTCTCCCTGGGCTGGGAATGCCGAGAGCAGCTTCGCTCCGCAGTTTTCCCAGACAATTGAAGGTGCTTCCTGAAGCTGTAAGAAAACTTTGGGCCAATAACATCACATCTTTTGGATGGGGTTAGCGATGGCACTGACCTGCTGACCAGAGAACGAGGGATTTTGTGAGTGATTCTCCTAGAAAACAGACATTGTCAGTGTTGTGAGGATTAACTTTTAATTTCTGATGTTTAAAAGCTTCTGTAACGTTTCCTAAACCGCTAAACCAGGATTTTGTGTTAAAAAGTGACCCGACCTTTCTCTCTTTTGCTTGCCTGCCAGGACGCGAGCTGTGCCAGGATGGACGGTGTCACTGACCCCCCTCACCTGGGATAATCTTTCCTCTGCTTGCACTGGGGATGTTATCAGAGCCCAGGGAAGACATGTGGAGCCCAAACTTGGCATCGTCAAAGGTAATAACATTTTCCCTGTATTTTTTGGGGGAAATTATTTACTTGCGTTATGACGGCTGCACTTGCTGTTTGAGAGAACGAGGGGGTGGGGTTGCACATGTCAACAGCGCGTGCCCCCGCCAGTCTTCTCATAAGAGTAAATGACGTAAATTTCTGAACAGAATAGAGAAAGGACCTGCATTTAACCCCCCGAAGCCAAAATGTGGTTGCAGGTCAAACTCTGATAGAGCTATTGGAAAGTACATCTGAACCTCGTGAAGTAGCATGGTCCTGTTAAAACACACACGATGCTGCCTGTAGTTGGAAGCTTGAACGCGTTAGTTAGTCCTTTGTAACTACCTCAGTCTAGAATCGAGGGCAGTTTGGAGCTGCTTCTGTAAGTGACAGCAACATTTAGCGGGTGTTCCAAGCACGGGATTTGATTCAGCATGGCCAGTAGTAGTTGCTGGGCATTCCTTACCCTCCATTCCAAACCAGTTGCCATAATTGCTCCCAGATTATCTCCTGCTAGAAAGTGTTCCACCAACACTCATTCACAACGAGGCAAGATTTTCCTGCTGGATTCAGTGGGTGAGAGCAGGTGTGAAAGGTATGAAGCCCAAAGCTTTTATTTGCTTGTGTAAAATTGACATAATGGAGTATTTTGGGCTCTATTCGGTGCTGTCCGTGTAGAGGCTGTTCACAACTGTCCTCCTGGGTGCTGTGCCCCAGGATCCAGCTGGGAGAAAGCCCAACCGTTCATGGAATAACGATAAATGCAGCGCTGCTTTAAGGCCATCAAAGCTCAGGGTGGCCCCGGGGCTATTATTAGTTTAATTTCAAAAGCACCTTCCAAATCCATGCTTTATTTTTAAGGTTAGTGTCATTTAATTTGCCATTTTCATGTGTTCTTTTCTTTCTTTGCCCTTGAATGGGAGAATTGCTACAACATTTAATTATATGTAGCAATCACTCCTCCAGCACTGTTTGAGCAGCATTTATTAACTGAACGGATGAAAAGGGCAGGGCAGACAAGCAGTGTGCAGGTTTTAGCACGACCGGAGTACTCAGAACACTAGGCAGGATGAACCAAGCACCTGTCGTAATCTCGGATTTTGTAAGTTTGTATAGTTATTATCAGTGATTGGCGCTCCGCGTGCCAAGCACTCCCCCTCACTGTGCATGGGCTGGGGCCGGGCTGGGCCTGAGCTAACCTTTACTGGCCTTCCCTTGTCGCTCCTTCATAAAAATATTGAAATGGAGGAAGATTCTTTATGTAAAAGATGTACCGACAGAGATATAAACAAGTGCCTCGTCCGTGCCTGGAAGAATTGTCCGGATTTAGTCCAGATGGAGGTGAGAACATGGTCTGTGCCCCCTAATAATGTTATTAACCACAAAGGTACAAAGCCCCACATAAGATTTTCCAGCCGTGTAGGACTCACCAGCGGTAGGCACATCCTCCAACGTGTGCTCCCGAGCCCGGGTACGGTTTCCTGGCGCAGTGCAGCCTCACGTCCCCGGTTACCATTGCTTCAGTCTTCAAACACCTTTTAAAAGGAATTGCCTGGAGTTCTAAACCGAAGCCTGTGGCTGAGGAAATTCCCTGTTGTGTGTTGACAGGTTGTGTGAGCCGGAGGCAGGTGTCCTAGCGCAGCCCCCGGCGCCAGGCTGAGCCCCCGGGAGCATCCTCCTCTCAAAGCTGGCATCACCCTTTACTGAGGCGCAGGAATGAGCCCAGTGCTCGTAGAAAGCAGGCAAGAAAACCCCGTTTCCCCACGAAGGAGAGGAAGGTACAGCCACGTGCGAGTGTCGGTGCTGTCCCTCTGAGCACCGCGGGAAGGTGCTTGTGGTGACGAGCCCTGACTGGTAAACGCTGAACAGACCCCAAAACTGTCTGTGTGGAAACTTGTGCCTTTATACCCCCCAGCGTCTCTGCCAGTGCTACACAGAAGACCAGATCCAGCAGCATGAGGAATTAGACTTGGGTTATCTGTGCGATGTAGATTTCAGCAACTCTGTGACACGGCAACTTGGAATTAAACTTAGTAAAAAAAAGCAGAAGGGGTAGCTCTTTAAACCGCTGTGTCCACGTGCAGAACAAGCGGCTGAAGGTCACAGAACCAGCAGCAGACGCTCTGGCAGCGCCTTCGCCAGTGTCGCGGCCACGTGTTCTCGGCTCTGTCCCCCGCCGCTGCCCCGGGAGGGGCGGGCTCAGCGCCCCTGCTGCCGGCGGGGCCGAGGCTGGGCCCGGCTGTGGCGTTGCAGGGCTGCGGTCACTCCTGCCCTCGGGCCCTGGGGGGCTGATGGGGGCCGGGCCCGTTGTACGCAACAGGCGTGCGGGGGCCAGGCCCCGCTGGAGGTCGGG
>VZZY01007847.1:177033-208057 GCA_013400335.1 Eurystomus gularis | reverse complement strand
TGGCCGGTGACCCGCGGGGCCTCCCCGGTCCGTCCGTCTCCCGCCGTTGACCCCGCACACCTCCCGGCGGAGCCGGTGGCCGCTGCTCCGGCGGGGAACAACGAGCTGGCGGTGGGTGTGCCTCGTCCGCGCAGTTAATTCACCCCAAAACCCAGCGGAGCGGGGCGGGAGGCGCCTGCGGTGCCGGCCTGGGCATCCCTCCGCTTCGCCGTTCCGTCCCGGGGGGCTGCAGGGTCCGCAGGGAGCAGTTCGGGGCCTGGCCTCGCAGAGGGGCTGCCCTGGGAGCACCTTCTGGAAGGTGCTGCGGGTGCTTGGAGTTGTAAAAGCGGATTTGCAGAACAAAACGTCGTTATTCTCGCCTCTCCTTTCGTCATGTCGCTTAAATCGTTCTTGAGAAAGTTTTATCGTGGAATATACCCCGTTTAAAAAAAAAATTAAAAAAATCCCGAAGTAAAGCCATAGTCTGTTCCCATGTAAATAGTCAGCAAAACATTTAAAAGTTATGCCCGGTTTGCTCAAAGACGGCGGGATTTAGACAGCCTTGGGTGCGCCAGCTGCAAATGGAGGCTCTTTTTTTGGTCTTTCTGTTCCTTTTGGAAGTGCTGCCCACATGGGTTACCTGGGGAGAGCTGGGAAGCCCGGAGCCCCTTCATCTAATGCTGGCAGAGCGAACCTGAGAGCCAGCCAGAACTTCCCACCCTGGACGGACGGTTTGTGAAGCCCCTTTCAATACATTAGGAGCAAAAGAACCGTGCGGGGTGTTGGGTGCTTGGCCGAGAGCATTTAGGGTGGGAAGTGAAGCAATGCCCAATTATTATCCAGGAGGCACGGCTCGGGCGGAGCGGTTTGACTCCTGGCCCACGGGTTGTGTGGAGGTGCAGGCTGTGAGGTTTTGAGAGCAGGCGAGTCTTGAAGCGCAGCGGCGGCTGCTCGGACAGGACCCCAGGAGCTCTGCAGCTGCGGGGTTTGATGCTTGGTGGCCCATCCTAGGGCAAAAATCTTCTCTTTGCCCTCTCCTGATCTGGAAACTCGTCCTGGTGTAGGTGAGCATGTTGCTGATTTTTTTTTTTGTCTTCAGTAAAAGCAGTTGAGTAGCCAACTTGTTACACAGTACCCTCTGGTTTTAGTTTATTTTCACCTTTTTTTCTTCCTGTATTTTCTATTACCTTTATTTGTTCAGTTAGGGCGGTGAAAGTACACATCCATTTAATTGTTGTAAAGTTACTTGTGTTGGTCAGCAACAGCGCAGATCCCTGGGCTTTAAGCAGGAGACCTTTACATAACACTAGCTCGGATAATTTCCTTTTTATGGGACTTATCGATATTGCAGAGGCACTGTCAGAGCCTTTGAAAGGACCTACAACTCATTTTCACAGAAGAAATAATAACGTTCTTTTCAGTAGTGTAATTATCTGCAGAACGGGGTGGTTTGAAAAGAAATAGAAAGTTTATTTCCAGCTGCCATTGGGGAAGTTCCGTGCCCAGGTGTGTTTTACAATAGGAAAAATGATCTTAAAGTGAAACTTGTCAGAATATTAAACTCCAGAAGTTTTTCTATGTGCATTTCACCATCAAAAATGTCCCTAACGACAGTAGTGGAGCTGTGGAGAAGTGAGTCGGGTTTTGTTTCCCCTCAGCAAAGCCAGATGCGTTGCTGTTTGCATTTGGATTGCAGAGTTTTCGTGGCTTGTAGCGTGAACACGAGTTGGGGCTTAAATTCCTCGATCCCTGCAGGGCTGGGGAGCTACGAGGGTGCTGCGTGTCTTCAGCCCGCTGATGGCACCTCCAGGAGGAGGGAGGACAGCGTGGCTCAGGTGCTGAACGATCCAGCCGTGATTAAAAAATCCATGTCACTGCGCGGGCGCAGAGTGCGTGATGTTACCTCTTCTTAAATCTTGGCGGGGTTGCGTTCTCTACCTGTATCCTTCCGTAAAATGCAGGGGTTTTTTAGCAAAAAAGTTCTCTCTGTGCAGAAGTTGGGTGGTGGACAGACTCTTGACACCTGCAGAACTAAGCGTAGGGGCCCTGAATAGTTGAGGAGCCGGCCAAAGTGGGTTTTTAGGGTCTAGTTCAACGTTATTAAAACAAACAGCACATCTGCTAAGGTTTGTGGCACAGGAATGTTGTCTCGGTGGTGAACTGGATGCGTGTGAGAAACTAGAGTGAATACAGCGTGGGGAGACCTGCGTGTTCCATGTGCAGCTCGGAGAGCAAAAGGCTTCTGCGAGCAGATCTGAGAAAGTCTGCGTTTTATTTGGCCCCAGACAACGCTGCAATTCATTTAAATATGAATAACGAATTCCAGCGTGCTGAGAACGCGCCGAGCTTACGTCTAATTCAGCGCGATGTTGAGTTGCCAGCTGATTGCAAAACTTGAGCAGAACTCATGACTTTGGGACTGGGCTACGAGGGGTTGGAAGTGAGCTGGTAAATGGGCTCAAATGGGGCTTCCCGGGAAACCAACCACATCTGAGCCGAGTTGTACAAACAGGGTGTTGGAGTCAAGCTGTTGGAGCGTGGCACTGGGGCTCAGGAGCCTTGGCTTTGAGCTGGTGCTTTCTCACGGGGTATTTGGGTGAAATGCTTCACGGCCTGTTCCTCTGCTTAGAAAAAAAAATTAAAAAAATCCTTGAAACTTGCAAGTCCTCATTTCAGGAAAGGTTTTTCTTCCTTAAGAAAGGGTTGAAGTTGGCTTGGCTGTTCCCCAGGTTCTTCGGCGCTGATAAGTGTGCCAGCAGCAGGTCCATCTGGATGAAGCTCTCTGGGAGTGATCTGACGCCAGGATAAATATACATGTAAATGTTGCCTTCGTGTTTATGTGCTCAAACAAGATGTGATTAAACTTTGTGCCATCTGAGCTATCGGTCCTGCCCGAGCACCTCAGTTAAAGGCATCTTCCCGTGTGGCTTAGTCTCTGCACAGACAGGTGGCCTTCACAGGGTTCCCTTTCTTCTCCCTCTCTAAGAAGGCAGATGGATCCACCCTTTAAATGCCTGCGTCAGACAGATGTGGTGGCTTTTCAGTCATAAAATGGTTAAGTACACCTCGCTGTGAAGTGAACTGCCCGTGGCCCCAGTGAAACTGGAGTTTGTGGGAGTAGCGATGTCAACACAGGGCTTCATCTAAATAATCCAGTCCATGGTAAAAGTGCATAAGCCAGTTGGATCAGTTTTTAATTCTCAGCTACTGATGAAAAGAAGGAGCGTGTGGTGTTCAGGGGTTGCGCTCTCCGTAAATTCCTTGTCTGTGCTCTAATTAAAGCTACGATCGTGCCCCGTTAGCGTTATAACGCGGTCCAGTTCTGCTCATGTACCGGGTGAGAGCTGTCATGTTCACATCAAACCAATTACGCTGCATCCCTGTGCTTGGCACAACGTGGCTGTAATTAGCAGGACTGACGAGGTTTTCCCACTGATTTAGGAAGTTGGTGTGGTGTGGGAGTTACGAGTGTCAGAGCAGTCCTTTGGGCACGGGGAGGTACCTGCTGGGAGAACGGGGTCTGGAGAGAAGCGTCCCCTTGTCTCGTCCGTGGCTGTGTTGCTGCATCACAGTTTGTTTTACAGGTCAGCTGTTGAATTTTTCATGTAAAAATGTGGTCTGTCAGCTGTGTCTTCTAGCCACCAGTTTTTCACAAGAATCTCCTGTTATCGTTGGGATTTACTCCTGAGCATCACATTCAGCTGGAGTCAGCCAGCAGAATCGGAGGCTGACAGAGGGAAAAAAAAGTCAGACATCGGTAGATAGCACTGACACAAAGCGTGGTTTCTTCTGGAAACTCAGATGTGGGATGGTGAGGTGTGTCGCTAACAGACTGCTCGGGAGTTGCTGGAACAATGGGCTGGCAGGAGGTGCCACGGCTGGACTTGGACATCTCAGACACCATCCCCAGTTGGCTCTGTGACCCCGCTCTGGCTGTTCTCTACCTGTGGGGTTTCCACGACCCTTTTGTGTTCAAAGATTCATGCAGTGAGCGAAACACGCAGAGGGTTCTTTGTAATAATAATACTCACCTCTTAATTCTTTTCTTTTCCAGTTCATTTTGGAAGTGGATAACTGCTCAGATTGCAAGGATCGCAAGAGGTCAGTGCGTTCCCGAGCGTGCCCTGGGGTGGTTTCCAGCTCTGTGGAGTTATCCTGCAAGTGCATCAGAGGCAGAGCAGAGCAGAGCCCGTCCAACGTTCATTCCCCGTCCCACCTGCCTTTGTGCTGTGAGGAGCTCCTTTGTTTTCTCCATCTGTCATGCTCTTTCTCCATCTGTTTTTTTAAGTTTGCAGAAGACACATTGGTTCCCTGTTGGAACAACGCTGGATTTTTGATACTCAGAGTTCCCATATTAAGAGATTCTTCTCTATCTATGTAATGATTGTTTTAAATGGAAAATGGAGACCTGAACTTTTGTACTTTCCTCTGACCACTCATGCTGCTAAGTCTAAATATGTTGCCCTAAAGTAGATACTGTCCCCTAATTGACATGGATTATCTGGGACCAAGAAGCTAAAGTCAGGGCGAAGTTACAGAAGATCTCTGAGCCAGTCTGACATTTCACTGCTGCCAAGAAGGGGAGGTTTTGCTTCTCTCCCCGTCATTCCTTACCGGTACCTTCCAGTCCCCTCCCTTTGATTCCACTTGCAGACCTTGCAGGAGATCATCCTGGTTTGTTGGTTACAGTCCTGATGATTTTGTGGAATCGGATCAGAGGGTGGTCTGGAAACACCAGAGCTGGTGGGTAGCAGGCACTGAGCACAGAGCTGGGGCAGGGGAGGGAAGAGGTGGGTGGGAATGGAGTGAGAATGTCCAGTCAGGCTTTAAATGTCACTAATAGCCAGATAATAATAGTAAGACAAGAATTTTGGATTTCTAGCCATGCATTTGTACGTGGGTTGGGTTGGTTTTGTTTTTTTTTTTCCTTTTAAGTGCCTACTGCAGCTTTGTCTAAACGAGCAGGTTCTGCACCAGATCAGAATGACCAGATGCTTTGATCTCATAGTCCTTGTGCGAACAGAAGAGTCAGTGACTGTAGCAGAAGTAACTGTTCTTGATCGTGGACTCTTATCTGTGTCCAGCTATGGTGTTTTAATGTTGCATTTCCTATCAGAAGTTCTTTGTCCTCTTCTTGGTGCTGCAATAGCAGGTATTAACCGCAGGGTTTGGTTTTCTGTTTTCTTTTGCCCCTTGCAGTGCTGAGAGCCCAATTTGTAGGAGCCATGGAAGAGTCTTCCCAACCCTCTAAACCCCCGGAGATGAACCCTCACTCTCGCTTCATTATTGGCTCTGTGTCAGAGGATAACTCAGAAGATGAGACGAGCTCTTTGGTGAAACTTGATCTGCTAGAGGAGAAAGAGAGGTCTTTGTCGCCTGCATCTGTCTGCTCGGATTCCCTTTCAGATCTAGGACTTTCTAATGCTCAGGATGGCTTGGCGAGCCATATGAGGTACGGATGAAATGGTGCTGGGATTCAGCCCTCTTACCTTCTTACCCCATCCATTCCAAAGATAATCCAAAGATTCAACTTTATATCCAGTTTGGCCTCAAATGTTTTTGTTGTGCCAAGACATCTTCCAGCGTTCTGTTTCAAAATGACCTGTTGTGCGTTTATCTCTACCAAAACTTCTCGTTTTCCACTGGTTTTAATGAAATACCCGTGCCGAAATTCCATGAGCACTTCTCGGACATCTCAGCTGTTGAGTGTTATGATGGGCTTGTGTCTTGTCCTGGCTATCAGGAAGTTGGGATGTGTTGGCTGAGATCTTGGAAGCTTTCACTTGTGCGTGTGTTTTAGATGGGCCACGTTTGTTGAGAACAAGGATGTTCTTCGCTTATTTTTTGTATGGGATTTGCTGCTTTGTATGTAGTCAAAGGCTTGGTAGGAGCCCTGGGTGAGATCAGTGACTCCAGATCACTTGGAATATTTTTTGATTTGGATAGAGAGAGTTTTGTTGATGGTTAGAGAAAAGGTTGATCTGCGGAGTGGTGCTAAGCCAAGGCTTTATGTGGGAGCTGCTGCTTGTGGCTCAGGGAGATGTTGGCCTCACGACTGGGAGAAGGGCTGCTCCTAATTCTTTGTGGCTCAAATGAACTGTGAAGTTGGGCTTTTGAGATCACGGTATTAATATTTGCTGTGTCAAAACGCCCCTTTATTTCTAGGGTGTTGCTGCTTTGCATACCATAGTGGGCTGCACCCGTCCATTTTCTCTGCTACAGGCTGGGTTTCTTCGACTTTTCTGTGGCTGTGCAGATCACAGTGTCTCGGTGTCCGATCAGTCTTGCTTCATTCTCCCATATCCTCTCCATTTTTTTCCCGTATTCCAGGAGATCTGGTGCCCAGACCCGTACCTGCGTCCTTGTCGGTGCCGGGTCAGGTGGGGAGGGTTGTACGTGGGGAGCAGCAATCAATGAGCAGTCGCCACACTGAATATTGATCGGGTTATCTGTTACCAGGTGTAACATTGGCGCTCGTTGCTACTGAACTGCAGCAGCTCCTTTCTGGTTACTTTTGCCACCTTGGTCAAATGCCTTGAGAATTAGATTCTCGATTCCCAGGCATCTTCAGCATTCAATTCCCAGCATCTTCCCATCCCAGTTTGATGGGAAGCTCATAACTGGTGTCAAAAGAAAATGTTAAGCAGTGCTGATGGCAGAATGGATCCTTACCAAAGCCCTGCTTCTTATGTCCTTCCCATTTAACAGACCGTTGTCGGAATTTCTGGCTACCCTGCAGTTGTTTCAGGCATACTTGTTCTATTTATGAAAACTTTAGTTTGTACCGTGTTAAAAGTCTTCCCAACATCCAAATTCACTGCAGCCATTGACAGTCCCCTGCTCTCAAACCTTTTTAGCATGTAAGGAAGTGTGGTGAACCAACCACGTGCATTTTTGTTTAGGAAAGATTTGTCTTTGACGTCTTCCATCTGGATGTAACTTATGACCTTGTTGTCTGCCAGTTCCTTACAAATAGGTTTGTGATTGTTTGTTCTGGTGCCTTTCAGCCTCGGGCTCTCCCAGCAGATCCTGCCGGTGGTCAGAACCAAATCCAGAAGAGCTTCCTCTCGAGCTGCTCTTTCTACCTGCCTTTTTTAAAAGGTGTCATCCCATTCCAGGAACATGTGGGACAGTCTGAATCCCGCTCTAGTTTTTACTGAACAATCCATCACTACCTTTACTTTGTTGCTTTGAAGAAATGGTGGGTTCCAAAAAGGCTTCTGGCTTTTGCTGACCAGTCATAGATGTCTATACACCCAGCTAATCCTGTCAGCTTGTTCTTCTGTTTTGCTGGTTTCTTTGCTTGTGCAGATTAAGGAATTTTAATCTATCCATTTTTTTTTTTTGGTGTTTCCCTTCCCACCTCAGGAAGTTGTGAAACCAGATAGAATGATAGGATGATTTGGGTTGGAAGGGACCTTAAAGACCATCTAGTTCCAACCCCCCTGCCATGGCAGGGACACCTCCCACTAGACCAGGTTGCTCAAAGCCCCATCCAACCTGGCCTTGAACACAACCAGTGATGGAACATCCACAGCCTCCTGGGCAACCTGGGCCAGGCTCTCATCACCCTCAGTGTGAAGAACGTCTTCCTAACTTCTAATCTAAATCTCCCCTCTTCCAGTCTGAAGCCATCAGCCCTCGTCCTATCGCTGCAAGCCCTTGTGCTATCAGCAGACTCTTTGGGCTGGGGCAGAAGGGGGGTAGTAGTCCATGCGTTACTGACTTCTGGTCATACTGGTGGAGGTGTTCAGCCAGCTGGCACTAGTACCACAGACATAAAATCCTAACGCAGATTTGGACGGGGTTGCCTTTCCAAAGACTGCCACTTGTAATAATCTGGCAGCACAAAAGGTAACTCTGAAGCAGGAAAAGATCTCGCCCTGTAACTGTATATTTCAGGAACAGAAGAAACTGGATGCAGACATAAGCATTGGTGTGGAAATAGACAATAGGAGAGCAAAAAACCAAGCAACTTCTTGGACACCGCCTGACATTGCGGAGCTGTAATGCAACAGGGGTGCAACCTTGAGCACCTCTGTGTTGTAACTTGCTTACTTTGGCTCTCTCTTCCGAGGGTACTTGACTTTCAGTTGAATTGGAGAGAAAGGCCAGTTCAAATAAAAAAAAGTTACAGCGTTATAGGCTGTTTTTCTAAGGTAATGTAAGATGAATTGAAAGAGTTTTCCAGGATGGTGGTGCCTTTCATCAGATTTCCATGTAGTGTTTACAGATGGAGACACTGAGACAAAGACAAGTTCAGCAGCTTGCCTGGAGTCACTCTGACAGTGAATTAATGGAACACAGGTATTCTTGCTTCCAGCTTGCTTTTGGTAATCACAAAGGTACAAAACGCTTTCTGAAGTGACCAAGATCAGTTCCTGGGGAGCTCTGAACAGTTTGACTAGGGAGCCGAAGAAGGGGCAGGTCCAAGGGAGCGTAGCTTGTCGAAGAAGTTGCCAAAAATCTTTCCATTTGCTGGTTGGTTTCACACAGGAAACTTCAGTCGGATAAAGAGAGAGGTGGCTTGCACTTAAGGTGAGGGGCTTTGCTGCAGAGAAGTCCTTCTGAGGGAATAATTACGTCTAAAATCCAGAATTCAGCCAGCTGAAGAAGGGTTTGTGAGTGTACCTGTAGTAATAGGCATTGCTGCTTCTAGACCCCTTCTAAAAACCAACATCCCGTTGCCAGTTCACGAAGCGTAGATGTTTTGTGAGCCTGTTTGGCATCTCTTCAGTCCCCAAGGTTGGTCTGAGCTGGAAATCATTGCCGAGAGCCTTATCACCTGCCAGGGTTGTGGTGTCGGATCGATGTGTCCTGACCCAGCTCCGGGCAGGCCGTACACCACGCTGGGTTTCTTCATGTGAGCACGCCGAGTGTGTGCGCTGTGCTGTGCCACCTCTCGCCTTATTGATCTTGCAGAGTGTTTGTGCTCTTGCTAAAGACAGTCTTGCTGGGACAGGTTGGACAATACAGGCTTCCATAGCTCTAGAGATCTGTGAAGACCTTTGGTTGTGCCAGCTGGCTGCTACGAGGCAGGATTGAGAAAGCCACGCTCTGATAATGAACTTTAAACTGGTGCGTGGAACATCAGCACTTAACAGAAGCTGTGTGTTGGAAGAGTCACCACGCAGACCAAAATGTTCTGGTTTTCTTCCTTGTAGTTGTAATTTATTTAAAGAGTATCAGTGATAAAAATCATGTAAATGCCACCCTCGCTGTTAGTTACAGCATCTAACATTGAAAACAAGCGTCCTTGAAGGAAATACTCTACTCGTCTACGGTTTACATCAACCAAACAGACTCTTTTTTTGCGTTTTGCACCACTAGGTAATAAACCCAAGCATTCTTCTTGCTTCCAGGTGTAATCGTGTTGTCTTTGAGTTCAGAAACTTCCATAGGCACTTCCAACTGAAGGTCATGGTCCTGTTGGGATGTGGTTTTTGCTTGGAGTGTAGTGAGCTGTCAGACAGTTGCTGTGCTCCTTTCTGAAGTTTTAGCGGTAGAGGAAGTAAGTCCTCTAGAAATGCCACTGGGAAGTTACTTAGGGTCCGTTTGTTTCGTTTAATAAATTGTTCTTGACTATTGCCATGGTTAATTCCTAGCTTCAAAGATGGTATCAAATTCTTGTTTAAAATAGAATAAACCCCGCATGTCTTCTGGTATTTATACATCAGGGCTCTGGTTTCATAAGCAGTGGAATGGGTGTGCAGTCACCTGACCATCCACTTGCATCAACTGAAAGCCAAATTTTTGGAAGTAGCTCAGCTGTTGCTCCTGATACTAAGCCCACAGAGACTTTAGCCCTCGGCACCTCGCACTATTTGGACTTCTTGGTAAATAGTCTCAATAAATTATTGAGATGCTTAAGAAGAACTAATCATCTATTAAAGGAATTTTGGAAGAATGCCTCGATTTCCACCTGGACGGCGGCGTGCTGAGTACGCCCAGCCTGGCGCTGGGACAAGGAGCCTGCGTAGAAACCAGTCGTAGGGTGATTGCACAGAGTACTGAAGGTAACGAAGGATCCTTTGAGCTTGTTCTGGATTTAAAAATATTCCTTTCCAGTCCAACAGTTTGCTGTTTGGAGATGACACCACAGAGCGTTGATCTGGTCGGATTCCCAGCGCTGCTGTGATTTTACACGCCAACGTGTGCGCAGCAGGACTGATGCCCTTGCTGCCACATCCGGGACTGGTCCAGCAGCATCAAAGAGGGTTTCTCCTCTGCCAGGCAGGTTCCTTCCCATCCAGGCTTTCTCCACAGTCCTGGCAGTGGGGCGGCTGCTGGAGTTGAGAGCTCCTGCTCTTGCTCTGCTGTCTGCTCCCTGTTGCCAAGGTGCTGCTGAGGGTTGCGTGGAGGGCTGCTGCATGGGTTTGCACCTCAGGGACCAGAAGGCCGGTGACGAAGCTGGAATTGCCGGCTGCTTGCCGAGACGTTTTTCCTCTGTGTGTGACCTGTTGCTGTTGGCTCGGCAGATGGGGAGAGTGATGCTGCTCCATGTTGCTGCACATTATGGAATAAAGCTGTGCGTCCTCCAGGAGCTCCTGCCAGATTTTGTCCTGCTACTGCCAGTGAGTGATGTGGTGATTTGTATTTCGAGCTTCATCCACCTGGAGTCAAAAGTTGAATTCCCTCCTGTATTGGTTGATACTGGTGCTTTGGATTCCCGGCTGTTTCTGGTTGTACTGGTCCCCTGTGAATTGCAGCTGGTTTCTTCTCTGGAAGCTGCTCTGCTTAGTGAATAAATATACTTTAAAGGGCTTTTCATCTGCATACCTCTCCAAAGTAGCATTCTTATTTCAGTGTAACAGATATTTCCCTGCCTTTGACCTCGGTTAACATGGGAAACGTCATCTCTAAAGTCAGTAATTTGTAGGGAGATGTTGCAAAGACACAGAGATACCAGAGCAGTGACAGTGTCTCCTACTGGCTTGCTTATCTGATAGGTCTAATTAACCAGATAACAGAGCAGACTTTGTCCCTGTTGGAATACTTCAGGGTCCCTCCCGTATTTTGCGGAATGCCCTCGCTTTTCACCTGGAGCAGGACGCGGAGCAGAGGCGTTCAAAGACAAGTGCTTTTGCAGATCCCCCTCCCAGCCTGGTGCTTCTGTCTTCGGTGGCTGCAGGAAAAGCTGTCAATGAACGTAGCCTCACAACAGATCAGGGCAAAGAGGAAGCATCGCCAAACCCATTTTAGGTGGGGAAAGCAAAGAATCTCCAGGCTGGGGAATAACTGAGATCTCTCAACTCTGTATCATAAGACTAGGAGCTGAAATGGGCTGCACCCTGCTTTCTGGACAGGATTCTCTTACATCAGGCAAAACGTCTTTCTGTGATGAGTTTGATGCAGAACTCCCCCACCTTCTCCCTTAATTCTGGTTGTTAAAAAAACCCCAGACATTCTCTCCTTGATGCAGATCGGATCTGTTCAACACTTGAACTTTGTCAAAGGGCGCTGGGAAGGCTCCAGTTCTGCTCTCTGTTGCAGAACTCTTTTACTGTTCTTGTTATTAACTTTTATCTTGGTAGTAGGGCTTGGCCTGCAGAGCGTTGGGCCGTTGCTCCAGAAACGTGGAATTTTATACTTCATGACAACGTAAAAGTAAAGATCTCTCAGTACTTTGTAGCTTTAGGAACTGGGAGTATGGATATAAATTGTTTAAGTTTGGCTGCTTATTTGGATGGCCATGTGGATTTACTGGGTGGTTTTGAGGGGTAAAAATTTGGCGCCATGGGTCTAAGCAGGAAGGACGTGATGAAGAAATGGGTTCTGAAAGATAAACCTGAAGGAGAAGGAAAGGGTTTGGGGTGTGCTGGAGGCTTGTTGAGCTTGAGACTCCTGAAGTTGAGTGCAGCATACGTGGGAAGGAGCAGAGGGAATGGGGTATGTTGAGGACCCTCAGGAGTGGATTTGATCATAGTACTTAAGGGTGTGTGATCCAGAGGAGCTCAGTGAGCTTTATATCATCAGGTTCCCTCCCATAACAGCAGCTGTGATGTTGCTTTGGAGCCTGGAGGGAACACCAGTGACTTGGTGTGTGCATCTGTGGGTAGGGTCGCGTTTAAAAAGCACGTGACGTGGCAGGTAAGAGGCAGATAAGTGGTTTAGGGAAAACAAATATCTGACAAGTGTCTTAGCACTTAAAATCTGCATCCATTGCAGCTGTTTGGTTTGTTGGGAGGAATATTATTGGTTATTTGGGAGGAATCGGAGCAGCTTGGGCCAGTTTGAGCTCTGTAGTTTTGGAACCGAAGTTACAGCCTTAGGCTGAAGACCTGCCTTGATGGCTGTTCAAAATCTGCGCTGGCGTGGAAGCGGAGATACTGGGCTGGGGAGCAGGAGGAAGGCTGGCTTTGGTGTTTGTGTTGCATCCTTTATTTAATTTCCTGAAATCCTTGGGCTCGAGCCCTTGTCGGAGCTGAGTTTCTTTTGGTTTTTTGATGTATAGGTTGAAGCACTGATTTCCGTCAGTGTCTGCATGCAGGCCAGCTGCTCTGTCTCTTTAAAATCACGGGCAAAAGCTGTCTTTGCAGGAGTGGGGATTGCTGCCTCCCGGCGCCTGTTACCCAAAGCATGGTGAACCATTTATCTGGCGGCAGAATTCTGCCTTGCTCGCTGGACTCCGTACGTGTTTGCCCTTTCTCTGCCTTTTTGTGAAGCAGGTTGCTCAAAAACCGGAGCAGATCTTACGGATGCTTCAACTGGCTTGAGGCCGACCGCCCCTATCAGATTCATGTTCACACCAGCGCTTATATATTTAAAGAACATAAAACCCAAATTGGTGAGAGCTGCCCTCTCTCCACACCCTTTACAGGCCCAATCTGGAGGGGGAAAAAAAAAATCAAGCCCTTTCTCAGGGGCTCTGTGTGTGTGTGTGCTGCAGCCTGCTCCAAGAAGCCAGCTAATGCATCCCTGCCTTCGGAATAAACCGCGACGTCACGGACCGCGCTGGGCATGTTCCAGTGCTGGGATCAATGTGGGCTCCTGGCTGCGATGTGCGTCAGGTACGTGTCTGTCAGGAACGCTTGCTTGGTTTTTCTTTCTCTTGGAGACAGAAGAGAGCCGCGCAGGCTTTCCTTTTGTCTAGCCGCAGGCCCGGGCTCTGCAGAGGGGGATGGTTTAAGGTGTTTGCCGTTTGGGTTCTGAGCGTGTGTAGGGGATGAGCGCTGTAGAGCGGGTGCGTGTCTGACGGTCGGTGTTGTGTCAGAAGCACACACCCCTGCGTGGCCCGTTGCCGTGGAGAGGCAGCAGCAGGCCGTGCCCGCTGGTCCCGCAGCAGTGCACTCGCTGGCGGAAGGCACGGTCAATATTTCTTACCCGATGCTCCTCCAACATCAAGCCGTGTGTGATTTGTTTCCCGGCAGCTACAATGGTCACAAACGGGTTGGATTGCAGGCTGCTGGTGGGGTTCTTCGGAGCACAGGCAAATATGTTTCAGGAACTGTTTTCACAGAGCCCGAAAAATAAAATTTTGGTTATGCTGTGTGTAAATTTAGATCTCAAATCAGGATCAAAAACAGAGGAAATCTCATGGATGCATGGATCATGGAAGCATTTTATTTTAAGAATGGTGGAATATACAGTTTTCTACCGAATATATATCCATTAAAGTCTCTAGTGTCCTTAGGTTTTGCTGGTCTTATGTAGTGGTGACCAGAAGAGAAAGTGGCACAGATTTTATCAAACAGGGTCTGCAGGTTCACAACCCTCTACCCTTATGATGGCTTTTTGGAACTGGTGGGTTTGTGGCATCCTCCTGACAGAGGTGAGGGGAAGCAGGAGCCTGGAGAACCTGGGGAGCAGATTTCCGTGGCAGGAGTCCTGTGTGCCGGGGAGGCAGAGAGCCCTCCCAGCGGGCTGGGAGCAGGGATCTGTACACGCCTGGGAAGAGGTGCGGCGCAGGGAGCCAGTGCTGGGGAGTATCTCAAGACAAGTTGCTTTTTCTTACGTATTTCTCTTTTAAAATTAATTAAATGGGAAATTTCTGGTGTGCTTCTCGTTTGAGTAGCTCTTCAAAGGCTGCCAGCTGAGAGGGGCATTTAGTTATTGGTAATGTAGATAACGCTGGGGGTTTTGTGTTTGTCTCAACTCTGCTTTTCCCCTGGTATCTCGCGATTTCTCTGCCCGACCGCCGCTGTCACTGCCACAGCGTGTCGCTGTCCCCTTTGCCCTTCTGCTGACAACCCTGGAGAAGCTGGACCCGCACAGAATTGTTTGCCTGCTCTTTATCAGCCACATGGCACTTGCTGCTGGTCATCGCTCGCGGCGTGGCTCCTATCGCCCGTGCTATTCTTGGTGCCCTCTCACCTTGCCCTTCAGGGCTCGGCGTTGTGTAATGTCACCGTGTTAATGGGACACGTCTCCTCTGGGTACTTTCCATGCTCCTTTTCCCGAGCGATCCCCTCCGGGGTGACTCTCAGAATGGGTGTGTGTCCAATACGAGCTCTGCGACCTGGGAATGGCCCCACACCGACACAGTCCCAAACGCTGTGGAGTTCAGAAACGTAACCCAGCTGCTGGGTCTGCTTCCAGTCCGGGTTTGAGCATCGCTGGGCTGCTGCAGTCACCTTGCTCTTGCTTATCCTTTTCCCTACCCTCGGATTTGCAATTGTGTGGTTCTGCATGAGCTCCACGCGGGGTAAACATCGTTCTTCCTTTCTCCAGTGATGTTACTGGGCCCCGCAGCCCTGCAGCTTGCAGGGATGTTTATTCTTGCAGCACTTGGAGGGATCGCATCTCCATTTGGCAGGTGGAGAAACAAAGGCACAGAAAACCAAAGTGACTTGTCCAGGGTCTCCTGGCTTCCGCGCTGGTGTCCACTGCGATCTGTGGTCTCGTGTGTCAATCTGTGCTCCGTGTGCCCGTACAATCCGTGCAGCCCTGGAAAACGCTTTGCTTGTCACCTCCCCACCCCTCCTGAGAACCTGGTATTAAATCTGACGTGCTGATGGAATCCTCCGGGCAGACTGGCTCCGAGCTGGCTCGGGATGCTGCCGGAGCGTGGGGAGCAGGGACCGCGGCTGCCCATCGCGAGCCGCGGCAGCGGGGCTCTGTGCTAAGCCTGATTACGTAACCTGTAGATCATTTTCTCTCTTTCCTGATCAGCTGCTTCCCTCTGAATGCAGGAGAGGGAAGCTGCTCCCCTCTCTGTGCATGCTGCGTCACAGGAAGAGTGACGGAAAGAGAGGGGTGGTGGAAAGCGAGGGACAAAGGTTAAAAGACTGAAGCAATCTGAGAAGTGCTGCTGCTTCAAGGAGAGCCGCATGAGTGCAAGAGGCTCTGCGCAGCTTCCTCCTGCCGGGCTTTCAGCTGCGGTATTGAAAAGAAAAAAAAAATAGCAGCGGCTACACTAGACGAGTCATAAGCGAGCCTGAAATCTGTTAATTCCTTCACTGAGACAGCATGGAGGATTCTGCAGAGCAGAGTCAGGAAATGAGGTATCACATGCTGCAAAGGTAAGAGTGAGAGACGCGCTTGTCTCCTGACAGCAGCTGTCCTGGACGGGCACAGCTGGGCCGGCTGTCCTGCGAATGCCGTCCGCGGGTTGTCCGTGCTGGCGTGAGCCTCCCAAACCTCGCCGGCGCTGTGAGGTATCTGGGCATGCCGTCTGCAGGAAAGGTGCTAGAATGCTTCTTAGTCGGGGAATCGGTGTTAAAAACGTGTGAGATTCTGCACTTAACATCTGGAAACTCTGAGGGTGGCTGAGTGTTTTGAAAGTTCCTGCGAAACGGAACGTTGCGGTCGTGACCCGGGGATGAGGAGGGGTGACTGCCGCTGGCTCAGCGTTGCTCCCATTTTGTGTAGAGCTCCGTGTTCGTTCTTCCTCGCTGCCCGACTTCTACCGCATCCTACCTTGCAAAAAAAAAAAAAAATTGATTACAATATGCAGCCTGTGGCTGTTAGTAAATAAACTCAGTGTTCTTGGTATGCTCACTGTCACAAATGGAACAGAACTGTACTTGCTTTCAAACAAGTGCTTATTCTGGGTGATGAACCTCTGGGTTTGCTGACGTTTGATCTGGAGCAGTGTCTTGGTGTGCACTGATGTCGGCTGGGCAGGATAGTCTGTATCCACACACGTTCACAGGGTCTGACCCTCAGATTTTTATCTTTGTTTTCTATTTTTGTTGAGACTGCTCTCAATAACCCTGCAGTGAAGAAACCCCTCTCGCTTGTTGGACTGTGCTCTGTCCCTGCCATGCCGTAAATTCTGATCTTTGAATACATGGATTTTGTAGAAATCCAGCCCTCGCTACACCTTTCCTCTTTTTCTTGCCTGTTGGCTCCTGTCCTTGAATTCCTGGGCTGCGATTATCACAGAGCAGTTAGTGAACTCTTGCTCATAGGGACAGGTTTTAAGTTCTGCGACACTGTCTATCTCTGAAAGTGCAGTTTGCTGGAAGAAGGGAAAGTGCAGAGGGGAGGGACCTCTGCACATGTAGCTTGTTCTTGTGCCCTTCTCTGGATATCAGCTGGCAGCTCTTCTTTGGGTGTACTTCAGTCTGTCCTCTTCCAGCCGTTTATATGTCCCAAAATAACACTGGGGGATAGACATCTGCCTTTTTAGCATGCTTTCAAATCACCCTATTGATCCTGTTTTCCCTGTTACCTTTGTTTCTCCCACTCATGGCTTCATAGGTTGTTTCAGAGTCTCTTTCACTGTGCTTAGAACAGGTTTTTGGTTCCCAGTTAAGCTCAATGGTTCCAAGACTATGACCTGAAGTTCTCCACCAGCACAGCCATTTGTTGTGGGAATATCTAACGTGGGAGAGGAAGATGAACGTGTTAATGCAGAGCACGGGCTGAATGTCAAGGGCTGTAAATGTGCTTTCTTGCTCTTCTGGAAACCCTCAGGGAGGAGCCACAGCAGGATGTCCAAGGAGATGGTGTGCACGAAGGTGGAGAGGAAGGGAAGGATCAGCTCCATCGCGTGTGTGGTAGATCAGCATGTCTTTATGTCTTCATGGTCAGGTCTGGGCACTGATCTTGCCTTACCTGAGAGGTCACCTTTCGTTCTGTTCCTGCTTGGTTATACCCGGGTTTGACATACACCTTTTTGAATAGGTTGTGCTGGATGATACGGGTCAAGATCCTGTTTGTTAAGGTGTCTTGCAAAGCAGAGTGTAGTCAAAATACTGGTTTGTGTGCTCCTGATGAAGAGTTGAGAAGGATCTGCATTCCGGAAGGGTAGACCTTCACAGGTCGTAATGTATTTCTGAGGGCATGTGAAGCAGAATCTATGTATTTCCTCCCGGGCTGTCACCAAGGACCTCTAAGTCATTCAATCCAGGATACTCCAAACCTCACGTGGGCATTGAACCTCACAGGTACAGTTTTCAGGCCATGTGACCTTGGTGGCTGTATTTGTAAAAGGAGACCTGTAGATGCTCTCCATAGCTTGGCTTGTCTTTGGCTTGGTTTTCCCTTCGTGCCCTCCCCCAGCCACTCCAGTCGCTTTCTGCCGCATTCCATCCCGCTTCCCAGTGGAGTTGCTCAATGGCAGCAGCACTTCAGCAGCTGATGAGGCCAGAGGTTCCTGGTGGGTTCGCCATGGCCGAAGGGCAGGCAGCAGGGCCCACATGGCTCCTGGGGACAGATGCTGCCCGTTACACCGTGCTCTGACGGCACTGACCCCTCGGGAGCTGTTGAGTCTTCCCAAAGCATTGAGTAGTCTTCTAAATACCTTCCCAATACTCACGTCTCCTTCTCACAGGAAGGTTCTGTAACCCTGCGTGGTGGAGGGGTCAGGACTGCAGTGGCCTCACCTCTTAAGAAAAGCACATTAAATACAATAAGAAAAATAGGTAACTTGTGGGGTGACCTGAGAGATAAAGCTTTTAAAATAGGAAGCACCTTGTTATTTCCCTACTCGTGCTGCACTGTGGTAGACACGCAGCGTGAAGAGCAGGTCCTTGCTTCTGTCCGGTTTCCTCTCACCATTTCAGCTTGGTGAAGCTTTAGCAAATCCAGTCCCGCAGTGCTTGCAAAAGCAAAGGGGGATTTATCCGTGTGTTATTTCTGTGGAAGCTGAAGCATGAGAAAGGGAAGCGACTGTCCCGTTCCCACACCGAAGGACGGTGGCAGGGGACGGAGATGTCACACACAGAATGGCTTTCTCTGTAGTAGAAATAACGTGATTAATTTGTCCTCTAGCTCTCAGGACTTTTGTGGATGATATTAAGGGCTGGATGGTGGAAAAGTCTTGGAAAATCATTTTAAGTAGCCAGTGACAGTCTCTCGTTTGGACCTGGAAATCTATTTGCTGTGGTTCCCCAGCAGGGTTTCCTTACAGAGTCTCATCTTAGTAGCTTGTTTTTACCAAAGCCAGAAAATGCTGTTGTCATTTTCCAGCTTTTCTAGATGAATCGAAGGCAGCGTGGTGAAGCATTGTTGTCCTCTGTTGGGCAGCAATATACAGTGAACATATTTTTACCTGTTTATACATTAACCAGAATTTCTCCAGCTAACCTGGCTTCTGCAGAGAGATAACTGAGAGATAGTTAAAAGCCAGAGTCATCCCTGTAGAAGCTGAGGACCACTCCATGGTGTTCTGGAGGCAAGGGGTGATGCTGCTTGTCTACCGGGGGAATGTGGGCAAGAGGGACTTTACAGTTATTGACATCTCCTCTTCTACCTGTGCACATCTGCGCTGCCAAGTTGCCTCTTTCTGTCTCCCACCGATCTCCTTAGGCCAAGTATGTCTGGTTTACACCTTGTAAAGCAAGGCCGGGACAGGAAGAAAGTTGACGTGCAGCGGGATTTCACTGTGGCTTCTCCAGCGGAGTTTGTTACTCGTTTTGGAGGGAATAAAGTTATTGAAAAGGTAAGTTACTGGCCTCTTTGACTTTAGCATGGTGTGTTTTGTTCCCTTCTCTTGAGCTCTGACTTCTCTCTATGAGGCTGTGCATTGCAGATGTCAAAATATTCGCATTCCTGAGCTGGAAAGTTGTACTTCTGCCTGTGATTGTTGTGTTTCCTTTTATTTTATGTGTGATAAATAAATCGTCCCGTTGTTTAGTGTAGTATGACAGGGAAAAAAACAACTGAGTGAGCTGGAGCACTTCTGCTGGTACAGAAGGATTTATAGAGAGATATAACAAAGTAGACTGGAAAAATACCACTAAGAAATGTACTTAAAAATACATAAACATGTAATGGATGAGGTCTCTGCCTTTCAGGTATTGAAAGCTTTAGCCACTCGTTATGCCCAGCCCCTTGTGTCCTTCTGCTCTTTAATCCAAACAAAACATAATACATTAAAATCTTCGTGGTTGAGGAGCTGATTTCTTAATTGACTGATGGGCCATTAAATGTTCTCGCTGAATTGAAAGCTGCCCAACGAAACCGCACAGCCCCCAGACTGGACCGAGAGACTGCAGAGGAAAAGCTGTTTTCATTATCACTTAGTGTTTTGTGCTATTTAGTCTGTATTTCATCCCTGCTTCTACCCCACTCAGGTCCTGATAGCAAATAATGGCATTGCAGCAGTGAAATGCATGAGATCCATCCGACGCTGGTCCTACGAGATGTTTCGAAATGAGCGGGCGATCAGATTTGTGGTCATGGTGACTCCCGAGGATCTGAAGGCGAATGCAGGTGAGCTGCAAAGACTAGTGAAGGTGCACGACCCTCTCCTTGCATGGACCTGTGTCCACAAGGATGCCAGAAGCTGAACATATGTCCACTGCACCACGTACCGTTCTGCCCGGTAACGGGTTTTTCTCGGAGCAGATGAAGTTTTCTGTAGATTTAGGGAGTTTTAGAGCAAGTACTGTTGATTAGATTTGCAACCTAAATGAGACCTCCTTTGTGTTTGCAGAGTATATTAAAATGGCAGATCACTACGTCCCCGTTCCAGGAGGACCAAACAACAACAACTATGCAAACGTGGAACTCATCCTTGATATCGCGAAGCGGATTCCAGTGCAGGTGAGAAGTGTCAAAGATCGTTTTCAAAACAGGAGGTGACACCAACCAATCATCCACGTCACTTCGGGACATGGTTTAGTCATCATGCTAGCGTGGGGTTGATGGTTGGACTTGATGATCTTAGAGGTCTTTTCCAACCCTAGTGATTCTATGATTCTCTCCTTAAATAATGAGTTGTATCTGTGGAAAAAGACAGGTCAAAGAAACTGAAATTACAAGCCTGTGCTAGCCCCCAAAGGCAATGCATACTACAGTATTTCCTAGCACGAACATCTGCAGGAGGCAGAAGGTTCCCTTCACTCTTTCACTTCCCTACATTTAGTTCCTCTTCCATGGCTTGCTGTGGCAGCCGCCTTCGACTTAGCTCAAGATACCAGCCTTTAGATTAAGCATACCATGTAGTTCAGGGGGCTGGTCTGGCTTAGGAATGTTACGAGGCGGTTTTCAGCGAGGAAAAGAAAGACTTGAAGCATCTGCATGCTTTCTGTTTCTGCAGACTTGCCTGTTTTACTAAAACAAAGCGTGAATTGTGTTATTTTCTTCTGCAGGCTGTATGGGCTGGCTGGGGCCATGCATCTGAGAACCCTAAACTGCCAGAACTTCTCCACAAAAATGGGATTGCTTTCATGGGTGAGGATCTACACTTCTGATCTAATGTCTAATCCTCAATTTGAGTAGGTTTAGTGAAATAGAAAATCCTGAGAGAGCCATGAGGTGTGGTTTACAAGTGCCAGACTGATGATAATGTTCTTTACAGTAGTCAGAGCAACAGACTGTGCTGTCTGACCGTGTGGTCTGTTTCCAGTCCTTGAACCTAATGAAACTAGGAAAGAGTTGGATATGTAAATGCTGGGAAGTGGCTCTTGAGGGACAAGTGTCAACTTCTCCAACATACCTTTGAATATTGTGAGATACAAATCAGAGGAGATCCCTGTTAAAGCAGGTTGTTTCAAAAGCTGAACGTCCCCGTTGTCCTTTCAAAGGAGGGTGTTCGTAGTTTGGTTTTATGGAAAGAGTGGAGTTTTACATGGACAGTCCATGAAGTTTGTGATCTAGTTTGCAGTGCAGTTGATCAAGTGCTGGAGGTGTTTGATGCAGTAAACCTTGTCTGCTGACCACATGGGCCTGAATATTGGATAAGGTTTTGGACATGTGCGGGGTTTAAAGATGGAAGTAATGGTCTGAACATAGCCTGGGGGTAGTTGGAGCACGTCATGACTTCTAGCAGATCTTCTTATCTGTCCTGTGTTGAGCCACAACTGCAGAAATCCTCTGGACCTTGGAAGAGGAGTGGATTTAAAAGCTGTATTTTAATTCCGGTATAGATCTGTTACCAATCATATACTGCAGTCCCATACCAACCGCGTTTCAAGTAAAATCAGGGCACCGAATTATTCTTCCAGCAGCATGTGACGCGCACACCTAATCCAGTCACTCGTACCTGCCATCCCGGTGAGAGCAGCCCCAGCTTGGGGACGCATGGACAGAGCACGAGGCTTGCCAGCTGGGCGTGCTGAGACTTCTTGAACAGGACGGGCACTTAACAAGCTGTTGTAATGTGTTTGTGGTTGCCTTGCTGTAATTTCAATTGCTTTTTCCTCCTCCTTGGTCAAACCTACTCAGTGTCTTTGCTTCTCGTTTCCTGGCTGGTGCAGCTAATGCTCTCTGTTTTGGGTCAGAAATGTTCATTCATAGCGGTTGAGATGGGACATGCCGCAGCCTGCTGAGAGTGCTTATTTATATGGAACCTAGATTAGACTTCTGGACGTTTCACTGAAGTCTGGTATCTCTCGTGTCTCTCTCTCATGCATCGGTTTTGCTCTTTGCAGGTCCTCCAAGCCAAGCAATGTGGGCCTTGGGAGATAAAATTGCTTCTTCAATCGTGGCTCAGACTGCTGGCATTCCGACTCTTCCGTGGAGTGGCAGCGGTAAGAAAGAAACTGCCCTGTCTTTACCAAGATCATTTTAATCATCTAATTTTTACGAAGAGCCTGTGCACAACAAGGTGTTCCAAGAGACCTTCCATCTGTTTAGGGTTCCAGATTTGTATTGCCCGAGGCTTAGACAGTGACTGTGATACATTGGATATGTTGGGCAAAATTTACATGTTGTGTAACGTGCTGTTGGGCTGACAGCACAGCTGTAGCACCTGGTGTTTCTGCAGTCTTCTCTAGCATACTGTGTGTGATTTTGGAGCACGCAGCCGATGCTCTGCTTCCGTGGAGGCTCTGGGCAGTTTCAAAGGGCTGTAAATAAGAACCTGCTTCTCAGAATTGCACAAGCTGACTGAAGGAGGATATAATTTGTTGGATGAAGAGATCTGCTCCCTGCCAAACAGAAATGTCTGTTTACATTCTGCATTCTCTTTTTTTTTTTTTTCAAGTGCTTCCAGACTCGTTCCCTGGGGAGCTGAGACCGCTGGTGGTTTCACCAGCGTCTGATGCGCGAGTTCTCACTGAGCCTTGCAGCAGAATGAGCTAAGAAGATAATGCTTGTGTTTCAGGTCTTCGAGTGGACTGGCAAGAAAATGATCTTCAGAAGCGCATCTTGAATGTTCCTCAGGAGCTATATGAAAAAGGCTACGTGAAAGATGCAGATGATGGGCTGCGGGTAGGTGGCTGGTGTTTTGGAGGTGTTTGAGGGCTTGCTGCCTCGAGAGAGAGTTAGAGGCTTAATTTCTTTTTAGTGGGCAAACAAACTAGGAGTAGACTGTAAACCTCACAGAACTGAGTCTTGGAAATTGGAAAGTGACCTTTCACATATCATCTTTGCACCCAGACTGCAGAATTAGGTGAGAGTTAGGAGAAAGAGACAAAATATAGGACCAAAGTTGTGTTTCAGTAAGGGCTCTCTTCTGGTTTTTGTTTAGTGCAGGAAGAAGGTGGGGTTAATAAAAGACCCATGACCTCACACTTGATTTCATCTTTTGTCAAGTTTCTCTTTGAGAACGATTCCTAGAATAAGAAATATTCCTGGCACAGTACAGGATTTGGGGGCCTTCCTTGGTGAAGAGAGGGGATGGAGTAATGTGATTTTTCCACATTAGCCAGCTTAATGATTTTCCGTGTTATACAAAAGCTCTTCTGTGAGTTTGTAAATGTAATGGCGTGAAGCGCTGACAAAAGATTTTGGGATCACTTTGAGAGGCTGGAGTTCTCTGCAGTCACAAAATCGCTGCAGATTTTTCCAGCTACAGGCACCCTCTCAAACTGGAATATTTGGTTTCTGTCCCATTCATGTCTTGGTTGCTAAGTAGAGTCAGATGTGGGAGCTTGGACATAAATCAACTGGGAAATAATGATCCTTTCAAGTTGATTCTGCTACCTTTTTGTACTTAGCCATGTTTTTCTGCCCATCTTGATCAGGCCGCTGAGGAGGTTGGCTACCCTGTCATGATCAAGGCTTCTGAAGGAGGAGGAGGAAAAGGAATTAGGAAGGTTAACAACGCAGATGACTTCCCCAACCTATTTAGACAGGTAACTTTTCCCACTGATTTGTGCTGTCTTGCTCTCAATATTCAGGCTGGGTGATTCTGAGACCACTGTATTGGAAATATTAAAGAACTGAAACAATCTGCATTATGTGTCAGAGCTTATTTAGCTCCATTGAATCACGAGTTTACGCCTTGCTCTGTATGTTGGTAGGATTTCAATATATCTGCGTGTCCAATACAGTTGTCAAATGCCCAGATATCATAAGAGATGCTGAAGGAATCCAGGTAATGGGGGGCGTGTGCACTGTAACCCAACAATGTTGAGGGACAGACTGCCCAGGGAGGTGGTGGAGTCACCATCCCTGGAGGCGTTTAAAAAATGAGTAGATGTGGCATTTGAGGCCATGGTCTAGTGGCTGGAGACATGTTAGGATGAAGGTTGGACTTAATGATCCTGGTGGTCCTTTCCAACCATAATGATTCTATGATTCTGTTGATTATGGGTCGTTCAGGAAAGCTGAGCAGAATGGAGATGGTGCTGTAACTATAAACAAGTCAACAAGGTATTTTCAGCCTTAAGTGGCCCAAGGGAAATATTATGGATGTTCTTTGTTAAAAAATGACCTTGGGATGATTGGGACTAAGAGAGGTATATACAAAAAAATGGTCTGCCTGCTTGAATGCTGTCTCTGCTGTAGGTTCAAGCTGAAGTTCCAGGCTCTCCAATCTTTGTAATGCGACTGGCCAAACAGTCCCGCCACCTGGAGGTGCAGATCCTGGCAGACCAGTATGGCAATGCCATCTCCCTCTTTGGCCGGGATTGCTCCGTGCAGCGCAGGCACCAGAAGATTATTGAGGAAGCACCCGCTTCTATTGCGACTTCGGTGGTGTTTGAGCACATGGAGCAGGTGAGAGTGGCTCTGCAAGCTCTCTTCTACTTGTGAGGCTCCAGGCACAGGATGGACTTCTTCTAGACACCGCCAATAGCTTCGCATTGTGGAATCTTTTAAAGGAGTTATGTAGGGTTATGTATCTTAGAATGAATAGAATAGAATAATAGCTTATTATCTTCAGCATGAGCAACCTCTCACATCTCAAAACTGAGTCCCCTGTGTGCTAACAAATCGCTGTAGAGCTCCCTTCAAAAATGCACGCATCCCCAAAATAGGAGGGAAGTACGTTTTAAATGTATGTTGTAGTAAAAGCAAGCTGCAGGTGTTGTATGAATCGTCTAATGCTATCGTAAATATTTGCTTCAAGCCCTGCCTTCTGTAAATTGTGAAGGAAATAACCTGGAAGTCAACACTCCTGTGCCAGCTGATTTTCTCTGAGCTGTTCTCAGGCCTTATACAAACTTCTGCATGTTTCAGAGTGCCAGCAAAACAGTCTGAAGTGGGTGGAGTGGATGAGCAGAGCGTGGGTGACCGAGGATGGGGCCTGGGATGCAAACCCTTTTTTTCCTGTGTGGCAGTGTGCGGTGAAGCTTGCCAAAATGGTGGGATATGTGAGCGCGGGCACGGTGGAGTACCTGTACAGCCAGGACGGCAGCTTCTACTTCCTGGAGTTGAATCCCCGTCTGCAAGTGGAGCATCCCTGCACAGAGATGGTAGCTGACGTCAACCTGCCCGCAGCTCAGCTCCAGGTGAGCCAAGTGCCCAGGCCCCTGCTCCTGAGGCTTTCAGAAGTGCTCAAGCCATGGTATGTTGGAGTCCTGAGCGTGAAAAACCTGTTCTGCTGGAGCTTTAGTAAAACAGGGGGGCGGACTCTTGTCTGAGTCACAGCCAGGGCTCTGCCTTAAAACTGGATCTCATCCTGACGTTATGCAGATGGCTAGATCTGGGTACCGATAGAGGAGACAGAGAGCATTAGAGAGCTCTGCCGGTAGGCAGGTGATAGGTGACTCCCCCACATTTCCTCCCTGATCACTCAAAGGCCCAGTTTGGTACTTTCTCAGCTTGGGATTTATTTCTGTGGCTGGAGAAAAGCTTCATTCAGTATTCCAAAATATATATTGGGTCCCTTCTGTTCTGGCTGTTTCACTAAGTTATAACTCTGCCATTTGGCTCCTTCTGATCCGGAAAGCCAAGAGATGTTATTTTCTAGCTGTTTCTCCTGGACTGCTCAGGCAGAGCTTCAGTGTAAAGGAGTGTGACAGGGAAGCAATAGAGGAATAAAATACAGAGGTAGGAGAACTGATTCAAGGAAAAAAAAAGTCTGTCTCAACAAGCTCTAGCTATGAGTAGGTAGACTTTAATATCTGAAATGATTTTGTCAAACAAGTTGGCTTTGGAGGCTAGCGGTGCGATTAAATGCTGTGCCAGTCTGGAGCAGTGCGTCGCCCACTCTGCCTCCAAGGGACAGCAGCCTCTTCCCAGAGCTTCTAAGGACAGGAGGAGGGGAAAAAAATAAGCAGACAATTGGGGTTTTTCATCTTTCAGCAAGTTCAGCAGTTGTTTGAAGTTCAGGAAAGTGACTTGGGTCTTTTCAATTTGGGTGAGCAGTTCCTGATTTCCAGAGCAATTGTTTCCAGCTCTCTAAGCCCCTTGCTCATCGCAGATGCTGCTTCCTCCTGGATGAGGTCCCTGCTCTTTAGCTTTCCTACAAAACGGGATTTGTGCCTAATGATTAGGTGCTTGAATAGATGTGGCAAAGTGACCAAGAATTTGTCTTGATTTATTGCTTTTTCAAGGGGAAGTCATGACAGCGGGTGATGGTTCTGGTTTAAATGGACCAGCAGGCTTTTTGTTGTGCTGATCCCCAGAATAATGAGGGAATCCTTCACAGATCCCATAGGAAGTCTCAGCCCCCATCTTTTCCACTGGCGGGTGAACGCTACAATCCTCTTCCCCTCTTTGTCTTACACCACACTAGGGGCTCTAGGTGCTCTTCTACTTCCATTTTCTCAGCCCTCCCATTCTTACCCTCTTGCTTTCTTTCTAGTTTCTTTCTTCTCCCCGCTGTTTGCATTTTGAAGTTTATTGGACATATGGTAGAGAAAACAAACAGCTGAACTGTAACATCTTGTAGGCTACCCAGGAGCAGGACCATCTTCATTTTGTCAGCAGACTATTTGCCTTTGGCCCGAGCCTTTTCTCAGCAGGGATTCCAGTAGCTCGCTGTCTGTATTTTCCAGGATTTGAGAGTGTTGTAGCTGGTGGGATGCTTTCCTCTTTGCACACTGTCCTTTCACGTTGCTGAAATAAATCGTGAAGCTCGAGCTCAGCCTTTTTGAACTGTAGCTGTAAAAGAAAAATCCCAGCTAATGATCAGAACGGGCAGGACTGTACTCCTTAAGGATGCAGCCAGCAGCCAGTCCTGCAGGGTATTCTCTCTGCAGTTTATAGTTGCAAAATTCCACAGTTTCCTATAATCACTTAGGGACCTTCTGTCTCACTGGCACCTTAGTGTATTTTTAACAGGCCTAATGCATGCCCATCCTCAGCTGACCTAGCGCCTGCCGGCTTCCTCTGGAGCCTTTTAATCAGTCAGTGGAAAATACTGGCTGAAGGGCTTAAGGTGGGTGTTACACTGAGCTCAGCTGTCCTGAGAAATAGGAGTGTTCTGAGACGTGTCGATGGAGAAGATGCACCAGAAAACGAGCGTGTGTATTTGTTATGCTGGAAGTGCAGCGTCACCTTGGACGCTTGGTGGAATTAATTCTTCAAGGAATAGGTGCTGTGTCAGGAGAGAAATTTACCTAGTGGTGGCTTCTTTTATGATTATTATTATTATTGTTCTTCCTTAGATTGCCATGGGGATTCCCCTCCACAGGATCAAGGATATCCGAGTGATGTACGGTGTTTCTCCATGGGGAGATGGATCTATTGATTTTGAGAATTCAGCCCACGTCCCCTGCCCACGTGGCCATGTCATCGCTGCCCGTATCACCAGTGAGAATCCTGACGAGGTGAGCGTTGTCAGTTCTGATCGCACTCTGAGAACCGCAGGCTTTACACCTAGGCTCAGTCCCTGCTGCTGATCCTGGAAAGTTTGGCAGCAAATGTGGAAGATTCTTCCCTTGTTTCACTTAGCTGGTGGTTCTCTAGACTCTTGGTAGACACAGCCTGAACTTATTTGTGTGTAGATCTTGTGGCAGCACGAAGAGGGGCTGTAGCCTTCAGAACTCTAATTACTTCCCTAATTCTGCATTATTTACTTTTTCTTTAGGATGTATAGCAATGTCTGTCTGTCTTTGCAGGGATTTAAGCCCAGCTCTGGTACAGTTCAGGAACTGAATTTCCGCAGCAATAAGAATGTCTGGGGCTATTTCAGTGTCGCTGCTGCAGGAGGGCTTCATGAATTTGCAGATTCTCAGTTTGGTCACTGTTTCTCTTGGGGAGAAAATCGCGAAGAAGCCATCTCGTAAGTAGTCAGAGAAGTAGTAGAACCTTGGAAATTGCTTGGTTTTGTCCTCTCTGATACAAAGGGCCATGGATAAAACAAGACTCCTTAATTCCGGAAGTTTTAAGAGAAGTTTTCCTCTCTTCACATTGTTTTCCACATCGTGGTCAGGCTTCTCATCCTGTCTTGCTTTGCAGTTCCACACACTGTGCCAACATTTCTACTCTTTTTACTTACTTCTCTTTATTTTTTTCCTTTCTGTTCCATTCCTGCCTTGTCTACCTGCCTCCGGGGGGTGATACAGCTACCACTGTGCTGAAGGCCCTCTTTGAGAGCATTCAGGTGGAAGGCTTCTAACAGCAAAAGCTTTGATAACTTTTTATGCCGATGCCTTATAATGGTTTATAAACCATCGAGTGTCCCTGTGTGGTGTGGAACGTTAAAGCACCAGCCATGAGACACGACTGTCTGACTTGTCATCCATGCTGGTTTTGATCCAGAGCCTTTCCTCTCTTCCATTCTGGGTGGGATGGAGACCGTGTCTGCCTGTCTTATGTGTACTTGTGACATGTGGTAGGTGCCTCGACGATGATAACGGTGGGAACTCCTGATCTCATAGCTGATGCTGGCTGAGCTGCTCTTGTTTGCACCAGCAGCAGATTGAAGAAAATCAATATTCTTTCATTCCCAGGCATGTCATTTAGGATCTTGCTCCAGTGCAGATGCTCTTCTGCTATTACCTTCAGGCTGTTTTTCCCCAGCAGCTCATGGGGAACTATCTAGAGTTACCAGCTTGCACGTCACTGTTAGTATGGGATAGATAACGGGTATTCTTTTCTCTTTCAGAAACATGGTAGTGGCTTTGAAGGAGCTGTCCATCCGAGGGGATTTCCGAACCACTGTGGAGTACTTGATTAAACTGTTGGAGACAGAAAGCTTCCAGCAGAACCGCATTGACACTGGCTGGTTGGATCGGCTTATTGCTGAGAAAGTTCAGGTGCAGCTTTACAGGACTACAAATTGAGCGGGGAGGGGGGGACAAGCTGGGTGCCTGCTGGTTGCAAGAGGACAAGGATTTCGGAGAGGATAACTTCTACTTTCCACTTCATGAGTAAACATTTTTGCTGGCCTTAATTCTTATTTATATCAAAATCCCAGCTCATTCTTGCCAGGAAAAGGTGATCTTGGAGTTGGCCAAAAAAGCATCTTAGAGTAAGTGTGAATTAAGGCCAGTATATTGGTTTGTGGTTTGGGACAGATGATAGTGGGAATATCAGGATTTGATCCAGGAGGAAAAAAAAATGTGGTTTTCTCGTAGGGAATTACTGAGGTAATTGCTTTTCTATAGCATTTCCATGGATGCCACACCAACTTAATTTTAAAGAGAGGTTGGCCGTGAATCAAACAGAGCTGAGGCTGTTGATTCTTGGGTGTCCAGAATGGACTGAAGCTAGAGGAGATGTAACGCTGTGGTGTACCCCTCTTTCTAGGCTGAGAGGCCTGATACCATGCTGGGAGTGGTGTGTGGAGCTCTGCACGTGGCTGATGTGAGCTTCCGAAACAGCGTCTCAAACTTCCTGCACTCTCTAGAAAGGTAAAATTACGAGCTGCTCTGGCAGGTAGCTGATAAGCAGACAGTAATTAGCTTTGATTTACAAGTTTTGCTCGAGTACAGTCCAGAAACGCACAGCGCTTGTTGTCTGCTGACTGTTCTCTGGCCCCAGGCAGCTGTTTCTCTACTGGCCTAAGAAAAGTGGAAGATAAATATCTGTGCGTCTCCACAAAACAGCCCCTGCTGTTTGCACACTTTGGTTCCGTTTCTGGCAGTTTTGACAGAAGGTCCAAGAAATGGCTCGGAAACGAGGAATTCTTTCTCTGCATCCTGCTAGGGCAACATTAGCATCTTGAATCACCAGATACTGTCTTCTTCCTCTTTGGAGGGTTGGTTTAATTTTCTAGATTTGACATGATTTTCCAAACTGAACGTTTCCCACTAGGACTTAGAAAACCCTCTCTGCTCCTGCTGGCCTTAACATAGAGCAGGAACTCTGGGGAAAACTAGTTATAACACTCCGGCAGGCTAAACCTGGTGTGATCCAGGCCGGTCCACTCATAAGAGTTGTTCCCCTTGGGGTCCTGATGATGAGTCCGTACGTGAACAGAGCTGCAGGAGGAAAAGCTGCTTTATCCCTACGTTAAGCCATGCTCCATATTCTGTAACTCAGGCCATGATGTTCCTGTGCTAGAGCACAGCAAGTTCCACCTCAACGTGAGGAGGAACTTCTCTACTGTGAGGGTTCCAGAGCACTGGAACGGGCTCCCCAGAGAGGTTGTGGAGTCTCCTTCTCTGGAGACTTTCAAGACCCGTCTGGATGTGTTCCTGTGTAACCTGCTCTAGATTCTATGGCCCTGCTTTGCAGGGGAGTTGGACTCGATCTCCAGAGGTCCCTTCCAACCCCTCACATTCTATGGTTCTGTATTCCTTTTGCAGACACTAAGGCGAAAGTGGGTGGATGGAAAGGAGAGTAGAGCTGGTCTGTGACCACAGAGAGAGAGATGGGCTGGCGTTGTCAAGCTGACGTGTGTCTCTCCTAAGAAGAGATGCTTTAAAAGCCTGCTCCTGTCTCTCTGCTGGTGTTTTCCAAAGTCTTGCATGTGTCTTTGAACCTGCTTGGGCCCCTACTAGCCATCTGATAGCTTCTGGAAGACCAGTTTTGTTTGTACTTCTCTTTCAAGGGGCCAAGTCCTGCCAGCTCATACTCTGCTAAACACTGTGGATGTGGAACTCATCTATGAAGGACGGAAATACGTGCTGAAGGTACGACACACCGTGTGGACACTCATCCTCTTGCCACTTTCAGTTGGAAATGCCCGTTTGTGTGCTGCTCTGGCTTAATCTTTGTAATATGTGTAATTACTGGAATTAAATCTGTGTGGGGTTTATTTTCTGTGCTCTAGGGGGGTTAGGAAATCGATACAATCTCCCTTATGATAACACCCCATCACATCTTTCCATTTCTGTGTATCTCTTGTAAACTTTTTAACCCTTTGGGGTCAAGAAATGCTCTGCATAGAGCAAAGAAACCTTTGTTTTGGGCAAAGACCACTGCCTGTTGGTTGACCAAAACTTCAGCTGATGTTTCTGAATATGCAGATCTACCCTGCTGGATGTCTGAGCCCAGTTCTCCCCACGTGACAGCATTTGTAGCCAGTTTTCCCTTTAGTGTTGCTTTTCCTTTGCTATGTGCAAAAAAAAAAAAAGTTAGAAATACTGTTCAAGATTGCAAAACCAAGCATAGAGAAGTTGGGAAATATTAGACTTAGGATTGCCTGTCC
>VZZY01007847.1:113793-177000 GCA_013400335.1 Eurystomus gularis | reverse complement strand
TTTTTTTTGTTTGTTTTCAAATCATTTCATTCATTATGCAATTCTAGTGACTGTGACTTGTACCTAGATCGAGGTGAAGAAATGATTTATAATTGCATAATCACACCTGCACAATGCGTGCGGAAGTGTGAGGATTAAATCAAGATTTATGTACAGTATCATTCTGATACCCCAACTGCTAAATGCTTGGCTTTGTGATCCCAATTTTAATTTTTTTTTTCCATCTAACACAAGAACAAATGGCTCCATTCCCCTTCTTGGGTTCCCCCTGTTGAGTGCTTGGCAAACTGCGTGTGGTGGGAACCGAGGCGCTATCAGAGCTGTGTTCATTTCCCGTGACACGTACCCTTCTCGTGGATCTGCAGGTGACCCGCCAGTCTCCCAACTCCTACGTGGTCATCATGAACAGCTCGTGTGTGGAGGTTGATGTGCACCGGCTGAGTGACGGGGGCCTGCTCCTGTCTTACGATGGCAGCAGCTATACTACCTACATGAAAGAAGAAGTGGACAGGTAGCAACCTGTAAAGATTAGAGTGTAGCATTTACTGCAAGGCAAGATTAGGTGTGCTTGTGACTTTATGCCTCCCAAAGATCAGCTGGGAAGGAATTCTCTTCTAGACAGCAGTTAGTAGATGTATTATGGATGAGTTTAAAGGGAGAAGTTGCCTTTACCTGAAGAACAGATCTTGACTGCCGTTAGAAGAAAAATCTGAATGTGTATTAATGTGGAGTCCATATTCTCCTGCTGGTTCTTTGAAAGTGACCTGGATTATTAAAAAAAATACCTCAAACAACAAAACCCAGAACATGAAAATCTTTAAAATCCTTTAAACTTCACAGCTACCTTAGCAGTAGATGCAGGCTTTATTATTGCAGTGCATTCCCTCAAAATTCCCTGCAGGGTCAGTAACTCCAGGTTCTGGACTGGGAACCAGTGCCCCCTCTGCTGGTCCCTTTTCTGTGACGAATCTGGTCAGGAGTACAGAGAGTCTGGGTAACTTTCTGGGTTGGAAAAAGCTGTAAAATGTGCATCTCTCCGGTTTCTACATGGGCCCATCCTGCCCTTTCCAGCTTTGCTCTGTATATGAGGGTGTCACGGGAGGTGGGCAGTTTGGTGAGTGGAATTTGTGTTACATGTGGAGAGTGTAATCTCCACTAACATCAGTTTTTGTTGATATGAAACCTTGAACTTCACTGGTTCTGGCTCTAACAGTGAGGGTACCTGTAGGTGGAAAAGCAGCAGAAAAGTAACATCCATACAACCTTGCCAAGGGCTGTTCTCTCTGGTTCCTGATCCCCGGCTTCCACAGTCCTGCTTTGGCATGATTAGTCTGAGCTTTCCTGCGCAGGAGCACACCGTTCAGCTCAGAGGTGCTGGCTGAGATATTTTTGTTCAGTTTCATTTTGAAGTAGAATGGGGAAAGAGAATAGATTTTCCCCTTCGCGTGCTTTCTACAGGAAATTCTCTTGCAGTGATTTGTCCCGTTCTTTCCTAGGTATCGCATCACCATAGGTAACAAGACCTGTGTGTTTGAAAAGGAGAACGATCCCTCCATTCTGCGCTCGCCTTCGGCTGGGAAGCTTATCCAGTATGTGGTGGAGGACGGGGGACACGTGTTTGCAGGGCAGTGCTTTGCAGAAATAGAGGTAAAAGACTCTCAGAGAGCTGACTTGGCTGCAGATGCTGAACCTGCCCAGGCAGAAGCTGTGGCGGGGGGGAAGGCTGGATGTTTTGGGACGGGGAACTGGGTGTGAGAGCTAATTCACCGTATTTCCTTCCCAGATTTTGTCTGTGCTTTAACCTGGAGTAATGCAGGAATCAGCAGTGAGCGTGATGGGGTGGGGATGAAGTTACAGAACAGCTGAAATTTGAGTGTTAATGGCTGTCTACCAAGTGATAAGCAAAACTACTCTGCAGTGAGACACCGTGGTTATCATCCTGCTGTGATACCACGGGAGAGGGGGAGCCGTGGGTACAGTGTTTCTAGCTGCGGTGAAGAAGGCCTGTGACTTGTAGACCACTACTTAGACCAGGATTAAGTAACAAATTAAGACTTCACTGATTACCTGATCATTTATCAGGTTGATCGGATGAGTTAGTCAGTGTCACTCCTTCCTTCTCCCTCAGAAGTTACTTAAAGTCTTAGAGAGGAGGAGGAGGATGAACAATTTCTGCATCACTGTGAGGGAAGCACAAGAGATTGTGTAGGAGTGTGTGGCTCAAGAAAGACTTGAGACAGGGGAGGGTGTGTGTTGACAGCGGGGCAATTAAACCAGTTGGGGACAATGTGTAGGAGAAAAATATCAAGCCAGAGATCCAGGTATCGTACGTAAGTGCTTTTGTGCTGAAACAGAGCCGTGGTTAAGGAGCCACCTCCTCAGTTCCTGTGTTCTCAGTTGTGCCGTGTAGCATAGCAATGTAAAATGAGACTGTCACTCCCTATACCCGGCCCTTTTGCTCCAAAGGCAGGAGCTTCTGTGGTTGATCCAAGGAAGCATCTCTGTTTGTGAAGAGCAGTCTGAGACCTGTGGCCTCTAATCCCAGTTCCCTCTGCTAAAAGTGAAGGTGTTGCTGTAGCTTTGGAGTGGCTCACCCGCTTCTAGCCTTTAGAGTACAGCAGCTTTCTTCGTTGTCTTGAAAGTGGGACCTTCTTGAGTACCTGTTGGTCCAAGCAATGTGGAAGAGGTGACCTTCCTGAGGATGGCTTCCTGCTGCACTGATTTATTTTGTTCAACCGTTCACTTCAGTGTCTGGGGTCTCGTTCCCAGTGTGAGTGCTTTTAAGCCTTTGGGAAAGCCTGAGCGCAGAAGGTGCTCGTGCAGGTTGGTTTGTCTGTGGTAGGCCATTGGCTGCTGGCTCACCAAACCAGAACCATTTGAGGAACGTGGAAGCGGAGTGTGTAACCTGTTTTCCTTGCTACAGGTGATGAAAATGGTGATGACACTAACAGCAGGAGAGTCAGGCTGCATCCATTATGTCAAGCGCCCGGGAGCAGTCTTGGATCCCGGCTGTGTGATTGCCAAGCTCCAGCTGGATGACCCCAGCAGGGTCCAGCAGGTGAGAACTTGCAGGAAGCGCAGATGTTTGTTGGGTTTTTAATAGGGGAGTGATGTTGAGAGTGGTATGAGGTGGCCCAGTGTGCTGAACCGCCTTCAGATTGTCACTTGAATATTTATTTGTCTCAGATGAGGACTAGGACTCAGATTATTGTCTCTTTCTCTGGTTCAGGCTAAGCTTACATACTGTCCTTATTCTCTTCTTACCTCAGCACTGTTGTGGGTACGTGGCTGTCTAGGATATTGGAGAGGGATATTTTCTGTCTCCTTTCTATCTCCTTTATTCCTACGCAAGTTTATTTAACTGCTTTTTTCATGTGTTCTTCTTTAAGTGACCTTCTTTGGGAGGACAGGAGTTGATATCCCAACCCCAAAAGTGTCGGGCCCTATGAAAGCAATTGCAGCAAATTTGAAAATATATATATTAAAAAAGAAAGCCTATGACAGGGATCTTTAAGGTGAAAGGCAAAGAGATGTATTCATTTAGGGAGTCTGGGGTGTAGCTGGTGGCAGTGGAAGGGGATCGATTGTTCTTTTAGCAATAGTGAGTTGAAAATTATGGAAGGTTGTCGTGCAGGGGGTGGAAAGTGATTGTCAGCACCAATCCCTGGGCTTTCTTTGTGCTTTTCTTTGAGGTTTTTGGTCATTCTGGATCTAGTCAGTGAGATCAAGTGTAAAGTATTGGAGAGAGAGGCTGGAAGCTTATTTTGTGGGTGTACGCAGCATAGAACTGTTGGACACCCAGCCTGTAACTTTTCTGTCTCTCAACCAAGTGCATTTTCCACTCTGGGAATACTTCCCAGTTAAATCTGAGCCTCCAGTCGAGGGTAACTGGATGTTACCACCACGGCTGATGCCACAGAAGAGGGTTGGTGACACTGTTCATTGTGTTTCCAGGCTGAACTGCACACGGGTACCTTGCCGCAGATCCAGAGCACAGCACTTCGAGGCGAGAAGCTCCATCGCATCTTCCATTACGTCCTCGATAACCTGGTCAATGTGATGAACGGATACTGCCTGCCCGAGCCCTACTTCAGCAACAAGGTACTGGGTACTTCTTGTTCCAGAGCAAGAGCAAGAATATTCTTTCAGTCCAGGGTAAGACTGGCCGATTTGCTGGTCGCAGCAGGGGACCAAGAGTCAGGGCAGTGCTGCCCTGCTGCTGCCAGCTTGACTCAGTTTGATTTCGTAGCCTTCCTTATCGTCAGACTCAGCAGAGAGTAAGATGAGAGAATCCCATCTGTGGCACCCAAAACACAGACAAAGGTGTTGAGCTTGATCTTCCCTGCATGTGCCTGTAGCCTTGTACCTGGGAGCTGCCTGCATGGCCAGCTGTGGTAGAAGTCCTAGAGGGAGGAGGAGAGAAGGTGGACAAATCTGAGACAGCTGTTGGCATAGCACAACAGCTTTGTCATCTACCTCAGTTCTCTCTTTTAGTGCCTGGACAAGCTGTGTGATAGAACAGCATGGAGGAAGACCTCAATGAAAAGCCTTTCTTGCTGCTTATTTTCTTCATGCTTGTCTTTACACTGAGCTGTCTCTCTCTAGGTGAAAGGCTGGGTTGAGCGTCTAATGAAGACCCTGAGAGATCCGTCTTTGCCTCTGCTGGAACTTCAGGACATCATGACCAGTGTTTCTGGACGGATCCCACCCAATGTAGAGAAGTCCATCAAGAAGGAGATGGCCCAATATGCCAGCAACATCACATCAGTCCTTTGCCAGTTTCCCAGCCAACAGGTGATCCACCACACTTACACAGAGGAATAAAAAGTGATTTGCATTGGGGCAGAGAGAGAAAGTCCCTTTAAATTATCTGGATGTTAGTTGGACCTGAAAGGTGCGTTTGAACATGGGATCCTCATGAATAAAGATACTTGTCTGTATCACTTGAGCTTAAAGGCTTGCCTCATACCTGCGCTGAAGGGTATGTGGTCCCTGCTCAGTACAGCTTTAAACAAGTGGTTTGGAAGCAGTTTAATTGTATCAGTGGCCTTGTGGGCATTTCTTTCTCTGTTTTTTTGCCTGGTACATATGCTGCAGTGCAATTTGTAGTGTCAGCGTAATCTTAAAAAAGAGTGATTGCAACTAAGGGAGGCCCCATCACACTGTGAGATGTTGGAAGATCATTTCTTCAGTATATGATATTGTGCATTGATTTTTGTATCGTTGTCAGGTCATTAACTTCCTTAGCAGTTTAAGACTTTGGCCTTTGCTGGAGTCTGCTGGAGCTCTAGTCTGGTCTGTCAGGAAGTTCTCAGCTTCTCTGCTCGTTGTTCAGCCAGATCTTCCCATCCAGGACTGGAACTGTCATACAGTTGCTCTCTTTCAGATTGCTAATATCTTGGATAGCCATGCGGCCACCTTGAACCGCAAATCGGAGCGTGAGGTCTTCTTCATGAACACTCAGAGCATTGTGCAGCTTGTACAGAGGTGAGCTGTTTTCAGGGGTGCCCCCTAAACTCTTTTTTTTCCTGCTGCTTGATAGACCTGAGCCTGCTTGTCTTTATTCAGATGGTGTTCACATAACTTACCTGGTTTTCAGAAGCAGGTTATGCTTCTTTCCGTAAGCCAACGGGCTCATTGTGCCACTTGTGTTGAGTGTTACTCACTTGCAGGTCTTCAGAAGCAGGGCCATGCCAGTCTCACTCAGCACTAGGTTTGACTTCTTTGCTCCTACAGGTACCGGAGTGGCATTCGGGGTCACATGAAAGCAGTGGTGATGGATCTGCTCCGTCAGTATCTGAAGGTGGAGACTCAGTTTCAGCATGGTGAGTCTCTAAGCACATCAAGGATTGGATTTCTGAAAGAACCACATTTGGTTCCAGAAGGTTCACATGGACCCACTTCAAGAAAGGTTACTCTGACTTCATGGTGAGACAAAGCTACACAGGCTTCCTGTTAAAGGTCTGCCAGTCAGATCCTGTCTCTTGTAGAGGAGCCTATGTCCAGTTTTGAGTTTTTGTGGTAAGAATGCTCATAATGCTCATGACAAGCACATGACAAAGTCCTCCCCAAAGTCTGTTCTGTTGGATTTCCACTGTTGATATTTCCATCATCTTTTACATCCCATGTCATCCTACCCACAAGTTAACACGTTATAATATGACTCTGGTCTCTTTTCAGTGTAGGAATGCTACTTGGCCCCATAAATCTTCAAAAGAATAGCTCCTGCATGAGCTTATGATCCTCTGAGTGAGGACTTTTATATGACCTGGAGTCAAAAGACTCACTGAATTAAGCATTTCTTTGTGTTGCCATTCCTAGTCTGTTGCTGAGGTTGCTGAGTCTGGGTGGTCTCTGCCTGGTTCTAGATCAGAGATGAAGCAGTTCTCCTTTGCGTTCCCTCGTGGACTCTGTCAGCAGTGCCCACCACTAGAGAGTTCCCCCACTTGGGTATTCCACATGTAGAAGCTTCATATTAGAAGCTTGATTTTTATTTCCAGATTTCTGATCATCTGCTGATAAATCAGGATCAGGAAAACCACTTAAATTCACCACACTACTTAGTTCCATCTTGCCTATTAAATTGTGTAGTAAGAAAACCGACTGGAGCAAAAACAGTCAGAGTCACTGAGTTATTTGCACCTGCTGGAAAGTACTGGGAGGCTGCTGTTCCTGAGAACAAACCTCTAACCTCAGCCGAAGCTGAGAGCTGATGTCCGTGCAGTGCACTGCTGTATCCAGGCACGAGATGGCGATGGAGCTCTAGCTAATTTTGAGACAAGAGCTCTTACAGGTAGTTGAGATTCTGCTCCACTTTTCTTTTGTCCTGCTCCAATACTTGCAGATCCGTTCCCACCTCCATTTCCTGGTAGTAGAGCACCGTGCAGGTCTTTTTGCTGTTATTTTATTTTGGTTGCCATTTGAATGGAAGACTGAGCTCACCATTGCTCTCTTCACAAAAACAGCAGAGGAGGTATTTGGTGTCGGAACTGTTCTAATAAGAGTAGGATGTTTAAATAGATGTTTGCAGGTGAGAGGGTGGTGGCAGGAATGCTTCCTTCCCAGAATGGATTGAGTGGACCTTGCAAAGTAGATTCTCCAAACATACATGCAGAAAAAGAAAGACACATCTAGTAACGTGTATTCCTAGACACAGAGGTGGAGACTGGAAAAAATGTGCATTTCTGATTGCAGGTCACTACGACAAGTGTGTCTTTACCCTTCGAGAGGAGAATAAAAGTGATATGAATGCTGTGTTGAACTACATCTTCTCACACGCTCAGGTCACCAAGAAGAACCTGCTCGTTACAATGCTCATTGTAAGTTGTCTATTGGTGCTTTAGAAATTTTCTTCTTCTTGTAGCTGTATGTTTGATGCTTTGAAAGGTACTGAACTGACAGCTCTTGACCTTAAAGGTGCAAGCCTTGTAGGTGCAGCAGCAGTGGCAGGAGTGTGGTGTTTCTTCGTGCGTTCTTAGGGCACGTGAGCCATGCACTGGAGGACCCAGAAGATACTGGGCAGCTCAGTGTCTGTGCACCTTCTGGTTCACCACCGTCCTGCTTTGATTGCCTGTCAGAGTGCAATGAGGGCTAATTATGCAAGTGATCTGTCAGCATCTGTGGGGAGATAAGAATGCAGACTTAACTCTTGCATTGGGAGGATGCTGGAGGCTGACTTTTAGATATTGGGCTGGGACTTCATCCTTGGTTTAGTTTGCTTCCTCATCTTCAGGCGTCTCAGGGAGCCCCTGTCTTTACATAGCTCATGGTACTCAGACTGGAGCTACTTGGAAAGCAAAGCAATGTGCCGCCAGCACAAAAAGCAGATTATTTTTTTGTGGTAGTAATTCTGTAATAGCAACATTTTAGTAGTCCTTCATTACTAATGAGAGTGACTTCCTGGTAGTGGATAGTATTATGGAGGCCCTTGAGGGGTTTCACATGCTCTTCCTTGATGAGCCATCGTTAGATCTTACGGGTTTGGCAGTGGCTCTCTTAGCTTCTTCCTGGTTATAGTCTCCAAAAGTTTTATCTCACGTCTGCAGTGGTGTTTTTGGACCAGCTGTACTCTGGGCTGCACGGTGGAATCTGACTAGGACTCAGTATCTCAGCACAAAGCTGGTCACTCCAGGGCACGCCTCTGACCCTTGGGATGGTGTGCGGCTGTCCAGGGGGCTTGCAAAGGGATGGGGAATCTCCTGGGGTTGGAATTCCTCTTCAACAGATAGAGATTCCACCCTAGAAAAACAAATGAATCCTCATGCCAGGACCTGCCATCACCTTCTCATGTTCTTCTGGCTTGTTACTCTGTGAAAAATCTCAGTTCTCATTAACTTGTCCCACTCTGATGGGTAAAACTCCCAGTAAATTACATTCCCAGGAAAAATAATTTAAAAACAGCAATCAAGTCCTGTCTGTTTTTTCCTGTTTCCTAAAAAAAAATCCTTGTCCCACGTAATGCTTTGAGGCAGAATGAATGCCAGCCGACCTCAGGGCAGGATGAATTTAGCTACAGCACAATTTTCAGCAGACGAGGGTTAGGTATCCTGGTTTTTAGGAGGCTAATTGCAATACGAGCTCTCTACTCTCCTCCCCTTTTTTCTTTTTTTACCAACAATGTCATGCATTACTGCCAAAAACGCGTCCGAAGTAGCCATCCACAAAATAACTCTCAAAAGCAGAAGGAGAGTCATAATTGTCATAGGCTGAGGCTGGATTTCTTAAATTCTAATTTGTAAGATATAAGGACCCTGGCATTCTTTCTTTCTGGCTCTCCTTCCCCCCCCCCCCCCCCCCCCTTTTTTTTTTTCTTTCCCTTTTTGGTGTGTGGTGTGATTGTAAGTAACGCTTGCCTTAAGAATCTCATTATTTGAACACGGAGCCATATTTCCTCTGAGAATTCTGGAGTAGCTTTGAGCCGGGGCTGTTCATTTCTCAAGTAATCATGCTGGTGTGATGGAGAGAGAAAATGGCAGCTGTTCGCAGCTCAGGCCTTCAATTTTCTTCAGAGTCCAGTCACTCAAGTGTGTAATTACACGGGGGTGCCGGGGAGGCGTTAGGCCTTGTCAAAGAGCTGGTTTGAGGCTTTGCTCGCTGCCTTTGCCAATCAGTGCAGGCAAAAGCCAGGGCAGCGCCGGCTACCTGCTTTATTTTGTTGTTGTCATCCTGATTATTTCTTGCTAAAACGGGGCTGAAACTTTTTTTTTTTGTCTGGCTTTTCACCTCCGTGCCTTGGGAGGCAGAGCCTTGCCGTGGCTTCGTGTTGGCCGACGCAGTGAGGGTTGTGCTGGGAGATAAGGAATGCAGAGAAATGTCGAGGAGTTTTCCTTTTTCCTTCACAGCATCCCAGCATGGTGGGGTGGGAAGGGACCTCTGGAGATCATCTCGTCCAACCCCCTGCTCCAGCAGGTCACCCAGAGCAGGGGGCCCAGGATCGTGTCCAGGCACCTTTGGAATCTCTCCAGAGAAGGAGACTCCACAACCTCTCTGGGCAGCCTGGGCCAGGCTCCCACACCCTCTCAGCAAAATGTTTTTTCCTTATGTTTAAGTGGAACCTCCTGGGTTCCAGTTTGTTCCCATTGCCCCTTGTCCTGTCACTGGGTACCACTGACAAGAGATTGGCCCCATCCTCTTGACCACTGACAGTTATTTCTACTCAACTAAAGGCTAACATCCCAGTTTGCTAGAACTTAAAACATGCTGAGAGACCATCCAGCCCATGGTGGAAGAACAGCCTGGTTGCTGTTCCAAGCGCCATTTGTACGGGCTCTGCTGGCATGGGGCCCTGGACCTCACAAACAGGCGTCTGTCCTCACGCCAACGCTGTGTCACAGGAACTTCTCCAATCGAGTGGATAACGAACGGGGGATCAGGAGAGGTGATGTGTCTTTGGTCGCAGTGTCACCTATGGCACAGCTCGGGATTACCATCTCCTGAGTTACAAACCGTGCCATTGACCGAAAGACCGTCATTCCTTTCTTCCAACGCACATTACTCTTCATGTCTGAGGGACCCCGTGGCACGTTTGGTGTAATCATGGTGAAGGCTGTGGTATTTTCTGGGTTGCCAGGCTATTTATTTGGGATGGTTTAAGTTTGTCCTCCAAGGGCAAACGTCATGTCAAAATACCTTGATGCTTATGTTGCTGTTATTGATGTATCCCTGGGAATCCATTATTAGCAAGGGGCTCTGAGGATGGTTTTAGTAATAGTGTTATGCTGCCATCATTCACCTTTTTTAGCTAGCAGGCGTTTAAGGCAGGATGGGAACTACTCCATCCTTCATATATTTGTTGAAATATAGCGCGATTTGAAGTTGTATGTCCATTTTATGTACTTAGCTGACTGTTGTAGGCACATCCTGGCCTTAACAGGACAGAATCGCTCATGGCGTGGCAGATGTCCTGTGTCCTGTCGGGTTTTTGTTACCTTGAGCTAACGTTACAACACCCAGGAATTTGTATTTCAAATATGATGAAGGCAGTTCTTGAATTCACACAGGGACCTGGAGTGGTTAAATTTACAGAACTTTCTTTGGGAACAGTCGTAATGTTTGCTGGCCCAAGATAGGTTAGTAGGGGACAACAATCTAATAAGAGTTAGTAGCTTAGATTTTTTAAATAAAGTACATCATTGTTCCTGGAGTAGACATCATGCTTAAGCAGGGTCGGAGAGAAAGGGATCAAGAGCAATGTGGGGGAAAAGCTTTTTAGCTTTGGAACCTCATGTAGCATGAGCTGTTAGTCAGTCTTCAGGACTTGTATGATTTTATTTATTTAGTTTTTACTTTATTTTCCCTGGCAGGTTTCTCCATCTAACCTGCGGCAAAGAGGCTTCCCTTTTCCCCTTTCTATTTCTTGGATCTTCAAAGGGCCTTTTCTGGACTGTATGTGCTAAAAATCTCTTAAAACTTTAAGACACCAACTCTCTTTGCTGTTGCAAATCCCTGTGTCATCTCACATTTCTCTCCTATGATTCATTTACCAAGAGAAAAGCTGTTAAGTGCTGTGTAGAAGAAAGACATCAGAGGATCCTAGAGGGCTTCCAGCTTCGGGAGTGGGAGGGAAGAGCCAGCATGAGTAGTTGAAGACGGTGGGATTATTCATGGGAATTGAAACTATTTTTGGAAGGAAGTGTGCATGAGAGTGCACCTCCTGCCTCCAGAAAACAAAACAGATTAAAGTCTTCGCTGGTTGCCTTGTTTTGAATGGCTGAATCCAAAAGAGTTTTGAAACAGCATTAACACTGAAAATCAATGCAGTTTGATTTTATTGTTTTATCAGGCAACTTAGACAGTAAATTAAGACAGGGAACGCCCTCAGAACAAGGATCCTCTGATTAGGAGTGTTATGGAGTCAGCCCCATGCTGTAGCAGGACACACACTATATCATTTATGGTTTTTATTAGCTTGCTTAGCCTTGTTAGGGGAATGACAAGGTCTTAGGGTGTTGCTGGAGCTGTAAAAAAACCCGTGTGGTTGGTTTATGGTTGTGGGGTATTTGGGTTTGAGGTATTTTTTTAAGTGGACTTCAGAAGGTTCTCCCAGCAGTTGAACTTGTTCTGCTTGGTCATGTTTTGTGGTGATGGTTTGCTAATCTTTGCATGCTACACAAGGCTTTTGGCTTCAGTTAAACGTTCTTTGAATTCTGCATTGCTGCTAAGGGAGAATTCTGGGACAGAGCTGGAATAGGGACAGGGGAAAACGTTCTGCTTGAGCCTCTTTGACAAGTCAGTATTTCTCCTGCGTTGGGATGCCAAAACACATGCTACAAATAAGAGAATAGGTGATGGTGCCAGTCCCTTCTTTGCTCTGTAGCTTTATTTATATGTGTAAATTATGTGAAGCCTAATTGTACCTGTACCCTTGTCAGGACAGAATTCCAGAATAATTTAGACAAGGACCTCTTGAGGTGACGTGGTCCAGCGCTTGAGGGTGGCTGTGTACGCATTTCAGATTTCGGCTCCTTTGTATGAGGATGGAAGATGGTTTTCCTCTGTTCTCAACATTTTCAGTTCTCTTTATTTTTTTTAGGACCAGCTGTGTGGCCGTGACCCCACCTTGACAGACGAGCTGATTAATATTTTGACGGAGCTGACCCAGCTCAGCAAGACAACCAACGCGAAGGTGGCCCTGCGAGCGCGGCAGGTACGGAGCGTGGTCGGCAACCCCGGCTGAGCCCTGCCAGGGACAGACGGATCCACAGGGACTGCTCCCACCTGGAGCTCCCTCTTTTCCAAAGTCTGTGTCTCCGAATGTTTATTTTGATTACTATGCAAATGCAAACAGCAGATTACAGTGAGCAGCGCTTTAACAATGAACCTAATTAACCAATGATTAACTGCTCTGACAGTCGAACAGAGATTGCAGCGGATTCCTGATCACTGTAAAATTTGAAGCTGAGATTACAATTCCTTTGTCCCTGCTCCTCCAAGAAGCTTTGCCTGGCTCAAGTAGGAGTTAATTGGGAGTAGCCTGGGGTTTGTGTGACAGAGGAAGTCCAAATGCACAGTCACTGTGGTTCCTTCTGGCATTTAGAATCTGTGAGCCCGACAAGCACAGGCTGCCTGGGGCGTGCAGGCGGCTGCACAGAAGAGAGCCAGGATGTGCTCTCCAGGTTCATCAGCTGCCTTACAACTGTGAATGGTGTGCCGGGGACAGGGAGGGAAACCTACACCAGAGCCAGATGTTCTTTGCAACTGCTAAGGGATTATCACAAAGAATTGCGCTGGTCTTTTGTGGGGCTTCTTCTAGCTTTTGAATTGTTTTGTTGATTTTTTTTGTTTGTTTGTTTTTCCAATTTTTTTATTTTTATCCCAATATATACATATCCAAGAGTCTAGTGCAGATAATAATTTGAATGCCAGGCATCCATCTGGGTATTATGATGAGCTTCCTCTTCAGCAGTTAGTCTGGAGCCAGGAAGGAGCGGGAGGGCACAGTCGTTTCACGGTGATGCTAACCCTGTAGTCTGATCACTCCTCTCGCTCCACAGTCCTTATCTCCATTCTAAAAGTCTTCAGCGGGAAAGCTGGCACTTGGGGGATCTCTCCTTTTATTTCAGAGCTTGGCTGTTGAAAGTGAATGGGGTGTTTGAAGCTGCTCAGTGACCTTATGTTTCCTTCAGGATTGTGTTTGTCCTTGAACCCATTCAGCTACTGAACCTCTCAGCAGCGTGCTGGGGATGGTACTGCCGTCCTTGTGCGTGTCTTTATGTCGCTCTTTCACTTCATTTTCCCCTGCAAGCTGCTTCCCCTTCCTATCTCCGTATCCTTCATGTTGGACATTTAATACCTGGCACCAGTGTCCCTGGCTTCCTCTGCTCGGGAGCTGTGAAAGGTGGTCTCCGTCGCTGGCCTCCCCACAGCTGCCGCCTGCCAGATCTGCTTTCCAATTAACAGCCGGTCAGGCAGTCCCCAGGACTGGCAGCTCTGCAGCGCTAAATCACATGCACTGATGGAACTTGATTGAAGCTGTTCCTTTTCTCCATGGGGAACAGCCAATAATCCAAATGGAGCCGATACACAAATGAGGCTGGGGAGGGAAGAGAGTTTGCAGCATCACCCAGGTGCCACAGAATTCACAGGAGAAACCAGTCGCCTCGTGTGGGATGGAGCAGACTATTGCTGCCTTGGAGGGAACAGCCTCCTGTGAGGCCCTTTCACTGACACTCCTTCTCTTTGCTGTCTACCAGGTTCTCATTGCTTCCCATTTGCCATCCTACGAGCTGCGCCACAACCAAGTGGAGTCCATCTTCCTGTCCGCTATCGACATGTACGGACACCAGTTCTGCATTGAGAACCTGCAGGTATCTACCAAACTTCTCGCCTTGTTTCCCTGCTTTCTTCTCACTGGTCTTAATGTTTCTGTGTTAAATCTCACCTGGAGTCCCAAGGTCCTTGTGGATTTAAATTGTACTGTTCAGGTTTCTAGCTTGCCCCTCATTTTTGTTTTCATTCCTGCACCCATGTCAGAATGACCCCATCGCAGTCTACAACTGCCTCAAGGAGGGCAGTGGAGGGGGATGTGCTGATCTCCTCTCCTTGTGACCAGGGGCAGGACATGAGGAAATGAAGCGAAGCTGCATCAGGAGAAGTTGGATGTTAGGAAAACGTTCTTCCCTGAGAGGATGGTTGGTCACTGAACAGGCTCCCCGGGGCAGTGGTCATGGCACCAGGCCTGTCAGAGCTCAAGGAGTGGCTGGATGATGCTCTTAGTCAAATGGTTTTGTTGTAGGTAGTTCTGCAAAGAACAGGGGAGCTGAACTCGAACCTTATGAGTGAGTCCCTTCCAACTTGAGATGATTCTGTGATTCTTTGATTTAATATACAAAGGTCACAATCCGTGAACAACAGGAAGAGTGTGGAAACCAGAACTAATCAGGCTTGAGTTGTTGTCTGGGCTTTTTTTGCCTGACCCTGTTCACAAGACAGACAGTTCTCTTTTAAAACTCTGCTTAATGTGATCTCTTCTAGAAACTCATTTTGTCTGAGACATCCATCTTTGATGTGCTACCCAACTTCTTCTACCACAGTAACCAGGTGGTAAGAATGGCAGCTTTGGAGGTAAGTCTATTCCCATTGAAAAAAGAATAAGTATTTTAAATCTTTCTGTGCTTTTCATTTTGGTTTGTTTATTTGTTTTGAGCGCTGTTACCCCCAAGATGAAGAGAGCTGTAGGTTGTGTAGAAACTGGCGTGCTTGGAGCCTGGCGTTTAACAGCACTGATATTCGTAATTGACTGAAATTTCAGATTCAAGTTATCTTCTTTGCTTGAAGAAGACTTAGGTGGTTGAAAGGATTGAAAGTGAAGCTGCTGTCAGAGAATGTGGTCAGCCCACCCTGTGTGCCTTGTGCTGATGGCTGTATCCTGCCAGACTGCCCTCCTCAGAGAATAACTTTAAATTCTGGTTGAATGAGAGTTCTAGCTAGATATCCATTTGGAGGTATTAATATTTGGTTTTAATTAATATTGGGTTTTAATATTTTGGAAGTCTCTGTTGTGTTATTTGCCTTCTTTCTCTCTCTTTGCTTCTGTAGCACGGTTAAGCTGATCGAGTTTCTCTTACCCAGGTGTACGTTCGAAGGGCGTATATTGCCTATGAGTTAAACAGCGTCCAGCATCGCCAGCTGAAGGACAACACTTGTGTGGTGGAGTTCCAGTTCATGCTGCCAACCTCCCATCCCAACAGGTCAGATCGCGTGTCCAGGTGCCTTTGGCATCGGAGCTTTATGAGGGGCTACATCCAATCTCGAAAGAAAACTTGTGGTAGAATTGGTGCAGACAGGGAGGGTCCCAGTGCCCCAGAGAAGCACAATTTAAATTAAAATGTTCCATTACCCAGTTCCTTCTCCTAAGTTACTTGAAACCTCAGGAGCTGTGGGTAGTTTTTGCAGTTTGGATGCATTTTAAAATGATACCGTTTTCATGTATTTTCTGATTTTTTTAAGTTCAGCTTGTGTAGTAACTTTCCTCTAGAACTTCAGCTCTAGCTGAATCCCGAGCCTTCCAAAAGGTACAATTCCAGACAGAATAAGCAATGACTTGGAATTTTAAGGAAGAGCAGTCAAACAGCCTCTGTCCCCCCTCGCAGCGCTCCCCTGCCAGGCCTCTGTGACGGGCTCTATGTCAAACCTGGCTTTTCTGGATGAGGTGACACCTTTTCTAGCACGTGGATCTTTCTGACTGAGGAGACCACGGTGCTCGTGTGAACGTACGTTACATGGAAATGCTGGAGCTGATCGCTTGGGTTTCAGTCAGTATTTTTCAGAATGTATTTCTCATGCCTGCAACCAAAAGCATCAGCTACTTGCTGCCCTCTCTTCGAGAAGAAGGGGCACAGCTCTAGCGTGTGCTAAGATCATTTAAAAAACCAAACCAACCCAGACAAACTCAGTTATCAGAACTTCTTCAGCATCAGTCACGTTAGTCAGTTCCTGGGGTTTTTTTCATTGGCAGCAGGAACTCAGGAGGGTCAGGACATGGTCTAGTGGCCATGGTAGCGTTGGGCTGATGGTTGGACTTGATGATCTTAGAGGTCTTTTCCAACCTTAATGATTCTGTGGTTTCAGAGGCTATTTGGTGTTAGCAGCCCGTGGAGCCAGGGTCGCAGTGAGAGCGGTGGCCGCCGGGTGCCACTGTTGGTCCGTGCTGCTTTCCTCCTTTGTTTCCAAACATCTTTTTCGTTCTTTTCTTTTTGGTGGGGCTGGGCAACGGGGTCCAGTCTCGCTTCATTGAGAATCCATCAGTATGTTTTATGAAATGGTTTTCAGAATCTGGTTTGCTGGGAATGAATGACTGTCCTCGACAAGCAGCGCAAAACACTCATGATACAAATGGGACATGCATTTGGTCTCATCTGTTCCCTACATTTCTAGAATATTTTAAAATAATTGCATACTATTTTTACAACCCCTTTATAATACTCTCTTCCCCCTGCCACCCCCGCCCCCAGCGTTCTTTCTCCATTTCTTCTTTGCTGGTCTCAGTTCCCTCTGTTGCTTGGGGGTTGTTTGGCCTGCCCATGCTGACCGCTGCTCTATTACCATGTGAAAGCTTAACTGGACAAGTTCAGCTGGAAGAGGAGAACTGTTACCGGCTTGGGGAACAGCTTCTTTGTCCTGAAATCTCCTCTCCCCTTTACGCTGAACTCTCTGGGGCAACGTTCTGAAGCTCAGTTCTGCTCCTCAACCATCGGCGCTGCGGATGGTTGACTGAAAACACATCACGGTCCTTGTGCGGAGACGGGCGGGCTTGGGGGACAGATTCGCTGCTTGCACAGGCAGGTTGGGTTCCTCTGAGCTGCAGCTCCGTCTGTTGGTGATGAATTTGGCTCCTGTTGCTTGATGCAGCTTCTTGCAGCGCATACCTGCTCGTGCGGCTATTGCGTGGCCGGGTGCTGGAGCACAGCCGGGAGCAGGACACCCAGGGTCTTAAGTTAGCACTGAGCGTGTGGATTTAAGCTAGCTCTAAAGGCAGACCTTGTGCTAAGCCCAAGGCACAGAAATCTCAAAACTCTTGACATTGTCTTGCTTAAGTCTTCTTTGTTGTTTTTGACCACGTTCTACGTCCATGTGTGTTTTTTCTGTATCTTCTGTAGCATGAACTTTTAGACTGAAAAGCTAAAAATGCATTCCAAGGAGAAACCCCAAAGCCAAAACCTCCCAGCTGACCAAGCCAAATGTCCCTTGGGACAACCAGGAGTAGATACCAGAGACCCCTCAAGAGAACATTCTCTTGTGGAGCTGGTGTTAGTTGTATGATGCCACACATTTTTTCAGCTCTTTATCAGATATTTTTAAGCCCTGATCCCTTCTGTGTCTGATTTCTGTGAACATTTAAGGGCCTGGATTTTACTGAGGCAAATAATCATGTAGAGAAAATGGCAAAGTGATAATGGCTGCTATATTTAAATTCCTTGGTATTTAACCCTGCTATGCTGTGATGGTGACAGAAACAGTCACGGTCACTACTTCTGCTCTGACTAATCACAGCTAGGCACGCAGACTTTGTATTTTTGGCCACCGAATGATCACCATCAGCTACCCACAGGCAAGCTTTACATGGAAGCAGAGAGGAAAGAGCAGCTGTGAAATCCGCTAACAAAGTCCTAGAAACGCAACGTGCTCCTGGTGGGTTTTGTGGGCAGAAACTGTTTTGGGAATTAGTTGTTAAATTAACAGGGAAACATCCTGTTGTAAGAACCCCCGCCAATCCCGATGGCAAGGAGAGAGGGCGTAGGGAGAAGAACTGCTTGTGACTGAAAGCGTAGAGGGCTTTATAGACCAAACCCAGCGTTCCTTATTGCCCAGCGCAAGGCAGATGAGGAGAACAGCGTAACCATCTGGTGCCTCTTGCAGTCAGGGGTTTCCAAGCCCTCTCCAAGTGGAGGCTGTTGGAGCCACCCAGTCTGGAGGGAGCGAGACGCGGGTGTCTGTGGGCTGCTGACGGCTACGTGCTGCAGCAGGGCACTGCCAACAGACTTCTGTGCAGAGCTCCTTGCACGGGGACAACCTGCCTCTTTCAGCCGTCTCGGGTCCTGGGGAGAAAAGATGCGAGAATGAAATGAGCCCCGTTCCGAGCTCTTCTTTGCTTCCTTCTGGCTCAGACTGCCCTGCTGAGATGGGAAGCTGGTGGAATATTGACTGGTGTTTAGAGAGTTCAGCTTCCTTTGTGAGAATGGCAAGCTGGGTGACAGACACTGAAAGGCCTTTCTTAGGTGTTCAGCCCATGAAACAGCGCTTGCCTAATCTTACCTTAAAATCTTCTGTTCAAAGAAACATTGTGTCTGCTATAGAGAGAGGGAATTATAGTGCTTTTTCAACAGGAGAAGGGTTTTTTTTTTTCTAATAATCCCCCTCTCCTGCTTTCAAGCAGCCTTTCTTGTGTCTGAAGCTGTAAGGTTTAAAAGAAACGGGGACATTGTCTGCTGTAGCCAGCTTTTGGAGCCTGCTGCAGCATCGGCTGCTCCTGAAGCATCCCCTCTTCTTCATCCCACCGTGTTCCCCCAGCCATGTTGTTCAGCTGCTCTCTTGAGCTTTCCTTCCCCAGTAGCAGATGTGCTGGAGGATCAGAAGGGAAGATCTCTGAGGTAAATGTCTTTCCTCTGTCAGGTGCTAAGACAATTGCTGACAAGGGTGACTTAGAGATACTGGGTATATCTTGATTTTGGGCTCTGGCAATGAGACCGCCGGGCTCTGCCTTCTGAATATGTTGAGCCCCAAAGAAAATGGAAGCATCACCCAGCCTGTTTTCCTCACTCCGATGCCGTAGCCATGTCTTCCCAATCCAGCAGTGCCTTGAGCCCGTGAGCCACCCCTCACTGCCACGCTTGGCCTCGACACATCCTGGGGAATCTGGAGTCAGGATCTGCCATTGGAAAGTGGAAGTGAAGGAAGGTTTTAGCACTGCAGATTAAGACTTTAAGTTTTGATAATCAGCTTAAAGCAAGTTTTACTTTTGAAACTTGATAGGCGATGCTTAGTACCAGCTAAGCCTAGTTCTGTTTGGAGCTGGGAAAGCACATAACTCAGCAACCATGGACATTCAGGTAAATGCCTGAGCCTTGTCTAGGTTGAATCCATTCTTGGGATTGCGTCCTGCTGTCCATGATGCTTCTGAGGGTGGAATTCAGGTCTAGTCATTAGTTGCTTTGTATTTCCAAGGGTATCCATATGAATGTCTCAACTACTCTGTGCTTGGTTTTGCCCAGAATCTCCTCCTCCTGTGCTTGTGGATGTTTGTTGACACCCTACTTGGACTTTGATGTTGCTGATTTCCAGGCTTAAGAGTGGTGCATGATCTCTCCTTTGCTGTCTCTTGATGTTTTATCATCTATGGAGTAGTTTGGTTGTTCCTTTTTGTCAGCCTCTTCCTTAGCTTGGAGGTAGAAACCATTTGGAAGGCTGGAAGCCAAATTAAATACTGCTTTTTCCGGAATAAGAACCCCAAACTCGCTTCCGCTCAGTGTTGATAGGTGCCTTCCTACTATCATCTTACAACGATACAACATTTGAATTGCTGAGAAAATGGAAGCATTTCAGTGGACTAGAGTGGGTGCTAAAAGAGCTTCTTGCATCAGCCTTTGGATTGCCAGGATTGAGTCAGCTCTGCTGCTTTGTGCTCGACCCGTCCGAGCCTGGAGACCTGAGCGTGTCACTCGCCGTGTATCATTGGGTAGCCCGAGGTCCCCTCCTTGTTGTGGGAGACCGGCTGATATCGGGAGGGAGGAGGGGAAAATGATTCCAGGACACCTGTAAATCCCTGCAGCGCCGTGCTGAGGGTTTGATGTTAATTAGACAGCAGGCAGCAGTAATGTGTTGCCGTTCCCTTGGCTTGCCTGTTTCAGAAAGGGCAAAATCTTCCAGCAGAGCAAAGAAGGGGCTGTTGCAGGGGCAGCAAACTGAATGGAACGACGATAATTTTATGCAAATTGGACTTCAGTAGCGGATTCAGCTTGGCTGAGTCACAGAGGGAGCAGAAGAATAAGGGAAGAAAGAGGGAGAGGAAAAACTCAATCAAAATGTATGGTTTGAGGCATGTTTCACAGCCTTCTGTTTAGATTCTTCTACAGAAATGAAGAAACATAAGAGGAATGCCACTGGTCAGAGCCAGTGGAATTGCTCTTTCTCCTGTGGTACTGCTGTTAATAACTACAAGTGGGTTATTCAGCCGACCTCGCTGATTCCGCTTTGCTGCCTGATTTCAAAAGCTCTGCCCTGCGCTGGCACTCAGTCACAGCTTGATCTCACCAACGCGCTTTGCATGCGTTGCCATCATTTCCATGGGGGAGCACTCGCCTTGGGCAAAGAAAGAAAGAAAAGAAAGGGAGGGGCCAGGGGAAACAAATTCAGATTCGACCAGGAGGTGCAGGGGGGAGCAAAGGGGATTTGGGGTTGTTTGAGCAGAAGGAGTGGTTGTAAGAGGAGAGCTTGCATTGGCATGGAGCTAGAGAGCTCAGCTCCTTGGGCGATCAGCTTCCCCGGTCAAGAAGGGCCTTTTGAAAAGTTCAGAAGAGACAAGGAGAAGGGCTGGGGCTGGTGTGGGAGAAGGTTTCTGATCCCGTGACCAGCTGCGAGGAGCTGGCTGAGGAGAGCCCTGTGGGTGCATCAGCTGTGCCTTTGTTTGGCTCCCAGAGGCGGGTGCTGCTGGTGGCACCGGTGCTGCCGTGGGGCCGAGCAGGCTGGCTGGCAGCGGGGGTTTTCCGCAGAGGTGTAGCTCAGTGAGAGGACTGCAGTGCCTTTGCACAAGGCCCGGTTGTGCTGCAAACGTCAAACCTTTACCTCTTGGTGCATGTCAGCGGCGAGTGACAATCCGGCTCCTGATACAGAAAGCCCTCCCAGCTGTGATGACCTGTAGATACGGAGCCAGCTCCGTAGTGTGCAGCTGGAAGACGGTTCCCCTGTTCCTTCCCGACATCTCCAGCCACTGGGTCTTCCGTTTTCCTCATTGCCATTCTTGGCATAGTCTCTTCAGCTTTGTGCTGAGTGGCTGGAGACCGGTTCCTGGAGCAAGGCAACACGGTGCCCTTTTTGAGATGGAAAGGAACGTTTGTTACGCTGGGATTTTCCCGTCTGGTTTCAGAAAGTGTTCCAGCGACCGCTACCCAAGTGTACCAGCTGTAGGAACTGCCAGTCCTCTCCAGACTATTTTTTCCAACTGAAGTAGATCATGCAGCTTTGCCAAGCTAAAAAAATAGTCTCAACCTTCCGAGGCCTCATGCCCCTTTTGGTCCTAAGCACAGGCTCAGTGTCTCTCCCCACTGTCTCCAAGTGAAATGAAATACTTGGGTTATTTACCATTGAATAGATAGGTCTTTAGGCCATTTTGTGCTTTCTCCTGTATGGTTTGAGGACATCATGGGAACTTGTGCCGCTACCAGTGATGCACCAAACGTGACAAAACCGGCTGGAGAACAGGGCGAGGTGCAGTCAGTGTATTGAGCAGTGTGACCGTGGACATACGCTGGTCCTTGAGTACCGAGACTTCATGCCCTGTAAGCTGGGGTCTTGCCTGTGGTCAAGGATGTTAAGAAAGTCTGTGGTGTGACCTCCTACAGGTTTCTGCAGGGAAGGGGATGGTGACCATCCAGTTACATGCTGCCTGAAGCTTCGCTTTCAATCTTTGCATGTTTCCCAGTTTCTTTGCACAAGCCGCCTGTATGCATGTATTTTATTTTTTTTTTCCCAACGTGATCTTTACTACTTTGAAGGCCAGATCGCAGCAGTTTCTACATCTTGCATGGAACAACACGCTGCCTTATGGTTTCATGAATGTAGCTAGCATGGGCTAGACCGTGCTGCTCTTCCAGCAGTATGAAAACGTGCCCCTCGACTCCTTTCTGCCTTGCATGCACCGCTGAGCCCCAGTCCGCACGCAGACACCTGAGGAGTTGGACTGGTGCTGTAAAAGGAACTGTAACATCCTCCTACAGTCACTCCCAAGTTCTTCATCTTTTTGGTGTTCGAGCGCTGAAAATGCAAAGCATTACATGGTGTTCGTGTGTGTGTGCGCTCGCTTTGCCACTGCGGCGTTGTGGGAGCCGGCGCGTGGGCCGCTGCTGAGCGTAGAGGTTTGGCAGTGCGGGCTTGGCTTGTTTGCCAGAGCCTGCTGCAATCTTCCCGTGCGATGCGGTCCCCGTGTGCACCCACGCTGTCTGCCCGCTGCCAGGGGCTGCAGAGCCCCGCTCCGGGCTCGCTTGCGAAGCTCGCTTTGTGTGTGCAAAGGGCTGGAAGTGGGTGTGACCGGAGATGCTGGGGCGATGCGGGGTTCCTTGCAAAGACAACGTGTTCTCCTGGGGGATACTGTTTGCTCACGTGCATGCTCTGTGCGTGTTCCTGCGGCAGCCGTGGCCAGCGAAGTCAGGTGGTGGGTGCCTTCTCAGGGGCAAGGACGTTGAATTCCGCCTGATACCTGACGGTTGACAAATTCTGGTGAAGTGTAAACTTGTTGCTGGTCGGTGGATCAGCTTGATGATAGTTCTTTATGATGGCTTTCACTAACCAATCTGTAACTAACTGTGGTTGTTTGATTACAGAGGGAACATCCCCACGCTAAACAGGTACGGTACTTGTCATCTTCTAAAATTTGAAAAGACAGACTAGAAAGAAGTAGCCTAATACTTAATGTTTTAACATGTTTTGTTGTAGTGCTTACTTGGGAAGCTCTCAAACTTAACTCTTCTTTTTTCCTTCCCTTTTCCTCTCCCTTTGTCTAAAACATGTTTTCAGCTTTTCTTTACCCTTTAAAAAAGCTTTGCATGCAGCAATCCTTAAAATCAAATTTGCAGGGTGACTCGGCTCATCTGCAGTCTGGTACACGGCACGCTGGCAGCAGGGTGCTGTTCTAGGGTCTCGTTTGGAAGGGGATTCCTGGCTGTTGAGCCCCTGGCAGGGAACAGGCAGTTACTCCAGCCCGTACCTGTTGCTACTCTGGTTTCTTGCAACTAGCTTAGAATTCATCGAGGCTGTTTCACCTCCCTCACGCCATAGATGAATCTGCATCTCAAACAGCTGACAGCATGTTTTGTTGTGTTTTGGACGCTAATCTTTCCTCCCGTGTCTCACTTGGAAAGTATTTCTTGTTTTAAATAACACATGAAAAATGTCTGCTGTCTTTTTGTTTAGTTGCTGTTCTGTGGTACTTTTTGTATTAGTTGTAAGAAGTGTACACCAAGGCATGTCCTGAAAAATTTTTCTCTTTCAGAACATGAATACCTATTATTTATTACTGCTTACAAGCCTGTTTAGGGAAAAAATAGTAAAAGTGGGCTTGAAAGCCTCATGGCTCTTAATCAGAGAGAAATTACAGAAACACAGAGTGACTTCAGACATGGAGAGCTATTCATCAAACTGATGATACTTTAGACTTGTTACAGTATACTTAGGCCCTTATCACAGGGGTTTTCTGTACGCGGAAAGGAAGAACTCTTGTAGAGCTGGTAAGTAGCAGTGTCAGCAGTCCCCAGTTTGGTCGCGTGTCTGCGTGGCTGGCAGCAACACCGTCCCTGCTGTGCCACCAGCACCGGGTCCAGCCCCGCTGTTGAGCATCTTCTTGACTTTACAAGTTGTAAGTCCAGCACGTGCTGAATCAGCACCCTGATTTTATTTTTCCCTGTGGCACCAGCTGGGGAGAACAGTAACGTAACTTTGTTAAGGTCTCCCTAAGCCCCAGGAGAGCGAAGTGAGCGCCCAGTTCCTGGGTGGCAGAGCCCTGCCGTGTGCCAGCTCAGCTTCTCTGCCTCTTGGTCTCACCGTGCTGCTGGGAGCTTTCCAAGTAGGACCCTGAGTGAGTTGACTCTGTAGCACAGTTCAGCAATTAGAAACGATGATGGCAGAGAAGGCAAACCCCAGTTCTAGCAGCTAGGGAGAAGATACCTGGTTAGTTGTAGGCTTTTTGTTCACTGTGGGAGAAAATTTCCTCTGCTAGTCTTGACCATGACGTGGGTTTTTTTAAAAAAAGTAATGGTAACAGCCCAAACTCTGAAATCACACAAACAGTTTCCCAGCTGGTGTGTGCTGCCAAAGCAGCTGAGCTGTGTGAGAACTCCGTGACACTTCAGTACTTTCAGGATCTTGCCCTCTGGCAGGCAGGAGCGCTGACCTTGGGTGAACAGTGCTCCTGCTTTCAAGAGAAGTCTCTTCCTCAGTCCCTTCCTCCAAGCTTGTGTAAATCTGCTCCTGTCCCCCTCACTTCAGGGAGGGAGTGATTCTGTCCAAGTGCTGTGTGTCAGTGCTCGAGCAGCAGACATCAGGCATGAGTACAACCGTAGGAAGCGTCTGGAGCTCTGCCTTCCTCACCCCTTGAGAGAGATGGGTTCTGTGGCCAACAGCTTCTATCCAGCAGCTGCCACCTCTTAGCAATCCAAACTGAGCAAAGCCAAGGAGTAGGGGGAGAGTTGCAATGTTAGAGTATGGGTTAAAGCAGGTGGAGGAGCACCTTAATTTGGTCAGCAGTTAAAGCAGGAGGCACCGTAGCAGGACTTTATTTAGGGCACGAATACTAGTGTAAGGCTAGAGAGGAGAGGTCACTGTACCACGCTGCATTTGAGCAGCGTAAATCGCAGTATGACCAGAAAAATGGTGGAAGCAAGAATATAATACACCTTGGTGCACTTCAACTTAGTTTGTACAAATTTACTAAATCTTTACAGTGTCCAAGCTTGTTTTGTATCTCAGTATTCCACCTGTAAAGCAAACCCTACGTACAGGAGGAAAAAATACATTCAGCTTTGCGTAGTCATAATTCACCTCAATAAACTCGTTAAGAAATGCTCCTTTTAAAGGGTTATATCATCATTTTCTAGCTTTTTTAACTGCGCATTGGGACGACGTCCAGGTAAGGGCATTAGTGGCACCAGAGGCATGCCAGCACCGCAGGTCTGGTGTGCTGAGGGATCTGACAAACCACACAGCAGTGATGCTGGATAAACGGCCACACTTCCGGTGGTCGAAACATACACACACGCACAAATCTTTTTTCCAGGGCTATTCTTCTCTCCCTTGTCCTTACTAACTGTGGTCTTATTGAATTGCCATTTAGAATGTCCTTCTCTTCCAACCTCAATCACTACGGGATGGTCCATGTAGCTAGCGTGAGTGATGTCCTGCTAGACAATTCATTCACTCCGCCGTGCCAGCGGATGGGTGGGATGGTCTCCTTCCGCACCTTTGAAGATTTTGTCAGGTATGTGGCAAAGGGGGGCGGTTGTTTGTGTTGCCGGCTTCTTAGGTGGGCCCAAACAGAATGGGACAAAATCTTTACCTTGCCTGGAGTCAGGTTTAAACTGGTCCTGAGCTTGTTTGCTAAGTTTCTGGAGTTTCACGTGGAAGTTGGTTTGGGTCCCCTTGTCTGTCTCCTTGAAATAGCTGGAAGTTCCAGACTGGTGTAAGAGCAGCTTGCAGCCAGAGGGATCAGCATCTTGAGTTTCTGCGGATCTGGGATCGTTTGCAAATGTGCTGATTTCTTCTAGTGCCCTTGTTGGTGTGTGTCTTGGTGGGAAGATGTGTTCTTTATGCTTTCAACTGTCTAGGGGTGGGCAAAAAGCCCCAGCAGAGCCCACAGCAGTCCTGGGGGCCTGCAGCCACACGATCTCTGACCAGTGTTAGAAGATCCAGGCTCCGCTTTGGTTTGAGGGGTAGAGGAGGTATTGTCTCCTCATCTTCCTGCAAAGAGAAGGAGTCTTTTTCTCCCCCTCTTCCCCTTAGCAAGATGATTTGTGGGTTTGCGTGCTGTATGCTCTCCGTGGGCTAGCGGCGGCGTGCTGATGACTAATACTTCTCCGGTGTATTTCAGAATCTTTGATGAAGTGATGGGTTGCTTCTGCGACTCTCCTCCCCAGAGCCCAACCTTCCCCGAAGCTGGCCATGCTTCCTTGTATGATGAAGACAAGGTATGGTAGTTTTCTCTCTCGAGATTGCTCTCGGGCTGGGAATGGGAGGTGTGCGGAACGCCGCAGTGACTGCGGGCTGGATGCTTTTCACTAGTTCGAGTGCTGGAAGCAGGAGTTAAGAGCTTTATGTATTTATTTATGTGATTTGTTTGCTTGTTCCACAGCAGGTGATTCAAAGTAGGTGGCCATTTTCTGACTGTTCTAAAACTACCACTAAGCCTTTTACTCGCCGTGTATATTTTGTTTGTAGCTTCTAATAACAGCCAAATTACTGGATCCACAGCAGCGTAACCGAGAGTTTAGACCCACGGTTCAGTTTCCAGACCCTCTCTGTGCATCGGGGTGTTGAACTCCATATTCAACTGCCTTTACCTGAAGTCTGACTTTTTTTCAGTCCTGCGCCCTTCCTAGTCACATTACGTTCTGATTCTTCCCTCTCTTCTACCCCTTAGAACTGTTTTTAGGAGGAAAAGATGAGAGGAACCCCTCAGTTTTTACACTGATGTGGAGAGCAGTGCAGAGGAAGCAGACGGTTCAAAACCTTAGGGACAGAAGACCCGTTTCCCTTAGAGACACAGGGCGCTGCTCCACTGCCCTGTCCAGCCCCCCAGCAGAGGGAAGCTCAGATGGAATAGTCTGTGTCCGGAACAGGGGTTGATTTTAAACCCATCCATTGATCTTGATGGGTGTTAGTACTGCAGCCTTGTTCCAGAACAACACCATCAACCTGAACATCCTCGGATCTCTCTCTTTACCTCCCCCTTACTTCACCGATGATAATTTCTTGTCCATAGTCAGTTTTTCACAGTTAACCGCGGGCTCTTAAATGCTAAATTTGTCGTTTCTCAGAGCTCTAATGTAGTTGATGCTTCCACATTATTTCATTCTGTTGTAGATACGAAAACACACGTCCTTTTGCTCCTACACTTTGAATTTGCTTTATTTCGTTGCCTTTCTTGATGCCAAAAGTCCTCTAATGTGCTGCCTGTAAAGAGAGGACCTGACCCTCCGTTCTTTCTGCATCCGAATGAAGCACACTTGAGTTAGCCCAGGCAGATGTGACCGTCAGAATGGGATTCTCCCAGCAAAGCTCCTCTTTGTGGACACTAACTCTTACTTCTGTTAAACTGCAAATTTGTGAGGCTGCTTGGTCAAGGATTTCCCTCACAGGTTTCCTTGGTTTACACCATCCTCCACTGGGGTCATTTTTCTCTGGGGCATCTGCACTTCAGAGCTGTACTTAGGGAGCCTCTTTTGAGGACTCATGAGTGTTAAGCTGCTAACTATTTACTTATAGGGAATATTTTCTTTCAATTGCAGACTGCCCGCGAGGAGCCCATTCACATTCTTAACGTCGCCATTAAAACAGACAGTGACGTTGATGATGATGGGCTGGCAGCCATGTTCAGAGAGTTCACACAAAGCAAGGTAAGTCACCTCGATTCTCTCTCAGGAGCTGTGGGATTGTGCAGGACACTCCTGTTGCTTTGGGAAAAGTCAGGATGTTCCTCAAGGGTTTGTTTGGATTTGTTTCCAAAACAAAGAAATGCAACAGCTACATCCTTAATTTACTCCATCCTTAATTTACTACATCCCGGATGTAGCTACACCTTTCTGAAGCCTCCAGGTCGTTGTTGCTCTTTGCAGTGCATTCTAATCCATCAGGTCAGGACTTCTTCCTTTAATTTTTGATAGAGTAAAAGACCTTTCAGGTTTTAAACGCAGCAGGTCAATCTTCAGTATTTATCTCCAGATGCTCTGGCAAAACGTGCTGTGTCCCTCTCCCTGGTGGTAGAGTTGTTGGGTGAGTAACAGTGGCACGGAAGGTGACATTAAAATAGCCTATATTTTCTGTACCATGGTAGTCCTAGCGCAGTTCAAATTTGTTCTCCTTGTTGTTGGCATGTGGGAGCAACCACCTAGTATATTTCTGGCACAAGGTGGAACTGATGTGTGATGTTCTGTTGCTCCTTCATAAGTATGGGATACACTTTGGAGTGTTAGTTCCATGGCCAGTTGTGAGGCAGCATGGGTTGGGGACAGCCTCCTCGTGTCCACCCTGCGCTCCGCTGTCTGCTGGCACGTGCTTTTCTGGTTGGTGTGAAGGTCTCCTCGATGGGCTTGTGGGTGTGAATCGCCCTGGGACCCTGCTGCATCCCTGGTACCTGCAGCAACGATGGGAGAACTTCACTTCCCAGTGTGGGAGCTGGTAATCCATCGTGGTTCCAAAGTGGGGCTGCTGTCCACACAATTTCAACAGCTTCCTGTCTCTTTAAGGAAAGAAAATAACCAAATATAAAAATTAAAACATTCTTCTTTTCATCTGCTTGATCAGACTCCAGGCGTTTTATGGGAGGGGATAAAAGGGAAGGAATAAAAAAAAAAAAAGAATTCCAAAACACATTAAACTATCAAATAGGTTGATCCAAACTGTCCAAATAATCTTCTAGTCCCAGCATGTTGTGTGTGGCTTTTTTAATAGAAATTAGGATCATATACTTGTAAATGACTTGTGGAGGAGATTGAGGCAGTCAGTGTAAATGGAGTTTCTCCAGGTGCTGATGGCTAATCGCTCTGTAATAGCTGTGGACTTGCTGTGAGACCCACGTTATTACGATGTAATCAGAATCCTGTTGCTATGCTGTTATTGTCTGCCACTTGTGGAATTTTAAAAGCAATAACAATTTTTGCTTTTTAAATCATGGCATTATTAAAGTTATTTTCTTCCTCTTGCCATGAATATAGTCACTGATGCTCATTTTCAAAGGGCTTAACCTTAGTAAAACATTTCAGTCGGTGCCGAAAGGGGTTGTTTTGTTCCTGGTCTAGCTGAGTTCTTGCTTCTTTTTTGTTCTCCTTTTTATTTTTTATTTTGCTTTTAAATTGGAAAAAGGAGGAGAAATGAAAAAGTTTTAGAAAGAGGAGCAGAATCACGAGATCTTGGCACTTCAAAAGATCAGTGCCGTGGCAGATAGAGATGGCAGCGCTCGTCTGAAACGTGGCTTGGTGGAGTTTGATAAAGGAGCAACCAGAGCAGATGTTCTCTCTGATCCGTTTGAAAAAAAGATGAACTCACACCTATCATTGCCTGCAAAACTGACACATCTGTCCTTCGGTCTGGGTTGTCTGTGTGCTTGTTGTGCCCAAAATCAAGTACGTGCTACGTGCTTCCTTGGGTTAATTCCTTTAAAACTCACTTGCCATCAGTTTCCATGGCTTTACCATGGGAGATGCTGTGGTCCCTTCGCAAAAAAGACCAACGTACTGTGGCAAACAAACACGAATATTTCCTGCACGACTTGGACATGTCTCTTCTGCTTTCCTTCGTAGCAGGGCTCGGCTGGAACACTGTGTTCTTGCGCTTTGCTTGCTGACCTCCTCAGATTTGAGGTGTTTGCTTTTGTGTGCTGCTAGACAATCACCAGATGAGGAGTCTTAGCTATGAGCTAAGTGGACCAGGAACCTCTAGCATAGACACAGGAGGATCAGTAGAGCTTTTTCAGTTCATAGAAGACTTTGGCATGGTTTTGATGTGTCTTCTGATAATCCGATCACCTGATTCCATCCTTTCCTTTTCACAGAAATCAGTCCTGATTGAACACGGCATTCGGAGGCTGACTTTCCTTGTAGCACAAAAGGTATTTTGATATCTCTCCTGGTGCTCAGAACTCTTTGGTTTCTAGCTCATAATAGCATTGACTTTTGATGTGTTTTCTTCCCAAATTAAATGCTGTATGGACTGTATTTAGTCCTCTTTTCACTGTTTTTGATCTCTAAAATTTGAGACGGTTTTGATGAATTCGCTTAAAATTAATTTACAATTGTAAACAATCTTGGCACCTCTTGTATTCTTGAATTAATTAATTTTTGATTTTCATCCTAATTGCTAGCTTTCTTCTGCTTTTTTTTTTTTCTTGTCTTCCTGTGTTTGCATGTTTCGTTTCTAAGGACTTCAGGAAACAGGTCAACTATGAGGTGGATCAGAGATTTCATGTAAGTAAAAACGGCCTAGAACACAGTGGTATTCTTGACCTCAGGCCAGGAGACACGTAAGAGACTCGGCTTCTCATCTGGGTCTCGGTCAGGCATTTGATGCCAAGATTGGGGTCAGTCGAGTGAAGCGTTTAAACAAACTTCAGATACAGGAGTGGGCCTTTTGCATTCGGCGGGGCCACTCACGTGCTAAAGTCGCTCTTGTGACCTGGCTGAACTCACGACTGCCACGTTGATAAAGGTCTTGTTTGTTTTTCTGGGTTGTTTTGTGTTCTCAAATTGTAATTATACAATTAAATGTGTATTTCTTACGTGGCGTGGTGATTTCTTTAGGCTTCTTACCGATCATAAAACAACTTAGAGGAGTATTGAAGTGACTTGCTAAATTTCGCGTAGCGGCTTAGTGATGTGGAAGATGTTTGATGCTCTTACTGCTGAGAATTACGTCTTTCCCCAGGGCTTGGGCAGCAGTGAGGGCTCCTTTAACCCTGTTTTCAGGGTGGCAATGTAAGGTGTAAACCAGCTTTTTATCCCTTGTCTATGTGCTTTACAACTCTGGAAGTTATTGGGTGTCTTGGAAGAGCAAGAAATTCATCCTGTGCTCACCACAGCTGGTTTAGAAGCTTTACAAAAGGAAAACTAGTTTACAAATAGGTAAAAAGAGTATTTGAACAAATGTGGATATCACCACACGGGAGCTGCTGCCCACGGTACCGGTACAGCTACTGTCAACGGCTTTTGTAGGGAGCTGGGCTCTTTGGAGAGGTGCTGGGACCTTAAGCAAGAAAGTCCATGCTTTAGATTTTAAAAAAGGAAGTTTTAGAGAACTGGATTGATATTTGGGGAATGAATCATAGAATCATTATGGTTGGAAAGGACCTCCAGGATCATCCAAGTCCAACCTTCATCCCAACATCTCCCTGACCACTAGACCTTAGCCTCAAGTGCTACATCCACTCGGTTTTTAAACCCCTCCAGGGATGGGGACTCCACCACCTCCCTGGGCAGCCTGTTCCAGTGCGTAACCAAAAAGAAGGAAAGATGAGAGTCTGAATAAGCGCGGTAGCTTGTGTCAGTGGTCGGAAAGGAGGCAAAGAATAAAAGGAGTCGTGGCAAAAAGCTTTCCCGGAGCTGCCGTTCAGAGCGATGGCTGCTTAGGCAGCTCCTGGCTCCTAAGCCGGAGGAGGCAGCGTGGTCGTCATCTGCTTGCAAAGTTTGTAGAGTACCTCTGGGATCTTTTGGGAGTGTCAGTCTCTGTTACAATCTCCTATTCTCCTACGTTTATTGCTGGACCAACTATTAACTTAGCCAAGGCCTAGGCTTGGGTTTGTTTTTGTTTTAATTACAGTCTATATAATTAGTTCTCAGCATGTTGAGGTAATAGAGAGTTGCTCCAGCAAGCTTCCAATTTCCTCATCTCATTAGGTTTTTAACATGATTATTAGTATAATAATCAACTATGATGATTTCTGTTGTAGCTTTCCACATTCTGCGGTTTGCAGGGTGTCTTGATTGGCTAATTTAGGCAAATTATTTTGATTGTCTTGATGATGGTTGGTTGATTAGAACACAGCAGGGGTATAATTCCTCTGCCTAGGAAGTGGAGGACTCTTTTGGATTTTTGGTACCAGAGCACTGAGAATTTTTGTGTGTGTGCACATCTAATTATTATATTTGCCCACAACACTGCTCAGATGCCTTGAAAGCAATTACATTAGTGATAGAATGAGCATGGATGATGGTAGGAGAAATTGGCAGCGTGCAGAGGAGGACAGGTAGGAGGGATTTGGAGGAGAAGTGAGGAAACGTGGAAGTGGTTGCTTTCTTGGAGGATGGTTGGTGCTCATCGGCTCACCCAGTATGCCCGTTGCCAGAGTCTGCAGGCAGGCTTTCTTGTACCACCGGCCAGCCTGGGAGACACACTCCAGGCAAACACAAGTTGTTTTTCTGAACTGAGAGTCATTAGGTGAAGTTCTGGGGACTGTTTGCTGTAGGAGGTGAGGAAGATGAGTAGCTAGAAGATTACTTCTAGCCTTAAAAGCTGTCTTGCTTAGTGGAGCCTTGTACTCTGTCACCACGCGCTGGTTGATGCAGACTTGAGCTGGGGTTGCGAGTCTTGCACTGGAAGTGAGGTGTGATTCTGAAATTCAGGGACTCCAGGTCAGATACCTTCTTCTTGTCCTTAGTAAGACAGTTCTGGCAAGTTGTGTGTGCTCTCTCAGGTCACCCTTAGCATAAATGGCTGGTATTATGTTGGTGCAAAGCATTCACAGAAGTTCCTTCACCCAGTAGAACAGTAGTTCCGCAGAGCTGGGTGGCTTTGCTGGGGTGGAACCAGAGGGTTAGGTAGAAGGACATGTGCAATAGACCAGTTCTTCTAGGACATGTGCAATAGACCACAAAAGCATAAAGCCTTTACTATTTACTAGCATTTTGTTTGTGAAATAGAATAACAGAGAAACCTAATCATATTTGGAAGATTGTAGAGTATTATTTAATACATGAGGATAGAGTTGTTTGAGTACAATTCATAGTTTTCCTTGGGAAGAGAGTATTTCTAGCAGTAATAGTATGAAGAGAGCTATGGAATAGAACTCATTGTTTTGTGCACGTCTGCTTACATAATGGAGTGGTAATAATAATGGCTCCCAAACACTTCCACAGTAATCATAATCATCATGGAACTAGAAGTTGTTTCCCACTGCTCTCTGGGCAGTTCCATGTTATTGTCTGTTAATAATTGACAATAATAATCAAACTCCAATCGAGTAGCCTCTGCTGAAGCCACGTTTAAACTTCCTCTGCTGCCTTCTTGAGAGTAACTTGACTTTCCACCATGCTTTGGGATGTTGAAAAAGTAGCTTGTAAGAGTGTCTGTCCTCTCCTGTGCCGTGGTCTGGCCCCTGAGCACTCTCTGGGTGGGTCCAATGGCTTCTTTTGGAGGGCTGACATTGTTTTTCTTTTCAAACAGAGGGAATTTCCAAAGTTCTTCACGTTCCGCGCCCGCGATAAGGTAAGTTGTATATTCTTAATGATTTTCACTAAGTGTTGGCTTTGTCCTTTTTTCACACACTGTTCCTTGCCAGTCTAAGAGGGTGGGAGCTGCTTCAGCCCGGCTTCACTGCCTCGTGCAGTATTTTCTCCTCCCTCGCTTGGCCAGTCGTCCGCACAGGCACCAATCGATGTCGGTAACGACGATCTGTCTCTGTGATTTGGGGATAAAAATTCATACGCTTGGAAGCCTGACCTGAAGTTTTCGGTTCATGCAGATTTTAGTTGCAGTGTAACAAGGGAGTGTTGGAAGCAGTGGTTCAATGTCAAACTTTGTGGCTTCTGTGGGAGAAGAGGGGTCTGGGGAGGTTGAGTTTGAGAACTTGCTGTCTTGCAGTTTGTCTTCTACTCTCTGTATTTCAGCGATTTCAATGCAGCTCTTGGCGCTGCTGAGATAGAAAAGTCTGGATTGGATTCATTTGCATTGCTAGTATTTTAATTAAATATGAAATGTCGTAAGGGGTCTCGTCTGGTTCTTCCCACCCTCAGTGTTTCAGCTTCTTAACCCAGCCCCCTCTTTTACACCCTTCTCTACCTGTACGCTGCCGGGTGCCTCCAGTTTGAGGAGGACAGGATTTACCGTCACCTGGAGCCAGCTCTGGCTTTCCAGCTGGAGTTGAACCGAATGCGAAACTTTGATCTCACTGCCATTCCGTGTGCCAATCACAAGATGCATCTCTACCTGGGAGCAGCTAAAGTTGAAGTGGGAACAGAAGTGACCGACTACAGGTTCTTCGTGAGGGCTATTATACGGCACTCGGATCTGGTTACCAAGGTGAGTTTGGTCACCCGTGCAAGGGCTCTCCCAAGACCGTGTATGAAATGCCAAAAGTCCTCCTAGGAACCTGCACGTGAACATGTCACCCGTATAGAGTGCCGTGGGCGTGCCCTCTCTCTGCTCGTGCTGGCTCTGCAGAAGCATGATCTTCAAAGACATTTCTGTGCTTCAGGGAGATGTTTCTGTGGTCCCCAGGGCTCGTTGGGGATCCTTGCTTTTTGGAGCAGCAGTCGTTTCTCTGTGTTTCTCCTGCACTACTGCAGTAATCGTAGAATGGGTTGGGTTGGAGGGTTTTAAGCTAGAAAAGGGTAGATTTAGGTTAGACATTAGGAAGAAGTTCTTTAATATGAGGGAGGCTGAGCACTGGAACGGGCTGCCCAGAGAAGTGGTGGAGGCCCCATCCCTGGAGACATTCAAGGTCAGGCTTGATGGGGTCTGAGCAACCTGACCTAGTTAGAGATGTCCCTGCAGACTGCAGGGGGGTTGGACTAGATGGCCTCTAGAGGTTCCTTCCAACCCAATACATTCCATGCTTCTATGACCTTTAAGATCATCTAGTCCAGCCTCCAAGAAGAGCAAGATTACTTGGATTTTCCTATCACAATTCTTCAAACAAAGATGAGGAAGGTGGGAGGTGAAGAGGAACGCAGGATGAACGGGGACAGCAGCCAAAAAACAGAGACTGCGGCTCAAAGACATAAATAGCATTAAATAGCATTAAATAAGTGATCACAACCACTCTCCATGTGGCCTGGTTGGTTTGCCCTGCCTAGTTTGGGATTTATGCTGGCCTGAACGAGGGCTCAGGTCAGCTGGGCGTGTGAATCCAGTGGGAGACCTGGCTCTGGGGCTGTGGTGGATCCGTTTCAGGGTTGCACATCCTGCTGAAACTAATGCAACCTGTTTTCTCAGTCAAGTCCTGGTGCAGTTTTTCAAACACTGTGTTCTTGGGCTGTGATTTTTGAGTAGAAAGGAAATTATTTGTTGACGATATCTGACAGGAAGCCTCCTTTGAGTATCTGCAAAACGAGGGAGAGCGATTGCTTTTGGAAGCCATGGATGAGTTGGAGGTGGCGTTTAATAACACCAACGTGCGCACGGACTGCAATCACATCTTCTTAAATTTCGTGCCTACTGTCATCATGGACCCATCTAAGGTATGATCTCCTCCCTAGCTCTGAGCTTTTTGCTTTTCTTGGGCTTGACTCACCAGAATTAAATGGGCTTTTGTTGCCTTTTCATGCTATGTAAGTGCAGTTATTGACTGAGTGCATTTTAATAATGTCTGGTGAATGCTGTGCAGTTTCTACTAGCCATTTTATAACAGAAAGCACGAGAAATTGGGGACCAGTATTCAAAGGGGCAACTTGAGGGTCAGTTCAGTTGCTCTACAAATACGGGAGTTGTGCTTTTCACCAAAGAAAGTGGAGTCCCAGGGCTAACGGATGTCGCTAACTAAGGATGGCTTCTTGAGCTGCTAAACCGAGGTCTCCTCAGAAGCAGAGAGAAGACTTTTTATCTTAGCTACTTACAGCTAGTGATTACTTTGTTTCATGTTAGGAACCTGTTTGGCAGTGAGGAAGGAAGAAAGCTTTGGTTGTTCCTCCCATCTATGAATAAATATTAAATGCAAGATTTCAGAGCGAGCAGAGCTCCTGTTTTTGGTGGAGTAACGCTGTCCTTCAGGCAATGCAGCTCATTTCCTCTGTGTAAACTGAGGAACAGTTTATTAAAAATATGGTTTGTATTTGAAACCAAATTGTGTGTTTGAGCTAAACCATTTTAATAAGGAAATACCTTTAAATGCTCTCCTGTTTGTTACAAAAGTCCAGATTTTATCCAAATAAAACGTGAGATAAATCATGAACTTGAAAAGAATCTGTAAATTCAGTTACAAAAAAGTTCCTCATTTTCATTCTCCGAGACAGAACCACAGAGATCAACATTATAAATAAATGGACATTAAGCTTTGTAGATGCATAAATGAAAGTGTTTAGGCATGAAGCATGTTTCCGATTAGCAGAACCACCACAAAGGAAAGTCCCAAATAAAGTGTAAAGGCTGCGTGTAGTTGGAAATCAACATTCTGTTCATGGTTACCGAAAGATGAGAGCTGACCTTTCCTTATGAGAATAACTGAGAGTTTAAACAGATGAACTGGTTATCAAGATAAGTATCTCTTGCTTGCTGACTTCCAAATTGTGATTAAAAATCGGTGGCTTAAGTCACTTTTGAATAAATCCTCTCTCGATTCATCTGAAATATTTAGTTCCCAGGAAGTTCAGGAGGAGCTGGGATATTCAGCCGCTGGAAGTTTGGCTGCCCTGTGTGCTGTGGCTTCTCCCTGAGCTGCTGTGGAGCAGAGACTTTTTGGTTTTTGAGAGAATGTTAAAAACAGCCTATAAATTGCCTTCTTTTAATATGCACCATTTGCCAACAGTAGTACGTTATAAAGTTTAATAGAACACCAGAAGGCCAAGCTCCAAGTAGTAATTGCTTTGTTGATTTAAAGCACCGTACCGCGTGCGCGGTGAAAGATGATTATTGCGCGTAGAAGGGCTACAGAACTGTTTGTCAAGGATGTTGCTTGCCTGCCTTTGGTCGTTCTGAGCCGTGAGCTATGCCTGCGGGACGGGAGGCAGCCGAAGGGAAGCAGTGGGCTCCTTGTGCCTTGCTGGGGCACCATGTGCCGTGAGGAAAAAGGGATGGGAATCCAGCACTGTCCCTCTACCTTGGTAGCACCCAAGTTGAGTTCAGCTCCTACCCAAGACTTGTTAGGGTGAGAACGGACAGGTCACTGAGGTCCGCAGACAGCACTGGGCATGTGCTGTGCTTTGGTGCTTCCATTTCTTCTCTTCCCATCCTCCCCGGATGCTGGGGTGATGTATGTTCCCTCTGAACGTTGGGGTGCCCCTTGGAGCAGGACCTCACAGCAGCGGGATGGAGGGTGACAAAGCGCTGGGTGTGCCCAGAAGGCTGAGGGAAATTCTTCTTCTGTGTTTCAAGATCGAAGAATCCGTGCGGAGCATGGTGATGCGCTACGGGAGTCGCCTGTGGAAACTCCGCGTCCTCCAGGCCGAGCTGAAGATCAACATTCGTTTGACACCAACTGGGAAGGCAATTCCCATTCGTCTCTTCCTGACCAATGAGTCCGGCTACTACTTGGACATCAGCCTGTACAAAGAAGTGACGGACTCCAGGACAGCACAGGTACGGTCCCGCGTGGCGCCAGGGTCTGACGAGCGAGTTGAGGGGCTCGCATCATACCTGATGGAGCCCTTCTGAGTTGATCAGATAGCTTCTAATCGGCTCGTGCGTTCCTTCAGTCACTTGTACATCTGTTTTCCTCTGTGGTAGAGCGCTCAAAACAGTAACGGAAAAGTAACCACTGCTGGTGCTCATCCTCTGGGTTGTAATAAAAAAATATATTAATTATACGTTTCCCTGAGTAGACAGAGAAAATCTGTGAACTTATCTTTTAAATTCTAAAGATATAGGGAATGACCTGGGTAGGATGATATAAAATTATTGAAGGTGCTTTTATATCATTTTTATGAAGCGTAATGGGCTCTGTTGTAATGGTTGGGGCTATTCTGGTACTTGAGCTTTTCATGGCGTAGGAATAGTGTGGCTAACCGAAATAGCTACACATGCTAAAATACATGGAGCATAGGATGCATGGAAAATATTTAAATACAGAAATGTTCGCATCTCCCTCTGTAATAATCTCTCTGCCATGCAGTGGTAGCAGCAGAATAAATCACTTGGGCACCGTTAATGTTGAACACAAAGTGCTGAGTCACCTTTTCTCCCCCCTCTTCTCCATTTACATTTTTCCAGCCAGCTGCCTGGCCGTACAGCCGCCCGGTTCTGGAGATCCCAGGGCAGATAGTGTCTGCAGGTTTTACTTCATTTCTGCCTTTGAGTGGAGATGAGGAAGGAAAAGAACATTTTAATAGTCTCCAGCAGCTGAGCTTAACACTTGAGTTTTGTTAGGCGTTTGTGAAGGTCACCTTTCCTCTTCAGCTGGGTCTCCAATGAGCTTTATTTTTTTAAAGCCAGGGGCATGTGCTTGTATGCATACGGCTTTTAGCAACTTTCCCAATATTTGTGGGGGGTTTTAAATCTGTTTGGTTTTTTTTCTAGGATATTAAAACAGGTTGTAGTAAAAAAATTATACTGATAGGAATTATTTCAATTAACTCTTTGAGTGGCTGGGAGGTTTGTCTTACAAAGCTAGAAGGTGTTCGTTTGAAAAAAAATGTTGGGAAACTTATTAATGACGATAATAACCTCATGATGGAGGTTTCTAGGGTGGGATCAGATCTGTGCGTTCTTTCCTGTGTTTTCAGAGGGTTGTTTTGAACTTAGAGAATTCTTTTAGAAGAATTCAGACATTACTGGGTGCTGGGCACTTTCGTGTCTTCTGAAGAGTGGAAAAATAGACTAATGGTGAGAGCAGGACGCGGATCTCTTGTTCCGCAGCTTCTGTGGTACTGAGTGGTGGTGCTCAGCACAGACTTCAGTTCCAGAGATTTAAGGAGAATTGGGCCCCAAGTGCAAGTAACAGATCCTAACCCAGACGCTGCCACAAGTATTATTGCCCCGAATAACGCTGAACAAGCTACTTCACAAAGCAACCTTTACGAAGACTGAAGAGAGTTTTTAATGGAACAACTAAAATAGACTTTACGGAATTTTATCTTTAATGGAATGCTTCAATTAATTTGTCATCCATTTGAAAAAGATCTGCTGTTTGTGACATCAAATCTGCTCAGGATTCTGTTAAAAACAGCCTCACGGGGTAGCGTTGGCCCCGTTAAGCCGCGCTCCTCCTGTTCCGTAGTGGAAATAGATTTCCTTCCGTGTCCTGGCTGAGCGGAATATATGGTGCCATGAAGCATGGCAGCTGATAATTCATGTTGCTACTCTGGGAAAATCTTTTAAACTTATAATATCAAAACTTCAAGCCAAATGACATATGCAAGTCTTGACCTAGCTTCCACCATCCGTCGGTGGAGATGCGGATACCGCGCCGCTCGACTCCATAAATAACAGAGTTCTCCTCTCTGCTCCCAGCTATCACAATCCATCGGCATAGGTACGGCGTCAGGGGAAATGCCGGGGAGTGTGAAGCCGTCTAAGTCAGAGGTTTTTGTCTGTGGGGATGTGGCTCTGCTCGCTTCGCGTTCCGCTGGGATGCGGTAATAAGTCAGTGATGCTCAGATCCCTGCAGTAATGGTCCAGCGCTGTCTCCAAAGGGTAGTAGTGCCTGATGAAGCACGGGGGTTGCAGGATACACAACTATTAACATTTGTAGAGAACAGAAGCAAGCCTGGAACAATCTGATGAATTTTGGTAAAACCTGTATGAGATGAGTATATGGAACCAGTGGATTAAGCAGTAATTGGTCGTGTTTTGTCCTGCAGATTATGTTCCAGGCATATGGGGACAAGCAGGGACCACTTCATGGGATGCTGATCAATACCCCGTACGTGACCAAAGACCTGCTGCAGTCCAAGAGGTTCCAGGCACAGTCTTTAGGAACATCGTATGTCTATGACATTCCTGAGATGTTTCGGCAGGTAAGTGGGTGGGTTGTTCTGAACTTTTGTACCTGAAAGCACTCCTGTGGGTTGCCATCCTTGCTTGTCAGGGAAACAAGTAGCCTGGAGTGGCCAAAAAAGGTCCCCCAGGGTCTGTGCAGGTATGGGTTGAGGCTGCTTTGAAAGAAGTTAGGACTCTTGATGCACTGCTGCTGTAGTTCCAATAAGAAGGCAGATGGTAGAAGCTGAGATGATGAACCATCTTCCATTTCTTGTTTATGTCTCTTTGCTTTCCCTTTCCTAGAGGGTTAGACAGTGCAGGGGTGATGATTCCTAGGACTTGACTCATACATCGAGTGGGTTAACGAATTGCAGAATTTACTGTGCATCTTATTTGCTGAGTTTCCTCCTGAATCACATAATCTGATTTACACTACTCTGGGTGAGACTGTGTTTCATAGTTCAAATTCCGGAGTAAGTGATACCCACTGAATATTGTCAGTCAGACTGGTGGGAGGGATCTTCCAGAGTCTTGCCTACTAAGTCCCAGTGGATTGAGTGAAAAATATTTGCTGATGATGATCTTAACAAGAATTTATCTTTTCATCGCCTAGTCTTTGATTAAACTCTGGGATTCTATGAATGAACACGCATTCCTGCCAACACCACCGCTGCCTTCCGACATCCTGACGTACACGGAATTGGTGCTGGACGATCAGGGCCAGCTCGTGCACATGAACAGGCTGCCGGGAGGAAACGAGGCAAGTTGTGCTTTCTTTAGTGCCACTTCTCTTCCCATGTCCTGCAGCACGTGGTGTTTTGGGCTACGTTTGACAATTGTAATGAAAGTTTACCAACCGGGCACAAAATCTATTCGTTCGGTCTTTCGCAGATGAAATCTCTCTCTTGAAAATGAGATTTTTTTGTTTCATTAAAAATTAATACCTTCCCCACAATGGGTATTTTAACCTGCGTAGTAAATGATGATGCCATTTCAAACCTGTGCCTATGCGGTTTTTCCTTCATAATTAAAAAGTGCCCGTTCAGCTACTCCAGGTAACTGGGGTTTGGAGTTGAGCAAAATATGTTGTGCAAGACTAAGTAGAAATGTTTTCATTTGCTTAAAAAGAAAAAAGGGAAAAACCAATTTTATGCTTCCCGTTTGCATACACGCAGATTTTGTGTCGGACGCTGGCGAGGGCTGCAACATCCCCCTCTAGTGAAGGACTGTCCTGAGTCTAACAACTGCTAGTGCTGTCGGGGTAGTAGAGTTACTCCAGGTTGGGCAGGAGGAGGAGGCTGCGCTGCTGTGATGGACTTTTCCTGGTGGGCCATTAAGGGTTGCAGCGTTGAAGTGACCAGAGATTAAAGCTGACTAGGAGAAGGGTGGGTTTGGGTTTTTTTTTTGCCTAGTCTAGGTGGGATTCAGTGAGTGAACGTCCCTGCAGTGATTGAAATTTGAACAATTCAAATGGTGATCTCATTTATTTTTTTTTTTCCTTGGCATCGTTGAGCTAGCACCATCCTTTTACTAGATATATAACTTAAGATTCGCAGAAGCTCTATTCAAAAACGTCAAGCGTAGTGATGAGAGGAAAGGGGTTCTCATCCCTATTTACTGCGTGTGTCTTGTCAAGGGAACGTTTCCAATGTGATGTTTTCAAATGGAACCTAATCAGTAAACGGTGGCTACGGGAGCCCTACGTCCTTGTCTTTTGCTGGCCTACAGGAGAAACGTTTTAACTAGTATAATTAAACCTGGAATGAGCTATTCCCTGCGTTCTTAGTGAAAGCTGAGGCTGCGGTTCTGTGGAGGCTTATGCCATCATCTTTCTCTCTTTCTCTGCTCTCGTTCAGCATTTGAGTGGATGGTGGCTGGGGAAACGGCAAAGTCCCTCAGGGACGTAGCTCTGTTCTTGCTGAAATTACAAGCACAGAGCTGCCTGGGCATGAACATGTAGTGTTTACTCTGCCAGTATGAATACAAATAGTCTTATTATAAGAGATTTTGTACCCAAAGACCACCAAAAAAAATTAGGAGGTTTTTTTTAACCCTTGGTAGACTTAGTTGTGCTCAACCTCTGGAGAAATTACATGGCTCTTGTGATGTGCGCTGGAAAATGAGATAAAAAGGGGAAAACATGATGTTCTCCCCACTTTTGCAGCCTGGCTGCTGAAGATTGCTTCTTGAGGAGGTCCGTCGCAGACTCTAACCTGCCTTGTGGTGACTTCCCAGAGATGAGGGTGCTGGTCGCAGCGGTGAAATCCCCGCCCAGGGCTTGGTGTCTTGAGGCAGCCCAGCGAGTGGGCCCCGTGAGAACGTGCCTCCCAGAGAGGCTGCAGCTCCCAGCTCCCAGTGCTGACCTGTCAGCCCGGCCTGTCGGCAGCTGGACGAGTCGCTGTAGGACCATTAGCAGCTGGAATGAGGTTTGAGGCTTTGCTATTGAGTTCTGTCACCAACAGCCAGCACACACAATAGTGCTCATTGACCGGGGGGAGCGGACGCTCTGGGGAGAGGTTCCAGCAGCGCTCTGAAGGACGGGTGACATTCAGGAGGCGACGAGCTGCCCAACGGGCTCATCCCTCCCTGCTGCACTGTCTTTATCTGGATGAGCTGACTTGAGCTTTCACGGTTTAATTCCGTTCAGCCGAGGAAACAAATTACCACAAACGCGCACGCTCAAGTTTCTCTTTCCGGAGAAGGTGGCTGCAGGGGTGGAGAAGGAAGAGACAGAAAGCTGGATGGATTCCGAGCATCAGCCTTTTCTTTGTTAAGGCTGAGAGTGGATTCATCCTGCTTTTTTTTTTTTTTTTCTTGAGAATCAGTCTGCATAGCATCTGGGCAGAGAAATACAGCATCTTATCTGCCAGGAAGCAAAGATCCTCGGGGTAATCCATCTCTGTGGCAGTAGCTGGGAGTGTTGCATAGGAAGAGGAGACATGCCACAAGGAGCAGGAGAGAAAATATTAATTGATTCTGGTGCTTCTTCCGTATGATGCAATGATGAACCGGTCTCAAAGTACGGCGCATTTCCTTGGCTCTCTAAACTTGTCTGAATTTGTTAAGGGAGAGTTTTGTCCTCTGATAGATGTATTTGACTGCAGAATGTCCCTGCACACTGAAACCCACCTTACGGGGAGATGGTCCCTAAAGAAACGAGTGCAGTGGGGAGGTTCCCAGCTTTGCAGCAGATCGCTTGGTAGCCTTAGTCAGAGCTTTCACTGCTTCAGCTTCTTCAGTGAGACGGGAGGGCCTTGGGGTGTTAGGAGGAAGACAAATGCTTTTTCAGAGTCTTTGTAAATGCTAAATAAGTGCTGGATACTGTGTTATACAGCATTCCCCCCGTTTTGGTTAGTAACCCCTGACGGTCAGTGCTGATGGAGTCTGCCCCAGACCCCAAAGAGCTGACAGGCAGGGGTGCTTGGTAGGAACTTCCCCAGGAAATGTGATTTTAAATGTATTATTTTTTTTTCCCTTTCTTCCTAGTGGAAGTTGCTGATTTTTCTGAATCCAGAGTCTTTTGAGCAGTTGTACGTCATGTGTTTTTTACTGAAGAGGAAATTTCTATTGAAAGTTTTTGACTGTGGTACATAGAGCTGCTGTTTAGTGCGTTTATGTTCCTGTCCCTGTTCTGCTGGGTTCAGACAGACTCCAGCAGAGCTGTTCATTCTCCTCACCTTCGTGGTATGGGCTGTTTGGAGGTAGGGCTTGTCTTTCCTGGTAGAGCCCCGCTACACAGCATGAACAATTGCATTTTCTCTATGCAAAAAGGAGTCAAGACACTTCTTCCTCTTAAAGCATCAGCTGAGCTGCGTGCCCTGATTGTTTTAGTTAGCAGGCGAAATTGAGAAACCAGCTTAAAATCCAGGAGATTTGTGGTCAGCACGTTCAGCTGGATGCCAACAACCGAAGCTGCAGTCCCTGCTCTGGCACGAGGCAGAGCAGGAGCTCAAAGCTGCATTTCTCCTGTCCTCTCAGTTTGCGAGTGGTGATCTGGGCTAACCTGGCGACGTTTTCAGGAAAATCTGTGAAATGGGAATTCTCAAGAACTTTCACAACACAAGAGGTTTTTCTCCGCTTAGCTTGTGACCACTCCACGTAGCCCACCACCTCATTTGGCAGTAATTATCTCTTTGCTCGGAGTCGCAACAAAGAAGCCAAAGACCTAATGGACCATGAAAATACAACTTGCTGTTTATTCCTAGACAGTGCTCGCTCCCGAGCAGAGGATCCTGGCTTGTCGTGGCCACGCGAGGGAGCTTGCTGTGCTGCTGGCCCTGCTGCCTGCTCTTGTGGCACAGGAGACAGCACTAACGAGGACCTTTATCCCACCTCTTGTCCACCCAGTGCAGCCAGAGTTCTTCCTGAGGCGCGTCTGCTCTTTCTTTGGACCGCAGACAAGCCTGGATGTTGCCTGGAGCTTTCTGCTAGATGGTTTCAGGTCGGGATCCTTCCTGTTAAGCTTGTGAACTGTGTCCTGGTCTCTAGTTACTCTTGGTTTGGTTTTATTTTGGTGTGTGTGTCCTCTGTGACTGGTCTGGTTGCTCTGACAGCTCTGCTGACGTGTGAGCCTGCTCTGATGAGCTCTGTCTGCTCCCAGAGGGTTTCAGCGAGCCAGCACCCTTGACAAGACCAAATGTGCCACACTGCAAAGTTGAGAACAGTCTGTACGTGATTCTCAGAGCCAGCAGGTACAGAAGGGAGCTGGAGAAGACAGTATTTTATCAGCAGAATCAAACAGCAGTCGATAGCTCCCTTCTAATGCTCCTGAGTAAAGACTGAATAGGCTTTGGGACAAATGGGGCATAATTTATTATACAGCTGTGAGCATATCAGGAGCTAAGCACCAGGGGTGGATGTTCAACCTCGCTCCAATCTGACTCCTAAGTTTGACAGTCTGAGAGGAACTGATGCTGTCATCACAGAATGGTTTGGGTTGGAAGGGACCTCAAAGATCATCTAGTTCCACCCCCCTGCCATGGCAGGGACACCTCCCACTAGACCAGGTTGCTCAAGGCCCCGTCCGACCTGGCCTTGAACACCTCCAGGGATGGAGCATCCACAGCTTCCCTGGGCAACCTGCTCCAGTCCTCTGGGAGCCCTTTGCCCAGCAGCTCCCTTCTGTCCTGTCTGTCACCCAAGCTTCTACTGCTGCTCCGTAGTAGCTGTGCTAAACTGGGGGAATCTCTGGAAAAGCCAGGAATTGTTTGAACACAGCCAGGTGAACAGGGGTAGAGTTTAGAAGCATATGGCAACGCGCACGGTATTTCAAAACACGTCGGCTGCCGTAGCTCTGCTGAAGCCATGACCTGGAATGTAGTGACACCCTCTTCAAATGCCCGCTGAAGACGGCTTTGTTCCGAAGATTAGCATATTAGCTGAAATCTTAGTGTGAAAAGGTAATTCCCTCAGCCTGCTGGAGAACTCAATATATTACTTGTCATTCTTGAGCTGGGCATTCTGATGTTTTTCTATAGCACTTTATGTATTTTGACTACAATTTACCGTGATCCTCTGGCGCTAGGACTGCTCCATCCGCTGATAAGACCCAACTAATCTTCAAGGACAAGGAGAACGTGGGTGTGAGGAGCGCCTGCAGCAACACCCCACATTACCCTTCATCTCCAGCTTGGGAAAATGTGTCATTTTCCCTATTGGCACTAGATGTCACAGTTTTTCCTTCTGAGCAGCATGAGGATCAGACATAATCCGTGGTGGGAGCTGTTAGGGGGAGCGTGGGCAGGCACCCTTCCTTGGGAACGTGGGAAGGTCTGGCTGGGTGAGACTGGACGGTGGTGGGCTGCTGGAACTCAGCTTCAGCAGCTCCCTGGATTGCCTGGGGCTCAAAGGTGTAGCTAATGAATTTTAGACAAGCAAAGCTTAATGGTTGAACGGCATGTTCTGCTTTGTCACCCCATGTTCTTGCTGTTTATGACATTAAACTATCTGCTGGGCTACTTATGGTGGGTGGGAATACTTGAGGAAAAGCAGAGCATGGTGATGGCAAAGTCCGTGGGTTAACATGAAGGGTGAGGAGAACACCCGTGCCCCACCGCTAAATGGTGACAATTTCCCAGAGACAGAAAAATCCCAGAAATAGAAAAAAATTCCCAGAGATTACTATAAAAATATGGGTTCCTCTTTGGATTTCCCAACCCTTCTTCTTGATGAGTTCTGGAAACGATCCTGCCCTGCAGGCCCTTCTGGTGGTAGGAATGGGTTTAAATAACAGGGAAGCTGGACAACTATTTGTGCCGCACAGCAAGTGGCGTTTCCTCATGCGAAATACTCGTGGTGCAATTTCAGAAGGTGATCCTCCTTTGGCAAAGTAATTTTAGCCCCTGTCAGTGAGCTGCTCGGGGGTCACGAGGAGATGTGGGGGTTGGGATCAGTTCTGAGCATGTCCCCATCATGGACTGGAGGGTGTTATTTTTAGTAAAAGGTGGAAAGTCTTGTGTCAAGTGGAATATAATACAAATTAAAAGAGGGTCCCTGTAGCAGCACCGAAAGCTGATTTTTAATTTTTATTTTTTTTTTTCTTCTATGCCTAGGTCATTTAATGTGACTTAAAATTTAAGAGCAGTAGGTGTGTACATGGGAGGGTAGGACTGGTGTGTGGGGGGGCCTTCTGAGCTCTGTTACAGTTGGGGTGGGTGCGTGTCACGGTGTACATGGAGCATCTCCTTAGCCGGGCAGTGGTTGTACAGTTAAGCAGGAGTGCTCTGTGATACCTTGAATTGTTTGAAGGGTTAATATTCCTGCAGATCAGCATCTTCAACCTGCTGTTTCTCACAGTGCTGCGGACACAATATCTCCCGTGGCCTGATTTTTGAAAAGTCTGTAGCAATGCTAGAAGTTCAAGGTTTGGAAATGCTTTCCTTACAGAACCAGGGGTTCTGAGCCTCTAACATAGACCTTTGAGTTAGAATTTATCGTAATTATTTAAAAGATGAATTTTTGGAAGGTTATAAGCAAATCCTCTTTTCTTTTTATATAACCAGATGTGACTGTTGACTTTTCTAATGCTATCAAGCACACACGGAATTTTCATTTTGTTACCTTTCTTGCAATTCTCACGCTTATCAAATGTTGACATGTAAATCACACCTCTAATAGGTGTTGGCGGTATTTCTTAACCCTTTACAAAAACTAAATTCTTGGGCAAGAAATAACCCCACCCATCACAGGTGAGGCTCTCAGAGGACACTGAAATGATGATTGCCCAAATCTAGTTGCCAGAGAGGGCAACTCGAAGGGTTTTAAAATCCTCAAATACGAGTGTTACTAGATCAAAGTGGTGAAGCAAAGAGTTTTGGTAGGTGTGTTTAAACACAGGTATATGGGTAATATAGATACCGTAGACAAGAAAGTTCTTGCCTACAAGACAGCTCCTAATAAAGGGTGTCTGTTGCTGTCTGTAACACAGCTGAAGTTCTCACACCTTATGCTCTGCCTAGGGAAAAATTATTCATTGTTTAGTTTGGAAAAGCTTCATCAGAAACACGTTTGTTTTGGTGGAAAAGCTGGCAGTGTTGCTCGCAGTTGATTTTTGTGGGCTTGCAGCAGGAACTCTGATAGGGAATTTGGTTTGGGTTCAGCATTATAGTGCCGGTTTATCCCTAGAAATATCAAGTTGCCGCCAAGGCAGGTTTAGGGTGGATATCAGGAAAAATTTCATCGCTGAATGGGATGTCAAGCCCTGAAACAAGCTGCCCAGGGAAGTGGTGGATTCACCATCTCTGGACATATTGAAAAGTCATGTAGATGTGGTGCTGAGCGACATGGTTTAGCAATGGATTTGGTAGAGTTGGGTTAATGGTTGGACATGATGATCTTAAAGGTCATTTCCAACCTAAACGATTCTGTGATTCCATGATTTTGCCTTTTGCTATCTCCTAGAGATGCGGAGCAAGCTTCATACCTTACAACACAGATGCGTGTGCAGTGAAACTGTGATTACCCCATCTTGAATGTTTTCTTTTGAGCTTTCCTTTTGGTGCTCCATGGGCTTCCCCTGAGCATCCCTAAGCCTGTTGCTGCCTTGCATCCTGCCTTGCCCTCCAAGTGCCCTTTGATCTAGAGCAAGGAACCAAGACAGCATGAATTCGCATCTCCCCAGCCCGCTGTGCTGCAGGACGCCTTTCACAGCGCACGTCTCGACCTGGAACCGTTTCTTCCCATCTCTCAGCCACTTGGCCGCGTGCTGCTCAGGAGAACCGTGCCAACGTGTGCTTGGCTGTGCCGCCTGCAACCACTGCTCTGATCGCTGAATGACACCTTTTTCCGAGCCAAAAATAAAGGGAAGTGAAGGAATCCTGGGTTTTGGCACTCCACCCTTGTCCAGGCATGAATCTGACTGCCTCTAGCAAACCACGTGCGTCGTGCCCTTCTTCTGGGAGTTAGTTCATGCGGCTTTTGGTCACAGTAGAAGTGCTGAGTGTCTCTCTCTGAGATCTCAGCATTGGATTCGGATGATGAAGTACCAGAATTACTACATCTGCATCAAGTACGATTCCTGGGGGCGTCTTTGTTCCCTCTAAAACCCACCTCGTCCGTGGCTGTGCAGCAGAGTCATTCTGCGTCCTGGGCACAGCGGACACTGGTTTGCCTCCAGAGCAGACAGAAGTTGTGCAGAGGAGATGAAGCACGTGTTCCTTCACTTAACGATGTCAGAACAAGTGTGCACAGGAGGGGAGAAATGTGCTTTCGTTAGTGTTCAGCTTCGGCATTGCCAGTGCTCAAGGCTAGACCACTACAACTGTTGCATTTCCTTTCTTATTACAACTTTTTCATGCAATAAATCCTGACATGCTGGTGTATTCATGTTCTATATATATATATTTTACATATAAAACTTGCATACGATACAGGAGCACCAGGATGTGAACAAGACAAAATCGTTGCCAGGGTTCCGTAAGTTCAATTGTCCTGCTTAGAGATTTTGAGACCCACATTCAGGTTTCCAAATGTGGATGTAAATAAGGAAAATGGAGCGTGGCGTGAAGTACCTTGGCTCGGGCATCATCCTCGTTGGGAGAGAAGCAGAATAAACCAACCCAATTGGCATGACTCGAGCGTAGATGCTGTCGCATAATCACCGAATCATAGAATGGATTGGGTTGGAAGGGACCTCTAAAGGTCATCTAGTCCAACCCCCTGCAATAAGTAGGGACATATTAAGCTCTTCTCATTTACATCAGATTTTCTGTCAGCCAAGCTTCTCCAGGAATTACAGGTCCTGCTAGAACGAGACTTAGAAGCTCCCTCAGCCTGCCCAGCAGCCACCGTTCGCGCTGCCTTCCCTCCGCCCGGAGCTGCCGTGCTCCCGGGAGCCAGGCTGGGATCGGTTTCTTCCCCGTTCCCCCCGGTGCCTGTTGTCGGCAGCTCCGGCTGCCACTAGCAGTCAATTTGTAACTGCATCAGCGTGTGTATTACTGTTCGCATCGATAGCGCAATTAATGTTGAAGTCAATTTTGGTGTTAATTTTAGGCCATGATTAGTGTTGACACTGCGTGTCAAACTAACGGCGTTTATGAGCACCATGAAAGCGAGCGTTAGTTAATACGCCGGTTTTACTATCTGTTAATGGTTGCATTAAGGCAGGGATCTAGTGGGAGAAGGTGTGTATAAAATTATATATATAAAACTCGTGCGTAATGTATGTGCGCCGTGCAATTCCGCGCTGCTGGTGCTATTCAGGGAGCAAATGACATCTGAGCGCTGAATCCTAATCACAGTTCGGAACATCAGAAATAATGATCACTTCTGATCGGAGGTTGTGAATAATTCATCTGGTTTGATTTCCACGTTCTGTCCAGTGATACTTTTCAAACCAAATGTGTTCCTACAGGAGAATAATGGTCCCACTTCTTATGGAAATACCGTGGCACAAATCATTTTGCCAACATAAAAACAGTTAAATAAGACGGTTCCTGCTTTTATTTTTTTTTTTCCTCCCTCTCTTCTTCATTCCGGGGTGTGCTGGGAATAGAGCTGTGGCAGAAGCAGTTTCCAAACGGCGCTGGCTCTGAAGAGCCCGTTTGGAAGGCACGGCCGCTTACCATCACCCACGATTGTTCTGACAGTGCTCTTAGGTGATTAGCTCGTCCCGTCTAATTAACCTGCAAACTCTCCCTTTTTCTGGCATGCTGCCGGTAACTTAAAAATCTCATCTCTTTCTTTCTTTTTTTTTCTTTTCTGAAATAGAAAGCTATCCTCCACTGCCCATAAATTTAAACGGAATCTACATTGTTCATAGCAAAAAAAAAAATTAAAAAAAATCCTTAGTTGTGCCCTGTGATTTTTATTCCTGGATAAATGGCACAAAATAATTGGGAGGCAAAAAGACACACAAGTTATTAAAGTGCTGCACTTTAATTTCTCTTTTCTTCAGCTGGGTATGGTTGCTCCGTATTTCTCAGCTATAAACTATTTTGAAGAGTTTGTGTTCACCGTGCTGGCTGGTGAGTTTTCCCTAGTGAGCATTACCAAAAGGGATTTTATTTATGTAGAGGACGCAGGAGCTCAGGTTAAGGAGCTACTCCAAGACTTCTGTTACAATCTGAATTTGGTGTGGCTGCAAGGAAACGACTACTTTGACAAAGCTCTGTAAATTAGCATTACTCCTGTGCTTTTTTGGAAGACATTTATGGTGCAGTTTTAAAGATAATATTACCCCATCTTTCCCGTGGGCCTCTGTCGATAAGTAAAGCTGCTTTCTGAGGTGGTATCAAAGAGATGTGGTATGTACCCACTGAAGGATTTTAGTTATGGCAGAGGGGGAAAAGAAAAAAAGCCTCTAAAATATGGTAGAGAGCTGAGCTGCAGTAGGTGACGGGATACAGATGGGACATTTCCTCCCGTATTTCTTAGAGGCTAATCTGGAAGCCTTTAACTTTGCAGACTTTTTAAACTTGCTCTTTCTAATTGCAAGCTTGCCCGTGGTTGAGAACTGGAACAGAAGCACAACATCCAGAGGGATAAAGCTTGCTTTTCTTCTTTTCTCACCTTTATTTTTCCTCCTTCTGCTCTGAAAGTCCAGCAGTAGAAGAGCAGAAGGCCAAGGAACCCCTCTGGCTGTGCTGGTTTCTCTGGGGGGCTCCGGGCTGGTTGTTGGTGTGACCCCTGGTCTCTGCAGATGCTCGTGGCCTGACCAACAACCGCATCCGCTTGTTTGACAGCATTGCAACTTTTCCCTTTAGCTTGGCAACAATACTGGTATTTTAGCGAGGCGTCCCACTGACTTTTAGGGATTTATGCTCCTGTCTTTGAAACTGCTGCGGTAGCTCTCTCTTCCAAACGCTGTGGTTGGATGCTAGGATGTAACTGTAAATCTGCAAATATTCAGAGGCAAACAGATTAATCCCTTACGACGTATCAGTCACAATAGCCATGGATGGAGCTGAGACCAGGGAGAAGGTGAACTGAGACATCATCATTCCGTTAACTTGCAGTCTCAGCTCTCCGAAGGGGAGGTGCAAGGGAAGGATCTGCCGGTAGCCGGTTGTAATATTTTTGGGTTGCTGCCTGCTTTACTTCCAATGACCCTTTGATTAATTCCTCCGCCTTTTTATTTTTTTTAATGAGCCTATTATGGCATATCTTATTGCACACGCTGATTGGATCTCAACCATGTATTGTGCCATTCTGATTTGGATTAAATGGCACATATCTGTCTGCCGCTTCTCCCCTCTCCCCCTCCCGCTTTAGTTCATCATGCTCAGAATTCAGAGTCGCCACAATGAGAGTTTCAGCCCTCCTGATTGCAGAGGATGTGCAATCGCCTTGAGGAATGTGTACTCAGAGCTTATGATCCTTGGGCAAGCGGAGACTGGGTGATGCATGTGGCTTTCAAGGAACGCTGCTATTTCCATCCGTTAATGGCATTCCAGGATGGCCAACTCCTCAGCGCAGTGATAGGCAGCAGCTGGGAGATGGGAGATGCCGGGCACAGATGCTGCTGATCTTCATAAGATGGGCCAGGAGAGATCATACAGTGATTTTAAAAAGAAAAATATGCAGGAAAAAAAAAAAAAGCATTAGTTATCCAGGCAGGCTTGGAAAGAAACTGCTGCGATATTTGGGAAGAGGTGAAGATGTGAACAGAAGGAAAGAAAGAAATATGGAGGTGGTTATGAAATAAAAGGGTTATTAAAATGAGGGCAGGGCAAGAGAGAGCCAGGGCGCCGAGGTTCTGGGGTGGTAGCTGGGTAACCTAAAGCAGGTGGCCAGGAGTCCTGCACAGCAGCGCGTTCATCCTCACCCTGTGAGCTCTGGCACATGGAAAAAACGCAGCAACCATGAGAGACATCTGCAGAACATGCTTTGGACCTGGGACATGTGGGGAGCGGGAGGGCTGGTGTTGGTGTCTTGGATGGGAGGAGAGCGATGGAGGATGTGCTCCAGTGACTGTGGAGAGGATCAAGCCCTGCCAGCTGTGCTTAGAGCTGCTGCTGGCAGAGCTCCCAAAGAAAATACTCAAAGTGAGAGGAATGGCCCCTGTGGGGTTCCCCTCTTTCACATCTCAAAGATGTACATTTAGGTTCTGTTGTTCTCTGCTCTGTGGTTGCAGATCGGGATGGTGGCCTGGAAGATGACTCTGAAGACCCCCGAGTATCCAGAAGGCCGCGATATCATTGTCATTGGCAATGACATTACGTACCGAATTGGTTCTTTTGGGCCTCAAGAGGACGTGCTGTTCCTGAGGGCTTCGGAGCTTGCTCGAACACAGGGCATCCCCCGTATCTACGTGGCTGCCAACAGCGGAGCCAGGATTGGTTTGGCTGAGGAGATTCGCCACATGTTCCATGTGGCTTGGGAAGACCCAGATGACCCCTACAAGGTAAGGAGGCACAGGAAGCAGAGATGGAACTCTGCCATAGCTCACAAGAGATCTTATTTTTACACCGCTTCTTTTAATAGAAGTACGGGTAAATATTTGCTAGAGCTTTAGGTCAAAGTTCTTCTTGGTATGGGACCTCTCAGGCAGCAGCATTGGCATCCGGAGTTTGTGCTAAATGTTGAAAAGGTCCCTAGCTTTTCTTGACCTCAGCTGGAGCTCCGGTGTTAAGAGGGGGTGTTCTTACTGCTATCTGGAATTAAATTCCGCTCCCTTGGAACTTTGTTTTTGGAAAGCGTTATTGGGGATCGGAGGGGACTACAAGTGGGAATGAGATGGATGAACTGTTTTTCCCTGCAGGGATACAAATACTTGTACCTGACTCCTCAAGACTATAAGAAAGTCAGTGCCCTGAACTCTGTTCACTGTGAGCATGTGGAGGACAACGGAGAGTCCAGGTAAACACAGATAGATCCAAATGAAAAGATTTCTGTTCATACGAGGTGATCCCTGTCACTTCCTTGTCTTCAGCTAGGACATTCTTGAGGACCCAGGTCTGTAGAAAGCCACAGCTGTGTGTGGTGAGAGCCCGGAACAAGAGGGTTGGAACCTGTATCATGACATGCTTTGAGGTAGGGCCCAAGTCAGGACTGAGGGTCCTGCAGTGCTAAACACTCAGTGAACAGGACAGTGATTCTTGCCCTAAGTCTAAGTTTTGAAAAATACTTTTCTGCTAGATTCTGTAGAAAGGTTAAAAGAATTCTTGGGTGAAGGCTGAGCTCTCGGTGCATCTTGACGGGCTGGGCTGCAGTCGTTGGACTAAACTGCCTTATAGGCCACAGTTTTCCACCAGCATCTCCTCTAGGCTACATCCCAAAGGTAGCACGTCTGAAAATGAGGTGCAGAGAAGCTTTCAGAGCTAGGCTGCAGCTGTAGTGGTGCTCCTGGACAGAGGGAGGAGGACGTGCTTAGGAAGACAACCAAAAGAAGCCTAGTTTGCAGACTGGCGAGGTCTGAAAGAACAAAAGGATGGTGCTGGGCGCGGGGACATGTGTGTGCCCGCGCGTGTGGTGGGGAAGCTAGAGGCTCTCTTCAGTGGAGCACTTAAGCACATGCTCGAGTACTTTACTTGTGGAAAAGAAAGAAGCCAGTCTGAGAGCGCTGGGTAAGAAGGGACCATGCTGGGGAAGGAAGGCATGAAAAAAAAGGTAAAGAAAAGTCAGGATCCTCATTATAATCTCTTGTTCTATTTCTTGTTCCTTTTGGCTGCGTTCTCTTCCTTTCTTGCCCTTTTCCCGGTACTCAGCCTGCTCCTCATGTCCTGTGAGAATGACAGAAGAACGCTTTTCACGGGCGTTCCTCTCCCTTGGCATTTCCTCTTTGCGGGGCTGCTTTGGCTGCTCACATGTAGGACTGTTCCGTGGTGTTCACCAAGGCTGCAGAATGAGGCCGGGTTTTATGTGCTTAATGGTATTTCGTCACTTTTCATTTTCTTCGTAGCAAACTGATTCAGCAAATCACTGGACCTTGTGACTCAAAGGCTGTGTGTGTCTCCCTCAGGTATAAGATAACAGATATTATCGGAAAGGAAGACGGACTTGGAACAGAGAACCTCCGAGGATCTGGCATGATTGCTGGAGAATCATCCTTAGCCTATGAGAGTATTATCACCATCAACTTGGTAATCCCCCGCTGCTTGCTATTCTTCAAACTGTATTGTCTGGTTCAGCTAAAAATCCTGCAGTGATATCCAGAAGATACATCTGGGATCAGGCTGCGGGTGGATGTAAATTGGCTCCTGCAGGCTTTGAGCCACGCTGCTGGCCGCATTGCAGGGCGGGGTCCCTTCCAGACTAAAAACACTTTTAGAAAACAGTCATTTGGCTTCATATTTGCTCAGTCTGTAAGTTACTGCTTCTGTTTTTTAAAATAAAATCCATGTGTTTGGATACCGGTTTGTTTTTTTTTTACAAAAAAAGAGATTCTGGACTTTTGCTGTGAGAGTAGATTTTCTAGCCTTGTAATACAAACATGCCTGGTTTTATCTAGATGTTTGAATCGATAGGTTTTGGCTGTGTGGTAAGACAGAAATCAATGTGATTTCTTTTTTTTAAGGTTACATGTCGGGCAATTGGAATTGGGGCCTACCTTGTTCGGCTGGGTCAGAGGACTATCCAGGTTGAGAACTCTCATATAATCCTGACTGGCTGCGGAGCCCTCAACAAAGTAAGTGTTTGCGTTTCACTCTTGGGCTGCGTGCATGGAGCCGGTGTTTCTGTGAGTCCTGCCGGAGCCTCAGGGAGCTGCCACCACAAAACCCATCGTTACGCTCGGTCCCTTTTCCTTTCTCCCCTCTCGGGCTCCTGCTGGCCAAGGAGAACTGACGCAGGGCAGCAGCTGTGAAACCTTCGTGCTTTTGCAGGCTTGTTTCTTTTCTCTCTGCTCAGAGATCAGGCCTTTCAGGCTCCTGTTCTTCTGACAAGAACATCGTATTGACAGCCGGCTCTGTTCTGGCTGGAGATGGGCAGGAGAGCCAGGCAGAACTGCAGATTGAAGGGCTTGAGCATGAACCAGGTGAAGGGGAAGGAGGAGAAGCAGCTTTTAACATAGGCTGTGGGCAGTGACTAAGTGACAGAAGCGGAGGAGCTCGCTGGCTGGGCAGCGTCTTCTCCCACTCCCTGTGTACTGTGAGAGGGGAGACGAGGCTGTTGCCAGGGTCTGGAAGACCGCTTCAAAATACGTGGGCCAGAATCACCCTGAACTGGGAGCCATCACAGCATCGCGTGAACGCTGGGGTTGCGCTGAAGCCTGCGAAGAGCGTGTGGATGATGATTTTCAAGGGGTCAGACCTGCTGGAAATCTCAGCTGAAGGGCAGCAAGAATAACTCAGACTGTAAGAAAACTTACTGCTTTCACTTCTAAAGTGGCTCTTCTTTTTTTTTTTAATTTTTTTTCATCCCCCACCAGAGGCGGTTTTCCTCCCTCGCTGCCCCAAGCCTATTAATACGGCAGCCTCCAGCTCCTTGTCTGTAGCAGACGCGGCTCCCAGCCGACTCCGCTCTTGTCCCTCGCACCGAGGGCTTTGTTTACGTGGGAGTTGGGATTGTGTGGCGCGAGTGCCCTTCCCCATTGTGCAGCTTTGTTCTCAGGCACTCTCCAGCACCTGGGGTGGTTGTGCTTCAGCGCAAGCTGCGTTTCAAGGAGCGCCTGCCTGACAATGGGAGATAAAAGGAAAATAGTCTCTCGTTGAATTATTCCCCTGAATAAAGGGGGCTCTGCAGAAAATGAAGCATTGATCCTATCAACTCTAGGATGCAGCACCCTCAGTTAGATCTCTTACACACATCACACACACCTGCATCAATGGAAGGAGAAGAGGCATTTGAAGATCCGTCCTTTAAAAAGAAATTGAGTCAGTTTAGTGCTTGCTGAAGTGGAGTAAGTTGCCTGGTTCCAGCTGTCATTTGTTGGGGATCGGGGTCCTGCAGAGTTTCCCAGCTGGCAGGGCCAGTCTGTTCAGTCCTCTCCTGCTCTCTTCTTTCCAGGTTTCACTGCACTCTCTGTTGGTGGAGTGAATGTTTGTTTTCATAGGACTAGATTAATCTCACAGAATTTTAGGCACTTAAGGATTTAGTCCAAATCAAGCACCTGACATCTGTCAGCAGGCGTAAGCAGAAGGAGATGCTTTCTGGGAATGATTTATCCTAAGAATTTCAGTGGGCTGAATAATCCCATGTGTCTTGGTCTCTCCTCCCTGCTCTGTTCGAAAGGGATATATTTTGGGGGGTTGGACTTGATGATCTCCAGAGGTCCCTTCCAACCCCTATCATTGTATGATTCTGTGATTTTTATGTAGGCACTGAACCTCTACCTGCCTGAAGGTCAGGAAAGGAGGAACCTCTTGCATCCTGTCCAGCTTTCCCAGTAAGACACCTAAGTCCAGAGCCAACATTTAAATTTATCTGTCCTTGAATAGTGGGACACTGGGAATCCCCACTCACGCCTGGATGTTGTGTGGTGTTTCTTGCTAGTTTGTATGATCTTCATTTTCCAGTCCCTGCGGTTCTGGTCAGAGCTTGTTGAATAGATTCAACTTTGTGTCCTAGAAGTACGTCTGAAGTAGTGAAATGATACCTAGTGCTAACGTGAAATGGCCAAGCTGAGTCCAGTTGAGATCTTAGGGAGGCTGTGGAGCAAACGGTGAATGCTGATGCATTTGTGTCACCCTGCCGTGGAGACAGCATCTGCTCCAGACTCACCCCCCCTTTCCCTGGGCTTGTATGTAAACTCTTAACCACTTGTCCCTTGGATTTCGATGGACAGTTTGGGTTTTGTTTTGGCTAGAAGTCAGGTCTCTCAATTAAGCAGAGTCTTCCCTTGTAGGAATGTGGAGTCTCTGGGCATGGTAGATGATGTGTTCTGGTTCATTCATGTGAATAAGACTCCAGCAGGGTCTCACGGTGAAAACCTGTTGTGGTATTTGTCTGTGGAGCAAGTGAGCCTTGGTGCTTCATGTGCCTTGGTGAGAAGAGCCCTGGGCAGCAAAGTCAGCGCTTGACTTTGCAGAAATTAGAAGGTCACCCATCCAACTGGCAGGGTCTTGGAAAAGATCATGGCTGAAACAAGGATAAGTAAATGGAAACTGCTACCTTGCAAGACAGTTGGAAGCGAATGTTCTCGTACACAGTTGCACACAAATATTCCTTTAGCTTTTCCCAGTTAGGTGCCAGAGATCTGGGACCATTTTTTCCATGGAGGGTGATGTACAAAGCTTACGCGTCGTCTTGTGTCTGCGTACACGTCTTCTTCAAAATGTCTTCTCTCTGCAAGAGGAGAACGTGCAGCGCAAGAGCGTTTCTGCAGCAATGGAGAGAACCAGGCTTTCAGTGATCTGTGAGGCTCTTTCTGGAAAGTTGTTTGTTTTTTTTTTTCCTGTGAAACACTGGATTCTTTTTAATTTACAGGGGAGCAGAGGGGGACGGTGACGACTGTTACGTGCCAGCAGATCTGTTGCTGGTCTTGTTCATTATCATTATGTAAAACCAGCCTGAGGGTTTAGGTGTAGAGGGAAAGGTCCAGCTGCCAAAACCAGACTGTCACTTCTAGCTTAGCCGATGAGCTCAAGGTCAGTATCATTTTAAGCTGGAGCTAATGCTTGGTTCTGGAGGTTGACTAATCACGTGCTGGCTGTTCGCCGCGGCCGTGTCACTGCTTTGTAAGCAGAGAGGCGTATCGCTGCGAGACACCCGATATCAGGCAGGCTTAAGGATTCTCTCAGCCCCGATGCCTGTCAGGGGTGACAAGAAGCTGCACGAGAGCGGCCCAAGGTTGCCCTCTGCTCCTGATGAAGCTGTCTTTGTTTGTCGTCCGCACCTCCAGGCAAGGGAGAGACCTGAGGAAGAAGGTGCGATGCTCTGCGGTGGGGCCGGCGCTCGGCGTGGGGGGCACCGGGGCTGCGTTTCAGCCGTACCCCTTTTGTCTTCCCCGTCGCATCTCAGCGGGGGGTGGAGAGGTGGAAATGACATTTCATTCCTCTCCTGCGAGCGTGTGCGCGCGCCTGTGCCGAGCCCGCTGACCCCCCTGAAAATTGAAATAATGATAATGCGCGTCTCCTGACTGCATCAAAGTATCAGCACATCAAAAGCCAGGAGGCATGAAATGCAAATGATAAAGTGAAAGCAGATGGATTGTGCATGATCGCCTGATGCCCAATGAATTTTAAAAGATGCTGGTTCACATGGGGAGAGGGGCTGAAATAAACACGTTATCCCTGCAATTTTTTTTTTTTGTTCTTGCTGCTCACTCCTGACAATATTTTTTCACACTTCAGCGAGCAGCCACTCCATCTCTCTCCCTCCCTCTCCCTCTTTCTCTCCCTCTCTCTCTTTCGCTGTCTACCTCACACACGTCTCGGGTCATGTCGCCGCAGCTCCGGTGGAAATAATAAGATATAAACCACGAGGTTGTTATTTGCATAGAAATAGCATGGAGCCCCAGGCAGCATGGGAGAAGGACACAGAGATCATTTGTCTAAAATTTTAATGAAAACTTTTGCTGAGGCAGAGATTTTTTTATTTTTTTTTTTTAACTTTCCCTGCCTCCCCCTTTTCCCCTCCCACGCCTTCCTCCACCGCCCCAGCTCCCTTTCCTCGTCATTAGCTGAACGTGGGCTCGTGGGAGGTGTCCCTGCCGTGGCAGGGGGGTTGGAACGAGATGATCTTTGAGGTCCCTTCCAACCCAAACCATCCGATGATTCTATGGTTTCGTGTTGGAGAGGTGACGTGCTGCCGCCCTGCACTAGCAGGTTAATTTCCAGGGGTTTTCCTTTTAATAGAAGCAAGGCTGGAGAGCTCAGCACCCCCAGCTTACGCATTGCTTATATGGTTCAACCTCCCAGGACTGACTACGTTTCGCTTCAGCCCTCACAAGGATGTTCCCACATCTGTTGCTGACCTATTTTTAATTAGTTTGCTCCTCCTTGTCTTTTGTGTTTTTAGAAGAAATCGTGACTTCAAGACTGTTTTGTTCGTGTAAACAAATTGTGGCTTTCAATCACGTTTTCTCTGCGGATAGACGCTCTAGGCTTTTCCTGAGGGAATCCAGGTTTAGCAGAGGTTTTCAGGAACCGCTGCTCACTTGATACACATCAGTTTATTTTATAGGTGTTCAACCTGGTATCTCAAACAGTTCACTTCCTGAGTGATGACGGGCTGTCCCGCACACTGCACTTCACAGAAGGACATCTGAAGTGGTCGTCACTTCTGGAGGTGAAGGGAAGAATCTAGCCAGCAGATTGTTCTGTTTCCTCTCCCTCCTGTTTAGCTTTATTTTCCCCAAAACTCTCCAGGTCTTTCCAAGTGATACATCAGACTCTCAGCCTGTCCTCTGGTGTGCCCATCCCTGGGGCCCCGTGACACTGTGCTGGTGGCCTGGTTTGTCGAGAACATCTAAGTGTGCCAGGCATGAGCTTGACAAATACCACCTGCCAGGAGTGTGTGTCTGTGTAGGGAAAGAAGTAGTGAAGGTGCAGAATCAGAAACCACGAAAATATGAATTGTTCGAAGTTATCGTTCAAAACCAGCACTCTGGGCTTCGTTCCCCAGTCTGCCCGGTTGTGGTCTGATGTTTTGGGGTATAATGTCAGTTACTTGATGACAGCTTGGTCTTGAAAACGTAGTCCATTTGTATTTGTGATGTGTTTTGAGCTCATGAGATGGAAGGTACCTGCTGGCAGTGGTGCATTTGCAGGGTAGGTAACCGCATCCTCAAGATTTCTTTCTGTGGAAGTTTTTACCTTCAAAATTATCTTAATTTAAACAAAGTGGCTGCTTGTATAACCTATCCTAGACCTGAAAGAGCTCAGGAACAGGTTTACCAGATTAGCAACGCACTATTTCTGTAAATCAGTGGGGTTTTGGGGGAGCAGACGTTTCTGAAGAACAGCTTTAAGACGGGGGTTTGCGAGATGAGCTGATGATTAGTGGAAACCTGGTGGTTTGCTAATGAAATATGCAAATATCAAAGAAACTTCTAAGCCTAGTGCCAGCAGTTGTCCAGTGACCTTTCTGGAGTCCATCCTTCATTAATGCAGACACCACTCGTGCGCGGTGAAGACGTTAACATGATGGGTGCCGTACCGTGTCACGGCAGCGCAGTGCATGTGTCAATCACGTGACTGCGGGTGAGTCCCTGAGGACTTGTTGATACAACAGACCATAATTGCTGCAAGGATCGTTTTGACAATCTGCATTTAAAACCCAACAAGCCCTTTGCACGAGACCAGAAGAGAATATCCCTGTATCGTAACTCCAGTCCTGAGCTGTCCTGGGTGTCAGGGCCAGAACCGAGCTCCGTGGGGCTGCTGTTGAGGACGTTTATGGTTTTGCGGGTGTTGATCTGGGGTAGGATTGCAGCTGAGCTGGAGGAACATCTGCATGGCAGGGAGTGGAACGGTGTATGTGAGCTGGTGTGAAACCAGCTTGCTCGGACAGTGGTTATCCCCGGCTCTAGGTTGCTCAGTGACACTTATTTTGAGGCAACCTGGCTCTCTGATGGTGGCTGCTCTTCAGTGTCTTCGACCAACACTTGGACATACCCTGCCTGCCTGCTGGGATGTTGTTTGGTCTGCCTGGCACTGACATGGTGTTTGCAGGTCTTGGCTGAGGAAACCTGCAGAACTTGTCGGGTACCCTGGGGCTCGAATAACAGGGTGAGACAAGGTCAGGGCTTGGGAGGAACAGGCAGAGCTGCTCGTGGTGCTGTGCCCACGCCGGACGCTGCCGTGTCGGGTCTGAGGCTCACCAGAGGAGCTTGCATGAGGAACAGGAAGCTTACGCTGGCTGGGGGAAGCGGTTCAATCACCATCCCTGGATGTATTTAAAAGCCGTCTAGACAGGGTGCTCGAGGATATGGTGTAGAAGTGGCCTGGTAGAGATAGATAATGGTTGGACTCAATGATCTTGAAGGTCCTTTCCAACCATAGCGATTCTGTGATACACCATCTGTCTGGTGTGAGTGATTGGTCTTCAGTACGCAGGCAGGAATATTTACCCTTCCATTTAAGAGCCTGGAAAAATAAATAAAAACCCTGTGAGACTGATGCCGTTTGGGGGTTTTGCTGTAAAAACAGAATGTGGAAAGCTCTTTTTTTGAGATTCCAGACGGGGATAGCTCAGTATCTGCTCAAGATGACTCCAGTCTTGGGATTAGATCAAAGCAATCATGTGAGAGCAATCATGTGAGTTAGAACAGCAAGTGCCATCCCTGTCACTCAAAGAGGCATTATAATTATTAATGCATGATATGAATCTCTCTGTAGTGGCACAGCAAGACTATTAGGAAGATACGTATGGGCACGGGGTGTTTGAGAATGCTAATCAAAGAGGGTCTAGGAAATGTCAAACAGAAATTGACACTTCAACAGCATTAACCGTCAGTCGGTTCCTCTGGTGGATCTCACCAAGGTTACCCCGCTCTTGGCTCCGGTGGTGGGGGAAGCAGGAGGGGCCCCTCTGCCGTGCCTTGGGTGGTGACGGCAGATGATGTGGTGAGACCAAGGCTGGTTTCATGGGTGGAGGTTGGTTTCCTCAGCTCTCTCAGAACCGATGGAGGACCTCAGTGTTGCTGGAGGTCTGCCTGGCATAGGTCACCGTTGCTTACACCCCAACAAAGCCAGTCTGGATTGACAACCAAGATCAGAGTAGAGCTCTTGGAAGAGTCAGTCTTCGTTTAGCAATATTTGGCAATAGAAAGAGAGCAGAATTCATTTCTTTTAGTGCCGGTGAGAGGCACGAGCTGCTGGGAGCATCTGGTTGGTGACAGTCCTGGTAACACAAAGGTCTTTGCTCTGTGTAGAGAAATTAATGTGAGCAGGATGGATGCCCAGACTTCAGGCGAGTGCAAATAAACAAACACCAGCCTCCATTTCTACATTTTATTTTTAATTGTCTTTCTCTTAAGTGGTGATATTTGTGTATTGTTCCCATTAGAGACAATTTACGTTCCAGGCATCACATTATCAGTCCCTTTATGTTTGCTTAGGGAAGAAAGTCTAATAGATTTCTGTTGACTTTTTTTTTCCTCCCTCCTTCTATCATTTTTAATATGGATCTTGATCAGTTTATCTGTGCAGACGATGCCCGTGCTGTGGGGGCTTTCTGTGTATTTATTCCCACTAAAGAGGAGTTTAGCAGAGTGGCCCATATTCTAAATATCTAAATCTCATCCCATGCCCTCCGGGGAATCGCTTGCATATTCTACACCTTATATATCTGTGTAGCCAGGGCTGTATCCCAGTTCCTGGTCATCCTGCAGGATATGTTGTTACTGGAGCGTTAACGCTGGTACCTGATGTTCCACCGGAGCTGAACAGAAGGCAAACACATCCCAGGATAACAGGTCCTGGCCACCCTTCCCTCGAGGTGTCACTAGGAGGATGTCAGGGTGACCTGCCTGTGGGTCTTTTCTGCTGTGAATTGTGGAAAAATTATCTGTCATTCTGGACACGTCTGGGAACTATAACAACAGCTCTGGAGAGTGGTCACGTATCTCGTGATTAATCCTAAACCCACCCAGATGTTTGCTTTCCTGGTGGAAGAGGTGCCTGCACTGCAGCCTGTCCCCTCGGGTGGCCTCTGAATGAGAGGGTTCTGTGGGGTCCAGAAGGTGACCAAGGGAATGACCAAACCGAGATCTTTAAGTATCGTGGAGACCATCATTAATATTGCTTATCGGGCCAGTGTCTGGATTAGGGAACCCCCAGCTGAGACAGGAGGGATTTATGAGTGTTGGCACCATGTAGAATAGGGGGCTGTAATTTTAGTTTGCAAAGTATATTGAGTCCTTTTGATTTACCACTGCCTGATGGAGTGACCTTGAGCAAAACATGCAGGCTCCCTACTCTGTGCAAGGAGAGCCGGGCAGGAATTTTCTGACAAGACATTTTTCATTTGAAAATGCCAGTTCACTGAAACTGGAACTCTTCAGGAAAAAGTACCTGTTTGGATGAATTTCTCATTTGGAATTTTTTGGGTCAAATGAAGAGTTCAGGGGTTTTTTGACCTTTTTTTTGTTTTTTCCCTAACTGCCTTTTCTTCCCAAATTAATTTTTATTTCTAATATCTACAACAAATATTTCAGAAGTCAACATCTTGGCCCTATCTGCTGTTTGTTCAGATCTCAAGATTGCAAAATCTGGTTTTCTGTTGCAATCCAGGTATTTTCAAAAACCCCCATCACTTATCGCCAGGTGGAAGAATGGTTTCCTCCCAGTGATGTTCCACGTTACCATCTTCGAACAGGGAGGATGCTGCTTCTGAATCGGGTCAGCTGTGGAGCCCTGCTCCCTCTGTGTTGGGAGGGTGCTTTGGGATCTTCAGGCAGAAGGTGGTGTAGAAAGGCCAGCTGCAGTTGCAGTGTCCATCTGGATGTGTCTTCCTTGCCCTGCTGCCTCCGAGGAGAAGTACAATTGCTTTTCCCCCTTCCCCCTCTGATCTCACCAAATTAAAGCAGGAATAAGACTCCACCAGCAAGACCTGCTTCTGGATTTGCAGTCAGTAGCCATCTCCAATAACCATCAGGCTGTCAGCTTCCCCCCCACCTCCCCCTGCCTCCCA
>VZZY01007847.1:97229-113486 GCA_013400335.1 Eurystomus gularis | reverse complement strand
CCTCCCACCTCCCCCATCACTCACCAAAGGGAAAAAAGAGCCGGAGCCACAGCTTGAAATATATCATGCAATAGTGTATCATGAATTTCTTGTGAATCACATTGGTGAAGCAGGTTTATTTATTTCTGAGACTTTAAATCAATACAAAGTAGGTCTCTTAGTTCTGAAGCTGGGATGGAGTGTGAAAAAATGAGCCCATTGTACTCTTAAAACTTTGGGGAAAGGAGATGACAGCTATATAATTCCATTTACCAGGCACTAGGGGCTTTAATGTGAAGGTGACGGGGAGCTCTTTGTGCATTTAGAGCACCATATCTTCTAAATAAAAGATCTGTAGACTTGATAGTGGAGTATAGCTCTGACTTTAATAATCTCCAAGCATTAGACCGAGCCAATATGTTCCCAAGTCAGAAGGGTCTCCCACCGAACGCTCGTAAATTAAAAGTGCAGGAACTGCGCACGTTCCTGGATTAGAGATGCAAGAAGCACAGCCCGTCTGCGGGCAGAGCCGGGGGGTCCGTGCTCCCACCGCCCTCCCAACCGGCTGGAGACTCTGGGCCGGCTCTTTGGGAGCACGGCTCTTGCCACCATCCCACCTCAGCTTGGTCCTCCTGCTTGCCGTTGCTGCTGTTTTCCCCTCTAATGGCATGACATGGGCGGGGGGAAGAGCCGAGTGATAGAAACGAACGCTGCGAGATCTGCTGAGGCTTGACTGCACATAATAGCAGTCGGGTTTTAAGTTCCTACATTGTGTTTTCTGATGAGACATTCATTCTGATCATTTCTGCCTGTTTATGAAAAATAGGCTATTTATAGTATGTGCATGTGCCTTTTCTGCTTCGGGTTTCTGGCAGATAATATAAATGGTGGGATGGGAATTGCAATTATTGAAATTATTCGGATAAAAATCTGGCACTTATATTTGATATAAACACATGATATGCTCTGAATAATAACAGCACTTATGTTACATAATGATTCCCATTCAAGCCCTCCACTGTCATTTTTTCAGATCTTTCATCTTTGATGAAACGTATGAGCCAATCGAGTCTGCAGCCAAAGCAGCTCTGCAGCGAGTGTCTCCACTAACCAGCAGCTCCGCTCCTGAAGAGGAGCACAGAGAAAGCGGCTGGTCATCGTGGGTTTGAGTGCTGGGGAGTGATTAATATGCATGTGGCATGCCTGTCAACCTGTTGAGGACCATCTTTTAAAGGCTCAAAAGGCTGCTAGAATCCTGGCTCTCCTTTGCAGTGCCCAAAAGATCCTCTGAAGTCAAAAGAAACGTAGTTTCCATGACGGTAGGGAGAGTAGCTTTTGGAGGACCAAGTGGAGTAAGTGTTGACAGTCCTGCCCGTGTGTTTGGTAGACGTGTGGTGTCAAAGGTTACGTTGTCTGGAAAAGAGTGTGTGGTCCTGCAGCCGTGGGCTGAGCATTAACACATGCAGTTCTAGCACTAGCGTTGCCTTCTGACCGCTTCATCCTCTTGTTGAGCTGGGGGCACAGAGGACATGTTCTGTCCTGCCTACCCTGTTGGATCTGCTGCTTGCTGCACACTTGAAGGGTTTGTCTTCAGGAGCAAAGGAAGGGAAGACAGAGCAGCTCCTGGGGATCCAACCGGGGTCCCTGGTGACCGGGAGGCTGTTTGGCATCAAATACTCGAGGAGGAGGTGGTGGCAGTCCTGCTTTCTCAGGATCACGTGCAGGAAAGGAGCAGTAACAGGAGTGAGGGGTCTTCGCCAGAGACCTCAGAAGGGGCAGGTTTGGGATCCGTGTGTGGGGCCAGTTGTCCACAGCAGCTTCCTTTGACTGGTAGCATGTCAAATGCTGGGGGGACAGAAACCTGGTTCCTGGGTTCCCAAGCTTTCATGGAGTGGAAAGAATTTTAATTTAAAGCAGATTTTCTGGTGCCAGCAGCTTACTGTCTGGTGCTTTGCTGTTCGTGGCTGCTCTTTTTTGTCTGTTTTTGCCATCAGAAGAAGCACAAGATCAGAGGTCAAATATTTCCAGTATTCAGGTACGTGTGTATTGTGTATCCCAGCTTTCAAATCCTGGAACCTGTTCTTTCGTGCTGGACCTTTCTTGATCTCTGGTCTACAGCAGCTGACTCTGGTAGCTGCATCTTTGACTGCTCCCCGGAGTGCCAGTAACCTTTCTGCTAGGAAGGGCTTGCTTTGCAAACTTAACCCTTCCGCACACGTGTGTGTTGTTAAACAGACGCCTTCTGGAAGCCCTGGCCTAATGCTGCTTTCAGTTCCTAACCTCGGTGTTCCTCCCTGGCAGACCCAAACTCTCAGGGTTTGAAGTTTATCATTTTGACAGATCCTGGTCCTGTCAAATACAGGATTTAATCCTGTGCAGTCTTTTCACCCACGAGTTTGTTTCTAGCATTACCTAACGGCTGTAGCGACATTTCTCAATCCACTCGTGCCTCTACTGACCACGTGTTGTGTGGAAGAACATCCAAGTCCTTTAATTGCAGAAGTGTCACTTTTGGACTTCTCCGGCAGCTGTGTTCTCTTTCACCCTTGGATATTTTCTTGCAGAAACATTTATACAGCAGTATGCATTGCACCATTTAAGATTGTTAATTGGAGATTGAATTACTTGTCAGCCTTTAAAAATGTAGTTCTCCGAGGTCAGAGATGAGGTGGTTAGCAGAGCTGAATGGATGAGCTATTGCATTCATTTTTTTTCTCAAGCCCAGCGATCATCACCTGTAAGCTGGCTAGCCCTTCAGTGCCTTTTAACCTCTGGCACCCAATTCAGTCTGCGGCTGGATGCATGAAACAAGTTGGCAGGATCTCTGATCCTTCCTGAGAAGACAGAAGAGCAGCAGCAGGTTGGGGGACCGGCACCCAGCCCAGCAGTGTCCCTGGAAGACAACCCCCTTGGCTGCACGGATTCTGCGCCCCTGGCTTTGCTTCGGATGGTGCTTAACCAGGCTTAGCCCTCGTGTGTGCCCGTGTTCCACGTCCAGGTCACACAAACGAAGGTGCTGAGCGCTCCCCGGGGCAGCTTTGACCCCCAGCCTGGGACCAGGCTGCCTCTCGCTCGGAATCGCAGAGGGGTTTCATTGCACAGCCCCTCACAACGCTCTGCCGCTTCACCGAGATGTCTGGAGCACTCGGGAGAAGGAACCGCCTGTTTATCTTGATCTCCAAAAAGGGATTTAAGGCGAGAGCAGGCGGTATATTAGGCTGTTTTCATTGCCTGTCAGCAGAGGTAAACCTCAGCTGTCTGCAGCGTCTCCAGATAAGCAGCGGCAAAGGCCCGTTTTGCGTGTACATACGTTTGCATTCGTTCGTAGATGGGGAGTTTAAATCCTCTTTATTTTTATTTTCCTCTGTGGAAGGCATTTAGGTAGGCTTGTGCCTGGCATCCAGAGGCCTGTGCTTTGCTTTTCCGTGAACCTAAATCTGTGCTGCTGTCTTTTCCACCATGTCACTGATTTCGTTAGAGGGAGATGAAGTTGTTTGAGCTCAGAAGAGAGACCCTGGAACATCTCTGTGCAAGACCACGATGCTTATGTTGGCCCCTAAATTCTGGGGCTAGTTGCATCACTTCTATGCTTTGGTTTCTTCTGTACGTGAACCGCAGCTGACAGCTGTCTCACGGGGAGTTTTGTGACATGCCAGACCACTGAGCCTTTTCTCCTCCAAAGGAAAAGAAACTTGGAGTTAGGAACGGATGGCGTTGTGCCTCACCGGTTAGGCAGGGCTTTAGGTGGGCACAAGGGCTCCCTGACCCTGGCCGTCGTTAACTGATGTTGTCCAGGAACAAAGTTCTTTGGTCCAGGGCAGTTTTATAACCAGATCAAAATTCTCAACTTTCATACCCCTTCAACACCTTCTTACTTCCAGCCCCAGAGGTCAAATCTTGAGGAATATGGAGTTCCCCTCAGGTGAGTTATGTCCTGAGCGCTTGTTGTAGGGTGTTGGGATGAGGACAAAGTCAGACCCAAACATCCCTTCCATAAGGACTGGGTGGCTTGGGCTCTGGGCTGCTCCTCTCCCAGGGCGGCCCTTCTTCCTAAAATGAGCAGCGCTGGGTGTTTGGCAGGGAGGGCAGGTTGGTTGTATGTGTTTGAGGGGTTTTTTAAGATCTAAATGAAGCAGGTATGTAATGCCCTCTGTCTGTTAGAAAGACTCAACCCATAAAAATAACAAACGGCATGTATTTGCTAGAATGTCAAAGTTATGAGTTTATTTTGTAATGATGTGCTCCTGCCTTCATGAGGTAAACTGGCCGTGGCAGAGGTGTTATTAGTAATATGGACTCAGTGGAGCAGAAAGCCGAGTGACCGAGAGATCAGTGTATCAGTCAGGGAGAGGGCAAATGGAAAGAGACAGCAGGAGAATGAGAAAAGAGCTGCGATGCCTGGGCTGAGATTAGAGATGGAGCTGTGCAAGAGAATTAGAAGCCCAGGAGTCAGAGTCTTGTTCCTTCCCATCTCTCGCAGGAGCTGGTGGGGCTTTGTCTCTGCTATACCCGTCTTTCTGTGCCGTGTTGGTTTTTTCCCCAGTTAAGTGTTTAGATGGATCCACCCTACCAGTCCGCTCAGTCAGAGTGATTTTGAATTAGTGAGCTGGGCTGAGGTGAGCACCCAGGAGACGTGGTCACATATCAGCTCCATTGCTGCCTGGAGAAGGGCAAATCGTCTACCTGTCCTCTGCCTCCGTTTCCGCACTTGGACCATTCCTCTTGGGGGTCACTATTCGTAAGATCTTTCCTGCACGCAGGGCTTGGGAAAGCCCGTTGTGAGTGGTTTGCTCCATCCTTTGGCACTGAAGTGATCGTGACTTGCTGCAGGGATGGGCTTGTGTGTATCTCCTTAGCCAGCACCTCCTTGTCACGTCCCATCCTCTGATGGCTTTCCCGTTTTTCCTTCTAAAGGTGCTTGGCCGGGAAGTTTACACCTCCAACAACCAGCTGGGCGGGATCCAGATCATGCACAACAACGGCGTGACGCACAGCACCGTGTGCGATGATTTTGAGGGAGTCTACACGATCCTGCAGTGGCTTTCCTACATGCCGAAGGTAATCATGGCTCTGCAGGAGTGCAAGGTGCCGCTGCCCATCGCCTTGTTCACGGGGCTTGGGGGGCTCTGCGGCTTTTTCTGTTTGTATGGTGCCTTGCAAAATGGTTTAGGCTCATGGTCAAGGTTGTTAAGCATTATGGTCTCGAAGAACAAGTAAGTTTTTGTCTTCAAGCGCTGCAGGACCTGGGATGCGGGGCAGCCTGGCACGGCCTTGGGTACTTCCACATCACTCCCCTGGCCTGCTGCCCTCAGTGCTCCAGGCAGCAGGACTTTATGGAAGCAGTGGATTGTCTCGTTCTGAAGAGTCTCAAAGTTCCCCTCTGAGGCAGTAATTTGTAGGAGCTGATGTATACGTGTAAGCTGCTCTGCAGCCAGGAAGGCAGCAACAAGAACATGCAGGTCACCTTCCTTCAGGAAAGAGTGTGTAGAATGAGTCAGGTGGCCTGGTCACCTCTCAAAAATTAAATTGCAACCCCTCGCTCATGCTGGCTATGCCTGAAGTTCGAGAGCAAATGAAATGCAGTGTCTGCCAGATGATGCCAAAGGAGGGCTTGAGATAGCAAAGGAGCACCTTGGACGTTCCTGGGGTTCAGTCAGTCAAAGGATTGCGCAGAGTGGGGGGTAAGAGGACTCTGACCAGCTCCTTCAGAGCTGGTGTTTGGTGCAAAGCCATGCAAGAGAAGTACTTCCTTCAACGTTTTTCTTTTTCCTCCAGAGTGTATACAGCCCAGTTCCTATCCTCAAAGTCAAGGATCCTATAGACAGAACCATAGAGTTCATTCCTACCAAGACTCCCTACGATCCTCGCTGGCTGCTGGCTGGACGCCCAAATCCGAGTACGTAGATCTTTGGTGGCCAGGATGTGCAATAATTCCTCTTGTTTCAAGACAGGCTGTCAAGCCTTTATGTCTTTATGTCTGCAACCCAAATGTATTTCAGAGCTTACAAAGTAATTAGTGCTAAACAATTTGAATATAATACATAAAAATAGCATGTAAATTCCGAGTGCTTGAGGACACCTACAGTTATTCATTAATTTTATAGATTTTTTTTTTTTAATGGTAGAGAGGAAAGCCCATATACAAAGGGGCTGTACACTAAAGGGATCACAATATTCCTGCAGATCTTGGAGAATAATTATTTTGGAAGCACTGCAAACCACTGAACCCCCATGAAGCCTTTGGGGGTGTGCAGCCTGTGTAGGTACAAGCTGCAAACTGGGTGACCATTATGCCTGCTGTTATTAATGAGTTTGGGGGGCTAAAATGAGATCTGTGATAAACTAAGTTTTCTGGTTTTGGATAATATTTTTTCATCATCTCTCAAGTAATTCATCCTGCTGTCTGAGTGCAGCTAACACTGGCTTCCAAATCGAGTGACTTCAGATTTTAATTTAGTGGAAGCGTTAAGGAAAGCAGATGATTCCCTGTGATAAGTTAAAGCAGATATCTCCTAGGTGAAAAGTTAAAGCCATTTATTAGAGGAGATATTGCCGTGATATTCTTCAAACTGACGCCCGACACGAGGCCAGAATCTAAACGATCAGCTTTGGGCTCACGATAAAGAGATAATTTTGAAATGGATGGTCACATTTTACAGTGGGGCCACAGAGGCAAGGAATGTAGAACACAGTAATTACAAGTTTGGTCTTGATAAAACACTCTCCATCCTGTTTAAGTCAGCAGAGGTTAGCTTGCTTGGATCTCCACTTTTAATTGCTTTTGGACTTGGGTTTGCGGAAGCAGAGGTGCTTGTTCAGATGAAAGCTTTCCTCAGAGGCGGCGAGCCTGGGGGTGAAGTTGGGAGGGATTTTGGCTGGGCTTGGGTTGGGGTTTTTGCAGAGCTTCAGGAAGCTTCAAGGTCTGATCCAGGGTGGTGAGTCTCAAAGCTTGCTTTAGTTTAGGGAGAGGTGCATCGGCTGGTGTCTTCTCTGCAGCAAGCAGGCTTTTGGTGCCGGGGTACTTCCATTTTTCTAAAAGAATATATGAAACATGCTCAGATGTGTGGTCTGGTTGTAAAATATCATAGAAACTTTTATATTTAGTTCCTGGATTTCTTCAGCATTCCCTCTTTGAAGGACAGATTAGGCAGAACCAAGAGAAAAACGTGAAGTAAGTTTTAAAGTAGAAATAGGCATTTTGAAAAACATCTTTAATGACTTTACCGCCTTTTTGACAAATGTTTGTAGTGTCTTGAAAAAAACAGAGTTATTTATTTAAAAACATGCGAAGTCCCTCTGCTATCCGAACCCCATCGTTTAACAATAAATGATGCTTTTGCTGATAAATTACTGTCTTTATGCAGACTAGCAAATGAAATAAGACCTGATGGCTGAAGGCAGACAAATGCTCAGCTGTCTAATGTTCCCTTGTATTATAATCTGTTTAAAAATAAATAAATAAAAAGACAGCGCCATGTTCTCCGGTTGGCATTTTAAAGCAAGTTTCAGTTGCTCCTTTGATATTCTCTCTTCTTTCTTACCTCCTGCCTCCCTCCTCTGATACTTCCATGTTTTGCCCTTGCCTTTAGGTCAAAAAGGACAGTGGCTGAGTGGTTTCTTTGACAATGGCTCGTTCCTGGAGATCATGCAGCCCTGGGCACAGACAGTTGTGGTTGGTAGAGCAAGGTAAATTCTAAGAGGTGTTTTAGACATTTGTGGAAATAAGTTTTCGTTACGCTTTGCATTTTTCTAGAACATCCTTTGAAAGCTGATGGTTGTAAGTAAGAATAAGTCATGACTTGAACAGGATACATTTTTACCACACGGGTGAAGCATGATCTGGTCATTTGTCCTGTTTTGCTTGGAGGTGACAGCTTCAGCATGCACAAAAGCCAAAATTGTTAAAAATTACTGCAGACAGTATCTGCTTCTCTGGGTAGGTGGTGGCATGGCGAGGCCTTCTTGCAGCTCTGACTTACTGGAAGGTGCATTACGCAGTTCATTGGTTTGCATTTTTTTTTCACTTGCAAGAAAATTCCAGCTAAAAAACTAGAGCAAATTGCAAGAAACTCTGCAGAGAGAAGAGCTTAGCATTGAGGTTTCCGTGCAATAGCCTGCAGCATTTTCTAAAGGAGCACCCACCACACCTCATCGTAGTTGTTTCTCACGATGCAGAGACGTGCAGCTCCAGAGACCTGTGGCACTCGCCGTCTGCCGAGAGGAGTCACTTCCCCTTTCCTTGCTGCCAGGTGGCACCTGGGCAGGGTTCTAAAAGTTCTCCGTGGCCTCGAGATTTAGATCCTTGCCTTGAAAATATTTGCAGCCTGGGTCATTCTCGGTGTTGCAGGTCCCTGAAATCTCAGAGCTGGCAGGAAGCAGAAGCCTGGAGATAAGATCCTGTGTTTTGACAGGATGCAAATCAGAGCTGGGCTCAACCCCCCCCAGTCACCTCTTCTCTAGTTTCTTCTTTATTTTTTTGCACCCTCCTCCAAATGGCACTGTGAGCTTCCTGATCCGATTGTCTACTTCCTCACAGAATAAAGCCATTTCGAAAGAGGACATTTATCTTCCTTGAGCCTCCACTACAAGTGCTTGAGCTGTCCAAGTGCAGCATGCTTATCCTTTGTCATTCCTCACGCTACCGCCAGCTCTCCTCTCAAGACAGAGCTTCATGCTCTTGCCTCCAGCAAACTCCCAGCTCCTAATTGATGTCCGTGGTTTTGGTTAATTGTCAGCCTTGTTTGGGTTTTTTGTTAGCAGCTGAGAGGGGGGAAAAAGAAACCCTGAAGTGCCTGAATGGGATCCTGGGGTCTTCAGGTGTTCCACGTCATGAGATACGGTCCTGGCCATGCATGACGGGTGTTCAGAGCACCTTAGCTCCTAGCAGAACTCTGCATCAAAGAAAAACCTTTTATTTACAGATCTTTGACCTCTCGTACTGTCAATGTCACAGTGCCAACAATTCCCTGATAAAGCTTACAATCTTCTGGAAATGCTGTGGCCGCCCCTGGGGTCTGACTCCATCAGCCTCTAGCCTCACCACACCGGTGCCTCAGGGACTGACCGTAGGACCGGGATATCCCTGGTGATGCCATGTTTGGTTACCAGAGCACTTGGTGGCAGACAAGGAGAGGCACCGCTGTTCCTGACACCCACAGCACAACCAGGACGGCCCCCCAGGCTCCCAGCCAGTGCAGCCATGAATCAGGGCTGCCTCTTATCTCCATTATGTTGATAGCACATGTGGCCCCAGAATATTTGGCACTGGGAGCTCCCGTTTCTCTTTCAGGCTTTCTAAAGCCACAGCTCTAAGGAGTCTTCCTAATGAGGGTCAGACAGCGGAGGTCACGCTGTGAAATAGTAAAGCTGGTGACATTGACTGGAGCTCATGTGCAACATCTCAGAGGACTGTGTCCGTTCTGGACACGGTACGAGGGGTAATGGCTTTAAACTGGAAGAGGGAAGATTTAGATTGGAAATTAGAAGGAAAGTCTTTACCCTGAGGGTGGTGAGACACTGGAACAGGTTGCCCAGGGCGGTTGTGCTCCGTCCCTGGAGATGTTCAAGGCCAGGTTGGATGGGGCCTTGAGCAACCTGGTCTAGTGGGAGGTGTTCCTGCCCATGGCAGGGGGGTTGGAACTAGACAATCTTTGAGGTCCCTTCCACCCAAACCGTTCTATGATCTCTAAAACGGCCATCAAGAGCTCTGTTAATACGTTAATAAAGTACTGCGTAGTAACTAAAGGAGGCTTCCTGATACAAGGACATGCTCGGCAAAATGGCCCTCTGTTGCTCTTTTCTTAAGAACTCAAGACTTTAATGGGTTTAGAACTGCCTTTGGAGTCTCCTAGCGCAGGATGTGGTACGGAGAAGCATGCCCCTCTCCTCAGGTAGCGTATCGGGGCAGGAGGAGGAGGCCGCCCTCCAGCACGGCAGCGTACGGGCTGTGTGAGCCCAGCTAGAGACAACCTGCTGCTGAGCTGAGGGGACGTTCGTGTGCTGGTGCAGCTCAGCTCTGCCTTTCTGGATGATCCTTTCCACGCAGAACATTGTCTGATCTTTATACATTGTCGAGAGGAGCTGAAAATACCTGCTGCCTCCACTCCTGATGGTAGCACGTAACCTTGGGATATCCTGAGACTTTGGGATACTTTTTGGTGTTTCTATCTGCTGTCTGTGATGCGTAAGTTTTATCTCACAACATCCTATGATTATTTAAAGGCCTGTAGGTGAAGCAGTGTACCAGGGGGCAGGGAGGGCTTGGAAATCAGTGATTTGGCAAAGCTAGAAGGTCTCTGGCCAGGCCCGTGCCCAGCTTCCCTTGCAGTTCCTTCTGACAAATTCCAAGTTGCTCTGGACTCTCACATACAGGTATATATAAAACAAATGAAAGTGACTTCTTTCAAAAGCAGTGGCATTTTGAAAAAAACAAATAGGAATGTATTCTTCTGGGATTGTTACTGTAAGTGCTGCCAAAACTCATCTTTTGTATGTATGTTTGGAATATGTGTGCTGTTGGCTGTAAATTGTCTTTCATTATTCTATGGCAACTTGTCCAGGGACACACTATAAAACAAGATGTAGCATCTTCATGTGCTAGCCTGATAAAATTTATATGAAGTATAATGGAAAACAGAAGTTGTTTTGAGCTGTTTTCAAGTTCAATAAATAACTGTAATACTTGGATAAAGATGTTCTTTATTAGGTCACATGGGCCCTAATATAGAAGTTATAAGTTACCGATTTAAGACGGCTTCTGCAATTACGGGTTTCTAGGCAGACTCTTAATCATAGTGAATGGGAATATTTTCAACCCCCCAGTGCACACAGGCCCTGTCGCTTTTTCTGCCCGCAGCGCGTGTCATCCCGCTCGAGGTGCTTGAGGAGAGAGCGTAGGCTCTGCTGGGACTCCAGCCTGGGAGCCAGCGGTTGTCATCACAAGCAAGATGCCTTTTGTGTACAGAAAGTGTTAGACACTGCGGAAAACCGAGCTGAGCATCCTCCTCGGTGCCTGCGCTCCCTGCCCATCCCTCTGTCCCTGCAGCCTTCCCAGTCTTGCAGTCATCCTGCAGCAAGCGAGGAGATCGATGGGCAATCCCAAACCTTTTACCCATCATTCACCCTGACCTCTTGGGAGAGGGAGTTTTTGTAAGCAGTGGAGGTTTAGGGTGGCTGAGATGTCAGTGTTGCTGAGACACACAGCCTGTGGCTGTATCTCATCGGCTACGGGGCTTGAGGAATGTGGGCTTGGGGAACCTTGGGTCCTTGGGACCTTCCAATACCTGACAGGGGCCTATAGGAAGGGGAGGGTCTATTCACAAGGCTTTGTAGCGATAGGATGAGGGGCAATGGTTTTAAGCTAGAAAAGGGTAGATTTAGGTTGGACATTAGGAAAAAGTTCTTTACTATAAGGGTGCTTGATCACTGGAAGGGAGGTGGTGGAGGTCCTATCCCTGGAGACATTCAAGGTCAGGCTTGATAAGGCTTAGAGCAACCTGACCTAGGTAGAGATGTCCCTGCTTATTGTAGATGGGTTGGACTAGATGGCCTTTGGAGGTACCTTCCAACCCAATGTATTCTATCATTCTATGATTCATGTTTATTTTTCATAGTAAAGACCATCAGTATCAACATCTGTGTGGTGGCAGGAGAAGAGTGGTGGAGACATAGCTGTATTGTCCACAATTTGGGCTTTGGTTTATTCTATTTAATTTTTAGTGAGGTGTGTACTGGTTTTTAGATTTTGCTTTGAGAGCTGTGACTTCTCTGAAATTCTCCAGCCACATGCCTAAACTCTTCCAAAAGGCCAGAATGCTGCTTCCACCATTAGCTGGCATTATTTGTCTCTCTTGAGTATCTTGATGCAAATTGGAAAAAATGGCTAGTTGTGTAACAGTAGAAATGTGAATTTTGATTTGTCTCGCGTGTTACCAGGCTGGGAGGAATACCTGTAGGAGTAGTTGCCGTAGAAACGAGAACGGTGGAGCTCAGCATCCCTGCTGATCCTGCAAACCTGGACTCTGAGGCCAAGGTAGGTTGAGCATGTGCTCGGTTGCTTGTTTGTCCTCTGCAAATGTCTCTGGGGAAAGAGCACCTGTTTTGGTAGGATTTTTTTTCCCCAGATGTGGGACAAAGTGTCTAGCCATTCCTTCGTGAGGTTCTAATGCATGGCAGTGTCGGGAGGAGGGAATGGACAGTTGTGTTGGCTGTTCGTACAGGAGACACATTCCCAGCAGTCCTGCTTCTCTTAAGACCTAGGTGAGGTGCAGGGACAAGGGCCCAGGAGATCTGGCAAGCAGAAGTCATTTCCCTGTTCTCTTGCTGTGACCATAGTGTTTCATGGCCTTTCTGCTCTGATATTTTGCTTTTCTCCTGCCTGATTTCACAGCTCTGGCCATACATCATCTCCTCGGGGTTTTCTCCTTTGTATATCCTTTTCTCTCTCCTCTTGTTCACTTTCTTACAGCAGTCGTGGTGTCAGGCTTTCCATACCTTCTCTCTTCTTCTTAGCCAAACCAGCAGGAGCACTCCTGTTGATGTTGGTGACAAAAGGATTGTCCCTTTTGGGGGACAAGCAGATCCTAAGCTTTCCATGCGCCGCGTTCCTCGCTCTTAATTCCACCTCACAGCTCTTGTTGCATCTGTTTCTATGTTTTTATGCCAACTCGTAGGTTAATGTGTTTCAAGGCTTGACAGGCTTTTTTTATTCCCAACAGATAATCCAGCAGGCTGGTCAGGTGTGGTTCCCGGACTCTGCCTTTAAGACTGCGCAGGCTATCAATGACTTCAACAGAGAAGGGCTGCCTCTGATGGTCTTCGCTAACTGGAGAGGCTTCTCTGGTGGAATGAAAGGTAACCATCAGTTTGGATCTGCCTTCGGTGTTGTCCTGTAGAGTCCTTTACTGCTCAGGGCACCGCTGCTGTTCCCCACCAGCGGCACCTCCTCTCCTGGCTCAGCATCCTGAAGCATTTCTCTGGGTCAGACCAGCGGTGGGAGTGTGTGGCAAGGGACAGGAGCAGGTCCTGTTTGGACACGTCAGCCCTCTGGGATCATGGCACTGCTCTGCCCAGCTCTCCTCAAAGCCAGTTGTGGTCATTGCACAACCAGCTAGAGGAAAGGGCTGGTCTACACTGCAGTTGCTGTGGTGACAAAGGATTTCAGTCCTCTCCTCCCTGTGTGTGTCTTGTCTTTCCCAGGCTCATAGCCGGAATAACCAGAATATGTGCAAATTTGAGATCACGTTCTTCTCAAAACATGCAATACAGCTTATTTTGATATGTACCCTCATGTACCCTTGTAGGAACTGGCCAGATCTTAGCATCGCAGAGTCATTTAGGTTGGTAAAGACCTTGTAGATCGTCAAGTCCAACTGAGTCTCATCTGCAGTGAGAACAAGTAGTTGGATGTTACCAGCGGTCTGGTTGCCAGCCAAATTTACAGCTGCCAACCTGGGCTAGTTAAACACTAATCTCAGGAAACCTCTTCTGCTCAGGAAACTTTATATCTGCCCCAGCTTAAAAGTGGGCCTGGATAAGCCAAGAATATTGCATATCAAAAATGTATCGGCATATTCTCGCAGCATTGTCTGCTTCGTGATTTTTCCCTTGTCCTCTCCAGGGCTGTCTCCCAGCTGACTCTTTTGATGGTGGTGACACAGTTACAGAACTGCTCGGTTAATAACCAGCAGTTAGATTTTTGCAGCACATATTGCTACTTTAAATTTTGTCAAGTGCTGAGAACATGAGATTGATTCTATAAAATTTAAATAAGTAAAAGATTACGGCCTCTCACCTGCCTGTGGCAGTTAACAGGCACAGAAGAGAAGTTCCAGATGCACTGACACGGTGAAGGTTCCTGCTCTGGGAGCGCCCGCAGGGTGACAAAGGCTGTCGTGCTCTGCGGTCTCTTTAGCAGGGCAGAAAGCAATGCCGTGGTGTTCGCAGGTGCAAAGAAGGAAGGTGGCAAAAGATGGCAAGTTTTTTTCCTTTAGAAAATACCTGCCACCTTCCAGGATGGTTTCTGCTGCTACCGCACTCCCTTCGTGACTTGCTTTCCCTGCCACACGACTTAGGGGAGGGTTGTTGATGTAAATTTATCAAGCTTTTGTTTAGTGTTATTTTGCCTTACTGTGATGTGAGATCTGTTGGCTTTGCCTGTGATCTTTGGTGGGTTCTTCAGACACTGAGCTTAGCTTTGGAGTTGGGACCAGAAGCCCAAGGTGCTGGAGCATGCCCAAAGACGGGCAATGAAGCTGGTAAAAGATCTAGAGAACAAGTCCTGTGAGGAGCAGGTGAGGGACCTGGGGGCGTTGAGCCTGGAGCAAAGGAGGCTCAGGGGAGACCTTCTGGCTCTGCACAACTCCCTGACAGGAGCTTGGAGCCAGGTGGGGTTGGGCTCTTCTCCCAAGGAACAAGCAACAGGACGAGAGGAAACGGCCTCAAGTTGCCCCAGGGGAGGTTCTGGTAAAATTTTAGGTAAAAATGTGTTCCCCAAAAGGGCTGTGAAGGGCTGTGCCAGGCTGGGCAGGGCAGTGGTGGAGTCCCCACCCCTGGAGGGGTTTCCAGCCGTGGAGATGTGGTGCTGAGGGCCATGGGTTAGTGGTGCCCTGGCAGTGCTGGGGGAACGGTTGGACTTGATGATCTTGAAGGTCTCTTCCAACCAAAACCATTCTGTGATTCTAAGGTGGAAAAGGCACTGCAAGGATGCTGATATTTATATTGCCTGTCCCCACGTACTCCACCGCAGCTGGTAGTGGAGGAGGAGAGAGCTGCCGGAGCAGAGGGAAGAACAGAACCATTATGGCTTGGACATCACTCCCCGTGTTCTCCTGCACCTTGTCCGCTGCCGGGGTCTGCACGGCCAGCGCGGGTCTCTCCTGACGCTCTCCCCCCCTCGGGGAGCTGCTGCTGGTTTTGGTTTCAGTGCTGGCTGGGGATTATGCAGGGAGGGAAAATAAACAATTATGCCACCCCTCAGTGCACACAAACACACTGCCAGGAGCCGACTGCACTGTGGGTAAAATGACTCCAAAATTGTGTGTAATGAGTAGGAAAAGATTAGAGACAGCTCTTGCTATGCTGAAAATTGACATTAGTGGAGGGGGGAAGAAAAATTAAAAAAAAAAAAGAGAGAAAAAAACCTCCCACCCCCTCTTTCATACTCGGCCTAGGAGGTCTAATTCAAGCCGTAAAATAAATAAATAACATAACATAAATAAAGGCGTCTCCCGGTGGTGTTGGTGGTTTCCCCAGTGAGCTCGCTCTGGCCAGGAGGCTGTTCAGCATAATGCAAAATTAAATTATAAAAACTGGCTTGACTCTTTCGATGGAGGAGCCATTTGGAAGCGGTTGATTTGGGCGAACCGGCGGTGACCCACAACGGGGAGACATCAAGCGTGAAATTTACTGGAAATTAGCACCAGGGTCTTGGACTCGGCATGAATAGTTTGATAGCATGCAAATCCCCGCGACATTAAACCGCCGCGCGGCTCATGCTGCAGGGTCACTCGCGCTTGGCTTTCCATGTTTCGCTTATTATTATTATTTTTTTTTTTTCCTGGGACAGGTTATAAATAACAATAAAAAGAAAAGAAAAGGCTGGTTTAAATCTCTGGTTACCTGGCTGTTGAACGCCGGGATGGCGTGTCTGTACGGGGGTTGTGAGGGACACGATGTGTCTGCAGCCAGCGTACGCCTGGTGTTCACCTTCAGGTCCTAGCTGCTCATCCAGCCAAGCTGATGAGATCCGCTCCAGCTTTGGAGGTTCAGGGCACGCTGCCCGACGCGATGGAAATGCAAAAAGCTGTCTGCAGCCCTTCTAGCGTGCTTGATGCCTCCGATGCCAATATTTACATGTACAGTGTAATGATAACAGCTTCCAGCAGATCTCGTGTCCGTGTGTAGTAGACGCTGAGCAGGCAGAGGATGGAGAAGCGTGCTGCCAGCTCCGGGCACTGCTCTTCTCAGAGGACTTCTCCAGCGCTCCTGCCTTGCAAGTGGCTGATTATGCTGAGGTTTAAATTAGTACAGGAATTAAACGTGGCCTGCAAATATAATATTTAATTCTAATTTTTCCGGTCTCAGCATACGCAAGTTCTTTGCAAGAAGAGTTGTGCAGACAGCCTGCTCTGCAAATGTGCGTGGTGCTCTTTGCACGGATGATGAGGGGAATGACTGAGGGTTTTTTAAACACGGTGAGCGTGTTCGTTGATAATACTAGCAGTATATAAACTATGTTATATATAAAAAAATATATGTTATATATTATATATATATTGT
>VZZY01007847.1:14026-97208 GCA_013400335.1 Eurystomus gularis | reverse complement strand
TATATATTGTTATATATATAATAAAAATATATATAGTTTTATATATTTATATATATGTGATATATATATAAAAATATATGGTTTTTATATATATATAACAGTACTAGCAGCCCACCAAGGCACTGGGGCTGCCCAGGCAGCTCGAGCACAGGGCAGTGGGCACCGCCGAGACCTTGTGTCATTTACCACCTCCAGCAGTTAATGTTTGGGGCACTATTTTCCATCGTAGGAGTGGAGAATGCAGCAAAACTAGAAATAAGAGGCAGTTGGCAGAGTATGGCAAATGTTTTGTAGTTTTACTCTCAAATAGACATGGTCTGGGGGTCAGGGAGATGTTGGACGAAGGTTGGACTTGATGATCCTAGAGGTCTTTTCCAACCTAAATGATGCTATGATTCTATGAAATATAATATTAACATAAATTTGGGAGGTTGTGTGTTCTGGTGGTGGGCACGGGGACTACAGGCAGGTGTCTTGGGTTGTCTTTGCAGTATTTTTATGACTTGCATCAACACTACTTCTATTTTACCTCTTAAAAATACACGTTCTTTAGGAGTCCCCACTTTGCTGAAGCAGTAAGTGTAGGCAGATTGAACAGTTGAGATGGCAGGAGAGGAGAACCTTGCAGGAACCCTTCTGTGGACACTGCAGTTCCCTGAGCTCATCTCTGGAGCTCAGCAGCTTCCATAGCCTGGAGCTGTGCGTGGCACCACGGGGACCCAGTCACACTGGTTGTCTCTTCTTTATTTGGGCAAAAACTATTTCTCCGTTAGTGGAAGCAGTTACCACAAGAAAAGGGAAAATCCTTTACAACAGAGGCGTTTGCAGCCAGCTCTGAAGGTGTCCGGGTGTATCTGTAGCCCAAGAGCACAGCAGCAGGTCCACTGAACCTCGGTGGAAGTTTTGAGCCTGGAAGAGAAGCCAGCAGCTGGTGTCAATCCATATACACGATATCAAGCTGGGGCTGCAGGGACATCCTGGGAAAATGAAGCACTTTATTGCAGGACCCCAGAAAGGAGTGGCTGTGTCCAGAACCGCGTAGCAGGAAAGGTCACACTTCTGGACAGCTTTGACAGCCTGATCCCGAGGGTGTTGGAGGCACGGGAATACTCCCCGGACCTTGCTGATGCCGCCTGGTAATCCTGGGAGAGATTTGGAGCTGTGCACGGGAAGCATCGAGTTTCTCCCAGTTTCTCCCTTTGCCGTGTTCAAACAAGTAGCACTTCTTTTTTTCCTACACTTAACCTGAGTAAAATATATACCCTTGGCAGGAGTGAGAAATGTATTGCTAATTACGCAATTATTTTATTATGTAGCACTAGTAAAAAATGTCTAGTAAAGAATTAATTCAGTTAAAATAATTTGAATCAAGCAATTATTTTCTTAACACTAGAATTAGCTGAAAGGACTTCAAGTGGTTTATTACTAGCACTGCATAATAAAATAATTGTGTAATTAGTAATAAATTTGTCACCCCTTTTGAGGTCTTTTCCTTTGCTCAGGACGAAGGAGAAGGTTGGAGTTTTGTTTGGTCCTCAGGCCCCACTGTCTCTGCCAGAATTTACGTTTGTTCGCAATTAAAGGAGATAAATTGTTCTTTGTCAGCATTCGACATTTCTTAAATAACATTAAAGTCCTTTTCTTGGGTACTTGGACAATGACCTTGCAAATGAACTGGAAAGGTCACATCAGTGCCTATGATGCTCATATATATTCATATATATATGTATATATATGTATATATACATCTCTCTCATTTGCTTGATCTATGTATGTTAGTGTGTGTATATATATATATTTACTGTGTGTATATATATATTCTGTATATATGTATATTTTGTATATATATTTTGTATATATATTTTTGTGTATATATATTTTTTGTGTGTATATATATATATTTTGTATATATATATATGGTGTGTATATACATATATATATTTAAGAGAGTGTGTGTGTATTTCCCAAAGAGTTAAGTGCTTAACTATGTTCACACTAAGCATTAACATTAAGCTGGGGTAAATGACAAGGGGACCTTGGCTGGAGTCGCTCTCTCCCCTAGAAAGGATGGCTTTGGCAAGTGATTGTAAGGATTTTAGGTGAATAAAAGTGTCTCAGTCTTTTAAGACCATTACTGAAGGCCACGGTGCGTGCGTGGCACATGTACGCAGCCCACTTAGTTTTTCTGCTCTCTGCACTGGCAGTTTAATATTTGCCAGAAAAAATAAGACAAACTGGGAGGTGCTAAGCAAAGAACAGAAATGATGGAAGGGATTGAAAATCCTGTCCTGGGAGACATGAGAAATGAATACCTAGAATGTGTCTGAGGAAAGAAAAAACCAAGCCCACTGCCTACTGCTATTTATAGCGAGCCCGAAGGAGTGGAGAGATTATGCAGGGTGATGCGAGGAGGAGTAATATGAAATTAATGGGGAAGGAGGGGAAGTTTGGCTGAACGCTGAGGAAAATTTCATCTGTTTGGCCGTGGAAATGCCCCTAAAGAAGCACTAGATTTATTGTTTGGGATTTCTAAACGAAAGCTTTAAAAAGCACTGAGCAAGAAACGTAGGATATGGTCCTGCATGAACAAAGAGGTGGATGAGATGATCCTAATAAGTATTTTTTTTATTTCTTGTATATTTGATTTGAAACTTCTATATATAGTTATATGTAACAAAATATATATATTCAAGGGTGCCTCTTTCCATTAAAGCTAGATCCATTGTAAACTACATCATCACATCTAAATTCCTTTGCCTTCCTTTTTTCTCTTTTATTTAAATCACCTCTGGGATGCTCTTTTCAACGTACTCTCTTTACACAGTGGAGTTGTTCTTATTAAATTTGAGCAAAACGCCTTAAACGAATTTTAATGCAAGCAGAGAAGAAATGCTATTTCACATCGGCACCCTTCCCACACACGTAGTTTCTATGAAGACAGGCAAAAGGTCTGCTGCTGTTGGGTGTGCCACGTGCCTTACATCATGGTGACACAGGTCCATGGTGGGGAGGCTGAAATTGGGCAGCTGTGGTCGAATTATGTGTAGAAATACCTGGCCTGGCTTGCTGAACTGCTGGAGTGCTCGTGGTCTTGGCTGGGAAGTAAGGGCTGGGTTATCTCCAGGACACGTGGTGTAGGACTGGCTGGTGTGAGCTGAGGACCCTGCAGTGAAGTTCCCCTGGAAGTAACCAGGCCAGATCTCCAGAGTGGAGATCCGGTGTCTGAGAGCAGCACTCCTGTGGGAACATCTCCTTTCTTGGTCCATCTGGTCCAGATAACACCAGCCGGAGCTTGCAGTGTGGTAGCAGGAGGTGATTAAAAAAGCTGAATAATTGTGTTTTTTCCACAGTTTGACCAAGCACGGCAGGGCTGAAGCATTGACATGCTGTGGCTTCAAGCGCTGTGTCCCTTTTTCTGCAGACATGTACGACCAAGTGCTCAAGTTTGGAGCCTACATTGTGGACGGCCTGAGGGAGTATCGTCAACCCGTGCTCATTTACATCCCACCGCAAGCGGAGCTGAGGGGAGGATCCTGGGCTGTGATTGACCCTACCATTAATCCGCGGCACATGGAGATATATGCAGACCGAGAAAGCAGGTAGGGTAGCTTTCTCCTCCCTCCATCACCACCTGCTGATACCATCTGATACCATCCTGGCCTGTATCAGAAGTGGTGTGACCAGCAGGAGTAGGGAGGTGATTGTGCCCCTGGACTCGGCGCTTGTGAAATGGCACCTTGAGCACTGGGTCCAGTTTTGGGCACCACAGGATAAGAAGGACATTGAGGTGCTGGAGCGGGTGCAGAGAAGGGCAGCGAAGCTGGTGAGGGGTCTGGAGGATGTGTCATATGAGGAGCGCCTGAGGGAACTGGGATTGTTTAGTCTGGAGAAGAGGAGGTTGAGAGACCTCATTGCTCTCTACAACTACCTAAAAGGAGGTTGTAGTGAGGCTGATGCTGGTCTCTTCTTCCAGGTAACTAACGATAGGACAAGAGGTAATGGCCTAAAGCTGTGCCAAGGGACGTTTAGATTGGAAGGAAGAAGTTCTTTACTGAAAGAGTGGTCAGGCATTAGAACAGGCTGCCCAGGGCAGTGGTGGAGTCACCATCCCTGGAGGTGTTCAAAAAACATGTAGACATGGCACTTCGAGACGTGGTCTAGGGGTTAGGGAGACGTTTGACGAAGGTTGGGTTAGATGATCCTAGAGGTCTTTTCCAACCTAAATGATTCTGTGATTCTATGCTTTGAGGCATAATCACTGGGCTGAGCACGAAGGTCTCCGGTAAGAGTGCGGCAGTTTGTTCCTGAAGGGGACTGAGCACTTTCCAGTTGTAACTCATGTCTTGGAGGAGTTTGCTGGGTAGCAGTCACAGCTAGGACAATTCGGATGGTCTCCTGACTCGGACTTCGATGGGCGTAAATTCCGTAGCCAGTGCGAGGCAGCCTCTGTGGAGGTTCATTGCTGATACTCACAAACCATGGTCAGATGTTGGTGCTTAGGATTTTTTTTTTTCTTTTTCTGACCATTCTGATATTTCCTCTCAGTGCTTTGCTCTTTGAAACAAGGGCCCGTGTATATAATTTCACAAGTTAAATGTGTGTGCTTTAAAACCCCCGAGTGTTGGACCTTCTCTGATGCGCGAACTTGGGTAGTTGTGCTTTTTTTAATTAAATACAACTTGCATACGTGAAGTTCTATTTACTGGTGGTTCAGGATACAAAACTATAGGCTGGAAGCAGATTTTAAAGATATTTTAAAGAATCTCTAAAATACAGAGATACTGAACCTTTTGGAGGAAGCAGCCAGCCCTGCCTGGGCTCTCTGTAGCAGGTAGAAGGACGGTGTATGGAAGGACAGAACAAATATTGTGCTATCAGGGCGTCCTCTCAACTCCTACCATCTCAGCAGGGCAGAATTCCTGGGCAGCTGCTTCATGGGGAGGAAAAACAGCGTCCGTGGGGAGGAGCTGAGAAGATGCCCTTCCCAGATGCCCATTTCCCTTGCCTTTCCCGGCTGAACTTTGCTCCTGATGGGATGCTTGCCCCTCTCTCTGTTCTAAAGAAGTGACACAGAGAGACCAGTGGTCTCACGCCAGCAATCTCCATCCCGCTCCCCACCTTGCAAGACCTCAGCAAGGACCATGTGTGGTTTACAGAGCTGTAGTTGGTCTAGAGGTCTTCAGCTCCACTAGCCAGGAAGGAGGTTGTTGTGCAGCACATGCCATCCTGTCCCTCGGTGCCATTGCACATTTGTAGTTGTTCTCGTCGCTGTTGCTGTTCCGTAACCCTCAGCGCTGACCTTCCTCCTCGTCATTACTCCCGCCCTCACCGTTAAAGGCTGAAGTGGTTTTATTTACCAAGCCCAAGTTCCAAATCACGTGCTCCTCCGGCTTGGACCTGGGAAGTGGGCAGGGTCGCTAACGAAAGTAAGAGGTGGCTAATTGCTTTGTGTCAGAAAGCTTCGCTACCTTTTGAAAGAGCTTTCAGGTCACAGCTTAAGAGAGGCTGCTGGAGAGCATCGCGTGTGCCAGGCTGTGCCGCAGGCTGCTGAGTGCGTGTGGAGCCTGGCTTGCATCCGTGGCATTGCATAAATAAGAGCTCAGATTCTTTCTCTCTTGTTCTCTCTTTTTTTTTTTTCTCTCCCTCCCCCCCAGCCCCTTCTCTTCTTTTCCATACTTTCTAGATAACATTGAACCATTCCATTTTGTGTTTCCCCTTGTCCGATGACCTGAAAGTGCCTTTCTTTTCTCTTTTCCCGTCGCTGATCAGAGGAGGGATCCTGGAGCCGGAGGGGACGGTAGAAATCAAATTCCGCAGGAAGGATCTGGTGAAGACGATGAGGCGACTGGACCCCGTGTACATCCGCCTGGCAGAGCGGCTCGGTACGTCTGCGCGGGGCTGGCCAGCCCTCGGCCGGGGGCAAGGACTCTCTTCGGAGACCTTAAACGGGGGCACTGAGGCATTTTACCAAATCCATGGTAACTTTTATGTGCTGTCTTCTAACTTGGGAGGAGAACCAGGTGAGACAAGCTGCACGTATGTACATGTGAGGGACGGCACTCGTGTGCGTTTAGCAGACCTAAGCTGTGTGAGAATTACTATGTTAACTGATTTTTTAATTCTTGAATTGAGTCTCACTACAGAGGCTTAAATCTAGTTCCCTTCTCAGCTCGCTAAAAGCTCATGGGCCAAACCTTCAGCTGGTGTCATTTGGCATAAGGAAGAATTTGGTCAAAGACATTTTGGGCTGCTGGACTATCTCTGTGCGCCTGCGGGAGTTTTGAGCAATGATGCCTGTCTGCTCTTCGGTTTCCAGAAAATACAAAATGTTCTTCCCCTCCTCAGTGAAGTCCGGGGTGATCTGCAGGGCTCGGTCATTAGCACCGTGTGTTACTGCTGAGCCCTGCGCTCCAAATGATCCCAACAACCCAAAATACAGAGTGTGCAGCCAAACGCACTTAATATCAGCTATGTCCTCTCTCAGGGGAATAGACTCTTTAAATAGTTCTTTACTAGCTCTTACTGTAAGAGTGTAATCTTACAGAGCCTCTTTTTACCTCCAAAATTGACTACATTTCAGCGTCGGAAGAAGCATGCGACGTGGGTGCGGTTTGAATTTATAAAGCCTTTTGGGATCCTTCAGGAGGGAAAGTGTTCTGCAAATGACTGATAAATCGTGGCTATTGCTGCAGTTACATTTTATTATTTGGCTTTCTTTAATTTATGGCACTGCAACAATTTATATACAAAACAAGCGTTCTGATACACCTTGGGAAGAGAATGATCATTGTGAAGGGTGCCGGGGGTGCTAAGCATCAGGCTACTTTTGCTGAAAACCAGGTTCTTATGGATGTCTTTGACAGCATCAAACATGTTTTCTCTCTCTTTTTTTTTTTTTTTTTTAAATGATGGGATTTTGACATCCTCTTGGTCTTCTCTTGCTGTGCTGGTTGTGTTCTGGGTGGGTTAGGAGGTGTTTGGGTTTTGCCAGCCAGCACAAGGCAGCAGTTTCACCTGAGTTCAGCTCTTGCCCATCTACTTTACACATTATTATGTGAGGAAGTGGGCACAGACACCTGCATGGATGGATGGATGGATGTGCTGCATCCGCCTGAGTGTGCTGGAGTCAAAACAGTTCTAATGTTTGTAGTTGCAGCAAGCAGGTTCTTCTCACAAAACCTCACTTTGGAGCTACGTTAGGCTTGACAGTGTCCCTTTAGGAACAAACGGATTGCGTGGCTCCACCAAACCATGGAGACCCAGCAGAGGGTCCCAAGGGATGCTCTCCCAAGGTGGTCACGTCTCACTGTTGGAAGGCTGCAGCTGGGTTCCTTACGCAGACGGGTGTCCACACCTTGGCATCCAGTGCTGGAGTGGAGAGCTGCCGCTCCGCTGTGGGAGTCTCCAGGGAAGGAGAAATCAGATGTGTGGTTAGAGAAGGCAATATGCTGAGCAGTCAGCTCCGGTCCACGCAGATAAATGGCACTACGGCAGGAGCACCGTTTCTGAGAGTATTTACCTTCACCCCGCCATGAAAAGCACCGGCTCTGCTGCTGAACACACCAACCTGCTGCCTCTGCAAAGACACGGTGTCTTCTGTGTGGCAGCTGCTGGGTGAATCCTTGCCCAGGAGCAGAGTCACTGGCTGCGGACTAAGAGGGTGGCCGGGGTGTTTAAATCCCGAAGCGATGGAGGAAGACAAGGAGCAGAGCAATGGGACCCGAGTCACTATTGGATGGCTCCTCCAGAAGGTCCATCACCTGGGCTGGGTGCAGAGCACCCTTGGATCACACCAGTGGGACCTGCGCCAGCACCCCCAGAAAAAAAAACACGGGGATAAAGAGGGGATACGATTTTCTGCCAGCAGTCTCAAAAATCCAACCCCTCGCTCTGTGGGGAGGCAGGAGTCTCTTCAGGGTATTTTTTTTCCCCTCTTCCTCTACAGGGTAATTACTCCCAGCAAACTCCATACGCTTTAATTAAACCGATTGCAACACAAGAGCAAGTCACTTCCAACTGTACGTAGGGAGAGCTCTAAAAGCTTCAGTCACTGATAAGCATCTCACTTAGATGGCTCGTAATTGCTCCCAACATCGGGCGATCATTGCTGTTGTGTTGCCACTAATTCGGTACCAGAGCGAGCTTGCAGGACCCAGTGAATTGCAGAATTTTTTTTTTTCTGTTTTTTTCTTTCTTTTTTTTTTTTTTCCTGGTTTTCTTTCTGGCCAATTTAAAATTTGTCAAAGTCGGTCTTCTTCTGGATCACTGCCCTTTGATATTTCGCGCACTCCATTTGCCACAAACAAGCCGCAGGGCCGCGGTTCATGCTGACTCCAGCAGAAGCAGAGAAAGCTCCATTTATCTTACACTGCCTGCTGAATTCTTACTCATTAGCTGGGGGTTCACTGCCTCTCTTTAACCCCTGAATGGCTGTCATCCCTCCCTGGAGCCGGGAAGAGGGAGATGCTCTCAGAGGCGCGCCTGTTGCAGAGGGGTGGGGGACCAGGGTGGTGGTGGGCTGGAGATGCTGGGGTGGGACCAGCGAGTGGGGAGCGCGAGAGCAGCGAGGGCTGGCAGGTATTGAATAATTTGACATAAATCTGTTCATTATCAATTCTCCAGCGCTGTCCCTGTAATGTTTATTAGCCCCGTGTTTTATTAAACCGTCACTCAAGAGTTGCGCGGTTACAAAGCAGCGCACGGTGAGGAGCAAAGGGCAGGGGAGGGAAGGACAGCCCGGAGAGCCGCGATTGCCTGGAAACACGGGCACCCTTCAGCCCGGGAGCCTCAGCTTCAAAATACAGAGGTTCAGTTTTATTTTGTGTACGTATTACACTGAGAGTAAATCAGGGAGGAGCGGAACAAAAACGAGCTCGGTCGCGGCGGGTTCTGGACGTGTGATGTGTGAGGTGGACGCAAAAGTTAGGGGGGATATGAACGAAGGGAACGGTAAAATGGCTCCAGTGGGAGCAAGATTGGGTTGGAGATTTTCACATTTCTCCTCTCAGGTTTTTCTCTCATAGTAAGGGAAGGATCTGTTTGTCTCCTGATATGTTGTAATAGTGTGAGTGTCCTCCTCAGCCGCCCCTACGCAGTAGCTGCCCCTGTGTTGGCATGCACCTTGGATTTTATTTGAAATTATTTTTGCATTTGCCTGTATACACTGTAGAAGGTGTGTGGGGTGGGGGGGGGACACATACAGCTCATGTGCTTTGGGGGGTGGAGGCGGTTGGGGTTTCTGCACAAACCCCACTGCTGTAGGTGTTCCTCAACCTTCCACAGGTGCTATTACCAGTCAGTCTGTGCTGCTTCCACATTGACCATCAGTCAATCTGTGCTGCTGGCTTCTGACTTAACTTTGCACCTTATTTGGCTAAAGAATGTGCGAAAAATTGCCTAGATTTCCAAATAATGAGTGAAGACTCAAGCACTGAACCCACAACTCCACTTCAGCACAGCAGTTCCTCTCTGGAAATAGATGTGCCCAGACGCAGTGCCAGGATTGGACCCATGGGTCCCTCTTGGCCCTGACCGTGCCACCTGAGAGGACTTTCTGGTGACGTGGGGACAGCCCTGACACAGCCTTGTTTTGTGAGTGGCTTGAAAACCTCCCTCCTGTGACCGGTCTCGTTCCAAGCTTTAGCTCGGAAAGTTAGATTGCAACTATAAAGTCTAGTAATTCTTGTCAGGCAGGGGGAGTTCGTTTGTTCAGTGTTGTAATTTAATTAATCAAAATGCTGGTGGTTTTGTTGAGCAACAACTAAGAAAAATGCTGCTGGTGCCATTCCATCTCTCAGGAAGTGTTGGACAAACGCAGTCAGTGCGGTTGTAACTTTTTTTAGGCAATGCTGATTTCCAGTAACTGCTTCTAGAAGCAAGTGCTGCTGCATTTAAATTGTTGTTAATTCACAGTCGTGAGTCTAGAAGAGCAAGTACTGCTGTCAGCTCCTGCAGGACATCTTGAATATCCTCCTAGACATCTTGAGTATCCTCCCAGGAGGGCTATAGAAGCTTTTCCCCCCCCAAACAGACATTTTTTTGGAATTCCATACCTGCCACGCTTTTGCCCGTAAGCCACTATGAGGCCTCAGGAGCAAAGAGCTGAGAAGGACTAGGGTGGAACATCACACGGTGCCGTTGTACAAGGCTATTTCAAGCCCGTGTCATGAGCATGTGTGACCTTCGCTGCTGTTTCATATTGCACCTTTACAACATAAATCCTACTGAATATTTAGTGAAGCAATTACAAGCAGTCTCATTTAAAGAAGCAAGCGACAGTCGAAAAACGCCTGTCTCTCCAGGGATGTGAGTGGCTGGGAGTGACCTTCCCTCTGCCTCCAGCCGGTGGGAGATGCGTTGCCTGGGCAGCCCGGACGCCGTTGGCCTTCTTGCTGCCTGGGCTGAATTTTGATCTGGCAAGAGCTGTTGTTAAAGGCAGGGGAAGAGAAGGTGAGATTCAGGGAGTCATCTTTGAAGATCCTAGGCGTGGGGTAACGTGCCCTAAATTCAAACATGCATGTGAGCAACTGAGGCACCAAAGGAAGGGTGAAGGTGCTGGGTCATGGGCACGTCCTCAGCTTGTTCAGAGGAGGAGGAGGAGGCTTGTTGTGACTGAGGGAGACTCTGCATCTTGGGCGTGATGGGCTGGAGCCTGGGTTGAAGCCTTCTGCTTTGTCCAGAAAGCATGAGGGCAATCTCCACAGATTGGTCGGGTCAGAGGCCTTGATGCTGGGCTTTGCCTGGGTCTTTGAGTGCATGTTTGAGGAAGAGGCAAGAAAATGGGCAAGTAAATGGCCACGCTGAGGCTGCACGCCAAAGGTGAGGGAGAAAATCCCACATTTTAACAGCTTAGAAACCATAAACCATCAGATTGATTCAGAAGCTGCCTGGCTTTCTGCAATCAGAGGGAACCTACAATAACATTTCTTGAAGTCATTTTGTCTAACCTGTTAAACCAGTCATATTTAAAAAAAGCACTTTGCTGCTAAATGTTATGGGAAGCCGTGATTCACGGTCCTGCTGAGCCATTTCCTCCTGGCAGGAACTTTATTAAAGGCAGCCGGGGCCCTGGCACCGCAGCGGGCTGAGCCGGGGCAGGACGCGGCGCCGGCATCCCAGGGATGCGCCGAGATGCCCCTTACGGCACGGGGGATTTTTGTGGTTTAATGGGGCACAAATCAAAATAGTTTAGGTGTTGCTTTCCCTGCCACGACGCTTTCCCTTCGCTTTTGGAGAGGAGCATAAATTGATATTCGGTATCGGAGCGCGTTGCAGGAGAGGTCTCCGCAGGGATTTATTGCGGTGGTGTTTCCATTTGTCTGCGCGGGGAGGGAGGCTTCCTCCAGGATCACGGGCTGTAAAGCTTGTGTCCGTGTCCCTGCTGCCGTGGCCGGGGAGGGCTTCTCTGCAGGACGGTTAAAGGGCAACTGTGTTATTTGGCATTTATTGTTCAGTGCCACCGGGGTACTGAGAGCCCCTGCCTAAGGCCTGGGGGCTTGTTGTGGGCTGCAGGACGCAGAAGAAAGGGTTTGTAACCCCAAAAGCCAGGCACCTGGATGGGGAGGCTGGTGTGACCCTGTGGAGAGGTGGCAGAGATGGGCATGGGTTTGGGGGAGGATGGGGGAGACGAGCACGGGCAAGCTGCCAGATTCCTCCAGGAAGCAGTTGGGAACATTTTAGCTTAAATTCTTCTTCTGCATGGATTTAAACTAGGTTATGTCGGTTTTAACCAGGTATGTTTGTTCAGAGGGTTTTGGCAAGACCTTGGCCACTGCTCTTCTAACCTCAGAAGAGACTCTCCAATCTTTTTGGTCCCCCAATGTTGTTGCTTTCTTTCCCCAAGGCATTTTTTCAGCTTGTTTAAGGCCATTTTGCTACTGACCAAGAGAAAAATAAGAAAAGACCCTGTAGAACGAAGAGGTCCGGGTGCGTTTACCGCTGTGGGTAGGCTCTAAAGGTGTTGAGAGCAGAATGAAGACATTTACCTGGCCTCTCCCGACCACGCCAATGCCGTGATCATAGCAGCACTATATATAGACACAAGCGTACTTGGAGGCTGCAGAGCAAACTGCAGCCCAAGATAAATGTGACATTTTACAGCACTTAGAGTGCTGCCTTAGCAGGCGTCCTGTGCTGCCTGCCCGGACAGGAAGGTCACACGTGTTCTTGCTTTACCTGCGTGTCCCACCCGCGTGCCAAACCCCAGCCACTTCGTGTTGCCACGTGGCCGTCTCAGAGTAGCTGCTTCTTTTGTTTCTCTATTGATTAGTAGCCGATCCATACCTAGAGGTCTATAATGCTCCTATGATTTAAACTTGAACAGTTTCATTAACTGTCAAGTGCCTTTAGAGCAAAGGAATCCCATATTTTAACTCCCCTCTCCTTGCCAGTATAAGATTTGTGGAAGGAGACTTCTTTTTCCGGGAAATAAATAAATAAAGCCCCAGCTTTCTGAAAAACCCTGAGGCCTCAAGATCTGACTAGGAAAGAAAGAAAACCATTCCAAGATATTTAATTGTACAGGGGGCTTACAGGATTGATCGAGAGCTTAGCTTTTTACAATAGTCCAGTGAATAAGAAATGCTCCTGACAAACGATCGATGATGGGATAATCACTCTTTATCCCCCCTCCTCATTGTTACCTTCTTTCTTCCAGGAGAACAGGGTTCAGAAGTCAAAAATCTTTATAGACGCTGCTTTTAAATTAAGCAGAAAATAGACATTGACATATTTGTTAATCTCACCTAAATCATTACTGGGCCCGGCTGGTTTGGCTGTACACCGGGAGCGCGGCGGATCGGCCGGAATACGTCAGCGTGGCTGGCTGGAGCGCGGGCATTGCCCTCCGGAATGGGGAGGTGTAGGAGCTGCAGAGTGTAGCGTGGACAAATATCTATAATTTTTTATTATGAAGGTTGTAAGAGTAGCTCGTCTTCATTAAAACCTTCTTACTAGCGTTGGAAGGCTTAGGTAACATTTATATTGGTAGGCCCATAAAACCATTCCTTCCCTAGAAAGAGTCATCGTATGGCTGGCCCGTGGCTTGGAGATGTGCGTGTGTGTGTTCCAAGCTGTCCTGGTTTGGAAGACAACCTCTGGAAGGAGATGACAACATAGGTAGTGCAAAGTAGATCCTCACTCCGACAGCCCTGGATCATCATGTCCGTGGGAGGTCAGCCGTGGATGCTCATGGAAAGAGGAGGAGCATCGCACAAACACGGTGTGGTGCTTTGCCCACCTGCCCAGCTTCCAGCAGTCTTGTGGTTTAGAGGCTTCGTGAGAACAGATTAATGTCTGGTCTTCAAGCCTCTGATGGATGTTTCTTGCATGAATTCGCCTGATCACTTTCCGTGAGCTGGTTTGTACTTCTGGCACCCAAGTGGCCATGGGCTCTACCGTCTGATTTTGCATGGTGTAAGTGTTCCCTGTTCTTGGGGTTTTTATAAAGCTTCTGCCCACTAATTTGGTCTGTTCTTGTTGGGAGGGACTTGGGTTGCTCTGGCTTCCTGCTGCGGTCCCAGAGCCTGCTGTTGTCAGGCTGGATGGTGGCCACGGAGCTGCCGAGGACCCTCATGGCTCAGCTGTCCTCCTGCCTCTGCCCAGCCATTGTCTGGAAGCGTGGCAGTTTAACAATAGCCGTTGATGTAATGGTAGATGTTGCTGTTAATCCCATTGACATTCCTTCACAAACAATAAAGATTAAGACCAAAAAAAGCTCAGTGGTGGGTGGTGTTCACACACCACAAAATGCAGTCGTGGTACTCAGGCTACAAGATAACAAGGACGGGAGCATTGTCCTCCAGCTGAATCACCACACCAGCTTTTGTTCCAGGTTGTCCAGTTGACTTCTTGTGCTGCTGGGTAGGACACCCTTTGTTGGATAGCTCCCCTTTGTTTGATATCTCCATTCCACACACTGAAGAGCCAATCATGCTTCCCCGTCTCCCAGGCACAGGGGGGGTTGTATTAACATTTGAATGGAAGGTGCCGTGGGACAGTTGAACCTCACAACCCACCGTTGCTTGGAGCAAGACTCGCCCATGACCCAGCTTCAGATTGCCAACGACCTTGGCTTTGAAAGGGGAGGTGGGATGGGAGGCAGCTGTCTCTGAGGCCGTGAACTTGCAACCAGAGCTTCTGGTGTGGGTGGGAGGTTAAAAAATGGTACAATTCAGCAGCGTATCTAGTACTGTATAATTTGGCTCAGATTGCAGCTTTGCTTAAATTGAGCTAAGATTGGCTCTGAATACTCTGCCTCTGCACAAGGACCTCTTGCCCGTGTGTTGGTGAAGCATCAACCTGCTTCTGGGCCAACCTTGACCTGGTGTGAATTACTACAGGTTTAGTAGAGAGTTCACTACAGGGATGCTCCCTGTGGTCTGGTACAGGGGGAAGAGGGGATTTACCTGCTTGGTTTGGGGCAGCTGTGGAAGGAGCACCTTGAGGTGCTGCAGGAAGCAGCAGGAGATGCGACCTGCCTCCACAGCACAACGTGTTTCCTCTTACCCGACTTAGCCTGGGTCAGGCAATTCCAAAATTAATCCAAAACCATTTAATGCGTGTTTTTGTTTTAATCAAAGTTAATTTTATCCGAGCCGAATGCTTTGAAGTGAATTAAAAATGATGAACTCCACAGAACATTATCTTCTTGACACACATCATCTCCGTGGTCGAGACCAGTGTGTGCCGATCACTGGGAAACTACCTGTGAGCACTTTGGGCATCTCCAGTGTAACTTGGGTGTCCCTTAGTGAGACAGGGGCTCTCACAGCTACGGGCAGGGACCGGCCTGCAGGAAAACCTGAAGCTGTGTAGGTGGTTTTACGTTGTCCGTGTTTCTCACTAAATGAACTGCGTGCTGGGACATTATTCTTTTTTAGGAGTAAGTCCAGTAAATGTCACTTTATTGATGGCTCAGCTCATTGGCATTTAAATGGAATCGAGTTTCCATGGTGAAAACTCTGGCGAAGCTCTTGCCTGAATATCAGTGGCTGGAAATCTGGGCTGGAACACTCACGGTTGACTCCAGGCTCTGCTTGGCTTTGAGGGGAGCGGATGGTCTGGTGTTTGTCCTGGCCAAAAGCAGTCTGGGTGTCACCTGTGTGCAGAAACAGAAGAAACCTCCATACTCCCTCTCCTCTGTCCAGAGCTGCTGGCTTCTCCATGCAGCAGCCCTTCGGACACCCCTTGGCCGTGCCCTCTGGGGGTCTCTGACGTGTGGCTGTGCCTGGTTGCAGGTACCCCCGAGCTGAGCCCCGCCGACCGAAAGGAGCTGGAGACCAAGCTGAAGGAGCGGGAGGAATTCCTGATTCCCATTTACCACCAGGTAGCCATGCAGTTTGCTGACCTGCACGACACACCCGGCCGGATGCAGGAGAAGGGCGTCATAACCGTGAGTATCGTGGAGCTTTCCTTGGGGACATCATTGGAGAGTTTGGCACATGGGCAATGGCAGCCTCCAATCTGCAAATAAACCTCTGCCCCAATGACTCTTGCCGCAGGAGCAAACCTTCTCCCCCCGCCAGCTGTTTTCTGGCCCCAGAACACAAGCACGTTGTGTTTTCTAGCACCTTTCCCTGATCCGTGTCCATTTGAGGCCCCATGTTTTCTGGGCTTCACCAGTAGCTCGTTAGCAACCACATGAAAAACGCCACAGAGCACGTTGCAGTCTGCCCTGGCAGAAGGAGAAGGCAGGGAAGGTGGAGAGCCTGTCCCCGTGGGGACCCTCGGTGATGGAAAGCTGGCGGTGATGGTGTAGCTGAAGGCCACGTGCCACGTCAGGGTTTGAGCCCTGGCTGATGAGATTTTTCCCTAGTTCCCTCTCCCCATGGATGTGAGTGTCTTGGGCTGCACTGCTCATCTGGGAAGCCATATCCCTTTTTGCAGAAGGGAGCAGACTTCTGGGAGACAAAGGAGGCTGGATGTAGCTTCTGGTGACTGAGTGGTATGACAGGGTAGAAGTCTTCAAAGCTCAGATGTGGGAGTCTTTGTATTTCTGGTGTGCAAGCAGTAGAACTAAGAGTGTGAGCTCTTTTTTGCCATTGGGAATAAAGCACATAGATTTCTGCACGTAGATGTTGTCCCTCACTCATTTCTCCTTGTCCACTTATGTCTTGGGCAGGACATTCTAGACTGGAAGACTTCCCGTACCTTCTTCTACTGGAGATTAAGACGCCTTCTTCTAGAAGATGTGGTAAAAAAGAAGATCCATGATGCCAACCCTGAGCTGACTGATGGGCAGATCCAGGCTATGCTGAGACGCTGGTTTGTGGAAGTTGAAGGGACAGTGAAGGTAAATGAAAAAGTGGTTTCACCAAGACATCGGTGTTTCCTGGGCTTCAGTTCAGTGAAATTCTCCCACGTGGAGTCTGATATCTGTTTTTTAATTTTAAGGCCCACAAATGTTTTAGGTGATGAAAGAGAACTTCTGGGTGATGTTCCAGGTCGTGAGTTGTTTTATGGAGATACTTTTTATAGCAGGCCAGAAAAGCAAAATAGGTTTTTTCCCAAGCATGTAGCACCATGAAGATCTGAGCATCTTACAAAGACGAACAACTTGCTCAGCAGAGCAAGGCAGGGCAGCGTGTGGGAAGAGGCTGTGTGGAGCTGCTGCTGGCTGGCTGGACCGGCAGTAGGTTCTGCAGGAGTCACAGCACACGCTCTACAAACCAGCCTTGAATATCTCCACCTCCTTGTCCACGTGCACTGCGGAGCTGCTCATGGTTCCAGGGCCTGTCCTCGCTGTGCAGACCGGGCTCTGCATGCCCATGGCATCCTCTGTGATGTGAAAGTAGGACTTCTATTTTATTTTTAATTATTCCTTCTTACCAAATAATATCCTTAGTCCTGCTCTATCCCCCTCACACCAAGAAAGATGTGGAGATTCGCTGCTTGTATCCAGATGTTTCATCTGGCAGATGTTCAGCCAGCCTACCTTACCTGCCTGTCCTCCTGCTTGCAGAGCAGACCATGGCCACACTGTCCCCGCTTCTCCTGGGCTGCCCTCACCCTCCTTAGGCCAGGAAGTTAGAGGTGGTGGGGACAGATCACGGGTGCCTGCCGATCCCTCACCATCACCACGTTTCAGCCATCCCTCGGGTTGCCCGGTGCTTGAACACCACATGGAAGGCATGCAGGGACCTGGATCAGCTCTAAGGTCCAACTGCCAGGGCTTGGGGTGGGAAGGTGTCCTCGGCACCGTCCCCCAACCCTCATGATCGTGCGCTCAGGATTTCTTTTGTAATTGTGCTCAACCTGGGAAGCTGGCAATCTCTGAGGAGCAATCTCTGGAGCTGCTCTTGGGTTGTTTTTGTCACAGTCCTCCAATCTGAGTTCTTTATTTTATTTTATTTTAAATTTATTTTATTCTATTTTTTAAGTCACAAACACTCAGGGGTTCCAGAACGGGGGGGGAAGCGCTCTCTGGAGGGCAGCAGGCTTTCCAAGGTAGTGTCTGAGCGTCTTGAAAAGCGGGCATCTCGTTAGCTAATACATTACACCAATCAAGGAGAGTTATCTTAAGCCACAATTAATCTGCTCCCTGGCATATGTTGATAGGAAAGCATCATGCTGTTTCTTAATTAAAAGCAAACGGATTAAAAATGATTAATAAGAGTATTAAATATTCTCCTAAACTAAAAGCTTTGGGATTCTTGGGTAAATCTAGCTTTACGCAGGTCTGCAACCGTAAGGCAGCTTCTTGGGCTTGGTTTTTTTCCCCCCCTTTCCCTGAAATCTTCCGAAGTGCCCTACTTTGTATGCAGGGAGCGCGTCTGTCATGGCTGGGGGCAGGAGCAGGGAGCGAAACCCGACGAGATTCCAATAATAAGAAGAAAAAACAATGAAATAAGCAAAATCTTGAGGTTGAAGTGACATAACTGATTTAAGACAATCGCCTGAATAATGTTAAAGAAAAACAAAAATCCCTGTTTCTTGTTAAAATGTGTCGGGCAGGACCAACACTGGGGGCTGGGACAGGGTCTGCACTTTGGGCGTCCTCCTGGCAGCACCGGCTCCACCCGTGGGTGTAGCAGCACCTTCATAGAGCCACAGAATCGTTTTGGTTAGAAGAGACCTTTGAGCTCATGGAGTCCAACCATTAACCCAGCACTGCCAGGGCACCACTAACCCCTGGCCCTCAGCACCACATCTCCACGGCTTGGAAACCCCTCCAGGGGTGGGGACTCCACCACTGCCCTGGGCAGCCTGGGACAGCCCTTCACAGCCCTTTTGGGGAAGAAATTGTTCTTCATGGACAACCTCAACCTCCCCTGGTGCAACCTGAGGCCATTTCCCCTTGTCCTGTCACTTGTTCCTTGGCAGAAGAGCCCGACCCCACCTGGCTCCAACCTCCTGTCAGGGAGTTGTGCAGAGCCAGAAGGTCTCCCCTGGGCCTCCTTTTCTCCAGGCTCAACACCCCCAGGTTCCTCAGCCGCTCCTCACCAGCCTTGTGCTCTAGACCCTTTGTTGCCCTTCTCTGGACACGCTCCAGCCCCTCAATGTCCTTATTTGAGCCCAAACCTGACCCCAGAATTCGAGGTTGGGCCTCCCCAGTGCCGAGCACAGGGGGACGATCCCTGCCCTGGTCCTGCTGCCCACACTGGTGCTGACACAAGCCAGGATGCTGGTGGCCTTCTTGGCCACCTGGGCACACTACTTCATCAACACGGGGAAGCCGTGCTGCTTCTGAGAGTCACAGGGAAGAGGGAAGCAACTTCTTGGACTTTGGAAATTGATAATTAAATAAATGAAGGGTGGGCAGTGCGGGGGCTCATCAGGGTGAGCGCTGCCTTTGTGCTCCTCCCTGGCATTGGCAAGGACGGGGGAAATCAGCTTTGTGAAGGCTGTAAGAGACCTGCAGAGGTGAGCCGCTGCCTCAGACAGCGTGGCCGGCTGGAGGAGCCCATGGCATGTGGTGTCGGAGAGACCACCTAGGGGAAGACTTCTCCTGGCTTCACTGCTGCTGCTCCCAGGGCTTCCAGGGCCTTTGCAAACGTGCTGCCCCCACGCCAAGGCTTCACCTTTGGGTGCAAACACCCATCGTGTGCTTCCGCCTCCTGCTCCCCGGCCAGCCCCTGCAATCACCCTGCTCCCAGCCAGGCCCCAGGGGCAGCACGAGGGCCGAAGGTGGTTGGGGTTGGACTAGATGACCTCTCAGGGTCCCTTCCAGCCCCAGCCGTTCCCTGGGTGAGGTTCCTGGTGGAGCAGTGGTTGCTCTGCTGCCCGTTGCCCGCTCGGCCCGCGGTGCATTGACACACCGAGCTCATTGTCATTCTGACTTTGACTTCGTTAGCGAGAACGGAGAAGGATAGTGCACCTTTAAATGACGAGCTTGGTGTTTAATTACCCAAATAAAATGACATAAATATGAATGAGTGCTAATGGCGGTACTTGCTTTTCCGGAAACCATTAACAAAACGATTCTTAAATGATTTGTAAAGAAAATGAGAGGAGAAGAGAGGAGCGAGAAGGCTATTAGGCGTCTAACACACTCCTGAATTATTATGTAGTCAACTACCTCGCAAATACCAGGTGAAATGAGCTTGCAAAATGAAAAAAGGGGTTTGTTGCCAAGGCTTTTGAGGGCTGTGGACACGCCGACCCCCTCTGCTGAGCCCACACCTGCTGAGGGGGCTGCGTGGGCTGGGACCGCGATCCCACCGGTGCTGGGGACACCGAGACCCACTCAGGCTTTAGGTGATGGGGACCCCGTGAGAGCTGAGCACGGGGAGAAGCCCCAGAGCAGCCGCGTCTCCGACCACCCGCACCTCGGGGCCAGCCGCGTTTCACCAGAAATCAGGCAGCTGATCCCAGAAGAAAAAAGGGATATTAGCTGGGACTAAAAAAAAGAAATCCCAGCTTGCGGAAGGAGATGCAAAAGAAATGGATCATCTTTGGACTTTTGCTGGTTGTCTGTAAAAGCCACGTGCCCTGGGGAAGCCGGGAGGGCTGCCGGGAGCGCGGTACCAAAGATGGGAGTCAAATTCCGGGAATGGTGCGTGAGGAGCCGGGGCGTGCGCAGCCCGGGCCGCCGGCTGACACGTGCGTGTGTTCGCAGGCCTACCTATGGGACAGTAACAAGGACCTGGTGGAGTGGCTGGAGAAACAGCTGACGGAGGAAGAAGGTGTTCGCTCGGTTGTGGAGGAGAACATCAAATACATCTCGAGGGACTACATCCTCAAGCAGATACGGAGGTAAGGAGCTGCGCTCGCCCTGCCCCTGCACAACAGGGATTTTTCTGAAGTCCAGCCTCTGAGCTTGGCCTCGTGCGCTTCTCCAGCTGAGGAGAAGGGACTCACTGGGCTTTTCATGTGGCAAACACAGGAGCATGTGGGAATGCAGCTTCCTTCAGAAGTGTAAATACAGGGGAAATGTGGAGCTACGGTGAGAGAGAGGGGTTTGTCCAAAGCCTGTAGCCCCGGTTCCTCCTGCACGGGCTGCGGTGCTGCCGGGCGCGCAGGCACCTCGAGCAGAACCACAAACCAGCAGCACCAAGATCTACCCAAAGCCTCCGGCACCCAGATGCCCTGGCCCTGCCTGCCCTTTACTGAAACAGGGGCTGGGAGGAGCCAGGGCACAGAAATTCCACTGTTAATGAGCTTTTTCTCCAGTTGAGACAGAAAATGGGACGTTATCTTAGAGGGCCACATACCACGTGAAGCCAGGGGAGACAGCACAGCTCGGAGCTGGGCTGTGGCTGTCAGAGCCGCGTGTGACCACACGTGCCCAGAGCACCTTCCCTTTAGCTTGTCTAGCCCCAGACTAGGCAAGTGGTCTGGTTTCTTCTGTGTTCCATGTCCTAAAATGCCCAGTTCCCTTCGATTGCTGTTCAGAACTACACCAAATAACCCCCCGACCCTCTCAGACATGGGTGGAGCAGCTCTTCCTCCAGCTTGCATGAGCTGTCCTGCACATTTACTCATACTCAGCTGGTGGAACCAGTTAAGCCTTGTGAGCCAAACACTTTCCTAGACGTGAACATACCTAAATTTGATTATTTCTATGTCATAAACTGGAGGTCCCCTAAAGCAGCTTTGCCTCTGAGAGCTGGGGAGGACACTGGACCATGGAGCGAGGCTCCTGTGGCTTCCATGGCCCATGTCTGACTCCATGGGGTGTCTCTTCCCTTCATCTCCTCCAGTTTCTCCGTCCGTGCTGTGGTGGATGGGGCTCTGCGTCACAGGGGAGGGGGAGATGCGGGTGCTCTCGGCAGCCTCTGAAGGTGCTGCCGGTGGGATGGGTGTGTGCTCCAGAGCTCCTGGCTGTCCACCCTAGGTCCACATGGGCTGGCCTTTGGATTTCAGCCTCTGTGCATGTCCCAGCAGGTCTGCCACCGGCAAATGGGGTGGCACAGGGACCTCCAGGCGAGCGCAGCTCCTGTGCTGCTCGCAGTCAGCTCACCCCAGTCCTGCTGCCTTGGCCAGTCGCTCTTAGACCCCATATTTCAGTCCTCCCCAGGCCTGGCCAGGCGCTGCTGACACCGGTGCGGTGCCGAGGCTGCCGACACTTAAACTCTCTCCTCTTTCCAGCCTGGTCCAGGCCAACCCGGAGGTTGCCATGGATTCGATCGTGCACATGACCCAGCATATATCACCCACCCAGCGAGCCGAGATCGTGCGCATCCTCTCCACAATGGACTCGCCTTCTTCAACGTAAGAGCATCGATTTCCCACACTCCCCCCTGCCTGGTACAGTGGAGGGGGAGAAAAAAAAAAAAAAANNNNAAAAAAAAAAAAAAGCAAAGCAGCTCAGAATTGCCCTTTGTCTGCTCGACTGCGACCGCTGTACCGAGACGGGGAGGCTCAGGGAAACGCTGCAAGAGTGACATTTTTATTTTTTTCAAGTCAGACTGACCAGAGGAAGCGTGTTCTTTGGCCAGAGACACGAGGAAAAAAACCGTATAAACACAAGCGCCTGCGGAACTGAGTTACAGCTGTCTAACTGTACCTTATTTATTTAACAAAGCGTGACTGGACCGATGCCTCCGCTCGCTGCCGCCCGAAAGCGCAACCGCCGGGCAATGACGGGCGCTCTGGTGCCGTGAGGTCTCGGCGGGGCAAAGCAGGGGCTCGTTCCGAGGACGCCCCTGCCCGCTTCTCTTTTCACACCCCGCCTGGTAGCGGCAGCTTTGTGCCGACAAGTGCCAATGTCCCCTCCTCGCTGCGAGAGCGGCCGAGGACGAGCTCTGCCTGCCCGGAGCGGGTGGGAGCCCCAGCTCCTCCTGCCCGGCATCGCAGGGGGAGCGGAGCCCAGCGCCCCGGCTCTGCCACCCGGCCCCGAGCCCTATTTAACATCCCTCTTGTTACTTAGGAGCGGAGGGCAAGCAGCAGCTCCGCCGGTGTGGCCAGGGCTGGCCCCGTGTCCCGCGAAGGCTCCTGGGACTGCGGAGGTGGCAGGGCAGGATTCTGGAAGCTAAATCCCCGCTGGCTTTGCCTTTGTGCCCAGTTCCTTTAGAACAGGTCAGTAAACTGGGAAAGGCCCTTCTAGGAGGAGGTGAAAGAGGAGACCAAACTCCAGAGACCAAACGGAGCTGCTCGGGCGCTTCTGCTCTTCCTCCACGACGTATTTTGGGGGGGGGAGTGCAGAGCTGGGCAGCCCCGCTGCCGCGTACGCTTTGTGTGAGTGCTGATCCCCTCCGCAGGAGCAGGTTCCGAAGGCACGGCCTGCCGGGGCGAGGCGGGGAGGGACAGAGTCCGACACAGCGCTGGGCTCAGAACTGCGCGGGGAAATCTTGGGCTGGCGCACCTGAGCAAAGCCTTTCTCCATCCCCAGCCCCTGCCCCGGAGCGGACCCGGCGGAGCTGCCCGTGCGTGGCTGGCCCCGGCGTGTGGCCGGGGAAGGGGCCGCTCGTCATTCACGGGGGAAGATGGAAATATAAGGCAAATTATTTGTGGTGATCCTGTTCCGCTGGTCGCTCTCCACAGGCGGTCAGGAATCCCTGGCTGGGTGGCAGGTAAGGGCGGCACAGGCCGCCCAGGCTGACCCCCGCCCAGGGCCCGGGCTTCTTTCTACACTTTTTTTTATTTTCACGCCCCTCCTGACCGTGACGAAGGGTCGGAGAAGCTGTAACTCTGGAGGGGAGCACGGCCGGCCCCTCACACGTCGCTGCTGTGCCTCAACTTGGGCTCAGTAGCACTGGAGAGCTCACGCCAACGAGTGTCTTAGAAGCATTTCCGATTTTACAACTCCTCTTCTAGTCCGGCGCGAATCAGAAGGGGTGTTTTTATGAGAGAATTAATTCACGACGATGCCAGTGCCTCACACTTCTAGCTACTGTTTCCTTCTGCAGGGCAACGCAGCCCTTCTGTGCGCGGTGCCAGCGCTCGCTGCTCTCCTGGCAGGGGCCGAGCCCATGCCCAGTGGAGCTGTGTCATCTGGAGGACTATCGCTTTTTTCTTAATAGTTAAGAACCCTGATTTGATTTAAAAGACTTTTTCTTCATGTCCCACCCCCCCACTCAAGCCCCCTGAACAACCTCCCCAACGATGCTTTTCCTTAAGCCAAGGTGGGCGGCAGCAGGACGCACAAGACGCGATGTCTCAGCCAGGTGGGACCACTCGGGCGGCACCTCAGCTCCGTCACCATCACCAGGATTTCCTACATGGTGGCACACGTCAGCCCCTCACCCGGGACCTCTGTAGGTGTTACAGGACGTGTCCTGGTGCCCACTGGTCCGTTCTTCTGCTTGGGGTGGCAGCGGGCGCTGCCAAAGGTTCTGCCAGTGGGCAGGAGCAGACCCCTCTGTGCCAGTGTTGGAGGTGCTGGGTCGGGCTCCACTTCACTGGGGGTGAAGTAGCTCCAAAAAAACCTCAGCTGTTGGGTAACGTGGGAGCTGGCCTGGAGCCACAGTCCAGCACTAGCCCTGGGAGCCCTGTGGAGGTCCAGGCCGGCAGGAGCCCAGGGCAGCGTCCCCAGCCGAGGTCCCGGCTGTTCTCCGGTGCCGCGGGCGGGCGGGTGGGTCACCCAGCGGGGCAGGGCGGCGGGGAGACCACCCTCGGTACATACGGTTCTCGCTGGTGCTGAAGTATTTCACTTACCTCAATTTCTTTTAATAAAAAGAATGAATTACACCTCTGTCGTTGCCTGGAGTGGAAATCTGGCACCCCTTGTCCCGAGCAACCCTTGGGAAGCTCTGCTGCTCCTGGAGGCAAGGACAAGGAGCTTTTGCAGCATCTCGAATGAGGTCTGGTGGTCGCTGATGCCGGGAGGATGGAGCCCTCGTGGTCTCACTGTGCTTCTCCCTGGAGCTGCTGGGGCTCATCACAAGCACTGCCGCTCACCAGGCCCCCACTCGTGTTCCTACCCGTGGGCAGGCTCTGCTGGTGTTTGAAATAAACCTTCTGAGATATGACCCGCCCTGCCAGGGCAAAGCCCATCCTGGGGATTCAGCCAGATGGAGAAAAGCGGTGCTCGTACACCTCGGGCACGAGTCCTTACCTTTCTCCAGGCTTCAGCGTGTCCACTTCTCATCCTTGGGGGCTGGATGGGCAGCGCTGAGCCGTGCTTGCGCCACGAGTGCCGGGACAGAAGGACCAGCTCCTTGTCCCACCAGAACAGGACCAGCTCCTTGTCCCACCAAGGGCTCTGCTCTCTGCCCAACACTCCAGGCTTAGCTCCCGGCCCACGGCCACCATCCCAGCGAGACATCCCGTTCCTCATCCGTGGATTTATTTTCTTAATTACAGTGACTGAAATGCACAGCAAGAGAAAACCCAGCCCCAGTGCCTCTGAGAGGGCAGGAGAACATCCATGACCCCCTCCGCAGGGCTGTTGCGGAGGCAGGGACCCCACTGAAGGGTGTCCCCATGAACCCGCAGTCTCGGGGAGCACAAGCACCTCTCAGCAGTTCCCCACGTTAAAGACGAGTAATTAGTGTGACGCGTTAAATTGGCCCGCGTGAGCCAGCACAACGTTATTTTTCACGCATCCCTCAAACCAGAACCCTGATGGCTAAAACCATAAATCACCTTAACAAACACCATGTAACCGGGGGAAGGCGGGCGAGGGGACGGGCCCTGCTGAACTCCAGAAACACATTTAAAACTCTTTAGCCTAAAATATCCAGACATTAAAATGCCGAGAAAAGGCGCACCAAAGCTGTAAGCTCTCAAAAGCCCAAGATCAAAGTGCCATCATCTTTTAATGTAAACCTTTTGTTGCACCAACAGTCTTAAGAGGGATGAGAGACATCAAAATAAAAACTGAGCCGAACTGTGGCTTTGTAGCTGTTTTTTTGTTTCAGTCTCTTCTCTCAATTTGGGCCATGAAATAGGTCAGCTCCATTACTGATCAGCCTTCCCACAAATATTTAAAACAAATTGAATTGCACACCCAATACCCATCACAATTACACCAGGCACAATAACTAAATTAGCAATTCAACAAAATAATTGGAAATGCGATTCTCTCTATTCCACAGCCTCCCTCAGGGGTTTGGCCGATCTATGGGGGGAAAACTCTGCTTTACTAATTCTGCAGCTAATTAGAGACACACTTGTAAATGAAGTTGTTTGTCTGAAAGTTGAAATTCTTTGCTATTGTGGGGTTGGGGGGGGGATTAACACAACCGCCCTGGCCCCCAGCCCCGGCCGTCACACGCGTGGGTCCCCAACACACCTTCTGGTTGGTGCGCCGTGGTTTGCAGAGGTGCAATGCTCATTTGTGTCGGTACTAATTAGCAGCCGGATCACGAGTTAATAAAGTATTAATATTCGGAGGGGCGGGGGGGGGGGGGGNNNNGTGGGGGGGGGATATCTCACTTGCTGTTAATTGGCAGCATTAGGAAAACTTAGTGGAAATCATCCTGCTTATCTGCGCCCTTATTAAAGAGCCCTGGAAGCATCTGCCCGTGCCACAGCCCCGGCCACCGTCGTGCAGACCCTGCTGGAGCCGCTGCTGGTGTCATCTGCTCCCAGCGGGGATGAGGACGGGGGCAGAGGCTGCCCCAGTTCACCCAGACTGGGAATGCTGGGGTGCAACGCAGGGTCCAGCCTCCTCCCCGCGCACGTAACCCTCTCCCCATCGCAGTGACCATCCTTGGTGCGCACTGAGGGTTGTCCCCGTGGCCATGCAAGATGCCGGCTGCTGGACACAGGGACGTGGCTCTGAGGAGTTGCTACTCAGGGGTTACTCAGGCTGCGCTTGCTCCTGCAGAACATTCCAATCCAGGCGCGGGACCGTTTTCATGCCAGGAATAAAGCGCTGCCCTCACCAGCAAGGTCGGCAGATGAAACGGGGCCTTCTCGAGCTGCCGCCGGCCCCGGTTCTCCCCGAGTGTCCCCCTGCCCAGGTGGGGGGTGGCGGGGAGCAAAGCCTGCTGGAACACCGATAAGTGAATTCAAAAGCATGCTTAGCAGGGCTTTGGCTCTTATCTCTTCAAACAAAGCGAACGAGAAGTTATCACATTTAAAGTGGCTCGCATTACCCTTTTAACATTACATCCAGCTCGCTCGCAGGAAAAAAAAATTAAAAAAAAAAATATAATAAAGTGAAGTGTCCTGGTGCTGCAACTGTAAAGGACACAGGAGTCAAACTGGGGCGGGCGCAGAGCCAGACCCTGGCATGAAGCCCCCGGAGCACCATGAAACAGCCGGAGCGCCCGGGCTGGCAGCGCCAACCCCACCACGGGCACCGCCGCCAGAGCCGCCCATCCGCTGCCCTGCTGCCTCTAGTGACCCGCGGCACTGGAATGGGGCTGGGGGGCTCCTGTGGCGCGGAAACCAGGGCCAGGGCCAGGTCACGGGGGTGGGGACACGCGCCTTGACTCTCGGCGGGTGGGTTGTGCTGGTGCGGTGCGGTGGAAGGTGATGGAGTGTGCCGGTGCGGCGCGGTGGAGGGTGATTGTGCCGAGCTGGTGTGGTAGAAGGTGATTGTGCCAATAATGTTGCGGTAGAAGGCGATTGTGCCAATAATGGTGTGGTAGAAAGTGATTGTGCCAATAACGGTGTGGTAGAAGGTGATTGTGTCAATAATGGTGTGGTAGAAGGTGATTGTGCCAATAATGGTGTGGTAGAAAGTGATTGTGTCAATAATGGTGTGGTAGAAGGTGATTGTGCCAATAACGTGCGGTGGAAGGTGCTGGATTGTGCCGATCTGGTGCGGTGGAAGGTGCTTGTGGCAACCTGGTGCAACGGAAGGTGATGGATTGTGCTGCTAATGGTGTGGTAGAAGGTGATTGTGCCGAGCTGGTGTGGTGGGAGGTGACTGTGCCGATATGGTGCAATGGAGGGTGATGGATTGTGCTGGTCCGGTGTAGTGGAAGGTGCTGCCACGTCGTTCTGGTTTCTTCTGGAATGGATGGTGGTGTGGGCAGAGGGGACAGGACGTGCCATTGCCAGGATTTGCCGTGGAAGATGGTTACAGCCAGAGCTCTGCAACAGGCAGGGAGGTCAGTGGGTACATCCCTCCACAGCGGAGCACCTGCTGATGGGCAGCACCATAAACAAACTGGCTCATTAACGAACATGGGCTTGTTCACCATACCCAGGTCTGAAAAACCAGCCCCTCCCTGGAGCCACGGACCCTTTGGGCCCTTCCTTCTCCCCACAGCTCCCAGATGGTGCTTTGCCTGTGACTCCTGCAGCTCCCGTGAGCTTCGTGGGAGGGCTGAGCGTGGCTGCCGGGCTCTTGGCCGTACGTAAGGTCACTGGTGGGCTCCCGAGCGAGAAAGGGCAGCAGAAATGCACCAACAAGTGACATTTAGTGTTTCCACCTGGCACATTTTGACCAGAGAGCTGCAAGCTGGAGGGGTTCGGGAGAAATCGATGCACTTCCCTGAGAGCTGCAGTGGCTGCAAGCGAGCGTAAAGATTTATTCACCCATGATATGTACGTTTTCCACCCAAAGTCAATACTCACCTTGGCTCTTGTTTTCTGAAGCCAAGAGAAACGCTGCATCCTCATCCTCACCCAGCCTGCCCTCGGCTGCCACCTCACCCCGCGTGGATCTAGAGGCAGGGACCAGAATCAGTGAGGAACAGGGCAAGAAAAGGCTCTGATGGCTTCATGGAACCAGCAGCTCCTCCTGCCCGTTAAGGCGCCGTGTCCAGGGCAGCTTGAAGGACAGGAAAAAACCCAGTGGTGCGTTTGGGCACGCTGCAGGTTTAATGACATGATCACACTTTTTCCTTCCTTGCTTTTAAATAAAGAAGTACCGAAAGACCCCTGGGGCAGCTCATGGTCTGCTCGCCCAAAGAAACGGTGGCTGTGACTGGAAACCAGCCCCTGACGTCCCTGTCCCCAGGCTGCTTGGTGCTGGGGTGGTGGAGCTCGGCCACACACACACACACACCCCCCCCCCCACACACACACACTCTCTTTTTTTCCTGCTTTTCAACCCAGGATTTCACACCGTGGCCACTGCTCCAGCCAAGTCCCCGCAGCTCAGCCGGTTCTCGCGTGCTGGTGGGCTCTGCTCCACACAGCACCAAAGGTGGTGGGAGCATCTTTACTGACCAGGAGACTTAAATCTGAGGTGCAAAAATGATTAATTAATACCGGCTCTGCAGGGACACAGCGAAGTGCAACAACGCGGCCACAGAGAGTCTTCTTGGGGGGAAACCAGGGACAGAAGAGGATCAATCCCGTTTTGAGCAGCGGCAGGACCAGGGGAGCACACGCGTTGTGGGGGTTTGCTGCTGGCGCAGCCCTGGTCGCTGCGAAGCGACGCTGGAGACACCAGTTCAGCCACGGGGCTGGGCGAGGCCGTGGCTGCTGGTACCTTTTCTGCAGGGACCACACGGGGACAACCAGTTCACAAAGCATTTTAATTAGGCCGCGTAAAGCGGAACACAAAGACAGCGCAGGTCACGCACAAGGGCCGCCTCACACGTGTATTATTTACACGAGATAACCTCCACTTCGGATTGATCACAGCAGGGCAACGAATTCCCCTTACGGGGACTTAATTTCCAGCTTCTGACCTTTGGATACCAACACCCCTGGCGTGAGCCGGCTCCTCGGGCCAGTTCCACACGCGTGCTGGAATCCCTCAGCAGCGTGTCACGGCGGTGGGGAAGCCGGGGCCGCTCAGGGTCACAAGCGGCAGGAATAATTCAGCGCACGGGATCAATGCTGGACTGAAAAAATCCACCAGTACGTTCTAACGGCAGAACCAGCCCCGGACGTAGCCCCTGCCCCGTGTGCGTCTTGCTCCGAATCGGGTGCGTGAAGCGGGAGCTCTGGCTGCCTGCAAGGGAAGCACCTTTTCTCCGTTTAAGGCCGTGTTAATTATGTAAATGACATTTAAATCCTCTTGACTCGGTGAAAAATAAAGTCGCACATTCCAGATATGCAGCCAACGACCAGAACAGCACGTTTAACAATTCTCCCCCCCCCACCACCACCAATCCCCCAAATAAAAATCTCTGAGGATTTAATCCACACGTGGGTGACCTGATTGCGGGGCGGGGGCTGCTGGTCCCTGCTGGTCTGAACCGCGTGTCCCTCCCCCCGGCAGAACGATTGCAAAATCAAGGTCAGGAATTTAAAGGGAATAGCTAAAAATGGATTGTCTTTGGGAGGAAGCAGAGCTCGTTTCCAAGCCAGGCAGGAGGGTGTTGAGCCAAGCTAAACGTGTGCTCCACGCCGCTTTCTGTGGTTTGTATCTGATGGGCCTTCAGTGAGGTTGTAGGAGCAAACCAGAGCTGGAGACACGTCGCTCTCGGGTAGCTGGAAGGGCCCACACGAGGTTGTCCTGACCGAGGAGCCGTGAGGAGCTGGGACAGCGTCCGGTGCAGGGATCCTGGCGCCAAGGTCTGCTGCTAGTTCTGCTCAGGCTCTTCAGGGCTCGTGATCTTCCCAAACAGCGAGCGATAAAGCTCCGTCCTGGGGAAAAGAGGAAAGAGGAGGGGGAAAAGTTACTTTTCAAGGTCAAAAAGGAAGGAAGCAGGAGGCTGCCAGCAAAAGCACCCGCTCCTTAAAACGAGAGGACCTGGTGTAATTAAAAGCGCATTCAGCAATGTTAATAAATACAGGCAAAGGGGAGAACTTGCGTAAGACCCATCACAGGCGGTACAGAAATATGTGAATATTTCAGTGTGGTTGGATACCATCTCTCGGGAGAATGAGGTTTTCTATAAGTTTGCCCTTTACAGACAGGCTTTTCAAGTCAGAAAACAAGATTGAATATTTTAATAGGATGTATGAGACTGCGGAGCCACGAGGAGGATTCAATCAGACAGTCTACGTGGGACTATAATTTAGTTTTCATACATTTTCCTGGACTTGACGGTACTTGAAAAACAATGAAAATGACCCAGCAACAAGATTCCAATTAATATCACACGTGCAGCAATTCTGATAACAGGAGCAAGTTTCCCTTCAAAAAACAGAAGCAGCGGGCTGGTGTTTATCTTTAATTTTAGAACCAACGTAACCTGAGAACTGAGATGGGGAAAGGAGCGAGCTTTTTTGTTGTAGAATCATGGCACCATTAAGGTTGGAAAAGACCTCTAAGATCATCAAGTCCAACCATCAACCCAACACTACCATGGCCACTAGACCATATCCTTAAGCACCACGTCTACGTGTGTTCTGAACACCTCCAAGGGATGGTGACTCCACCACCTCCCTGGGCAGCCTGTTCCAATGCTTGACCTCTCGTTCAGTAAAGAAATTTTTCCTGATATCCAACCCAAACCTTCCCTGGCACAGCTTGAGGCCATTTCCTCTCGTCCTATCAATGCAATGACCAAACGATGCCATCGCCGGGGTCCTGATGGTTCATCAGGGGCAACAGTTGGGCCGGGAAAACTGTCAGGACAGACAGAGAAAAGAACCTTCTCCAGCACTCAAAATGAGTAAAAACACGGCTTCAAAGGGTGAAATTCAGACCTGCCAGAGACACTGTGATTTTCTTGGCTGCCTCCTCGATGAAGACCACAACAGAGGCCACTCGTGCTAGGGGCTGCTTTGATGCCTTGCTCCGACACAGGGCAATAAAAGATGGCAACTGGTTTGAAAACTGTTGGCTTCAGATGTTGCCACTGGAGAAAACGACCCGTCAGCCTCCTGAAAGGAGGAACTTTGTCGTTTCAAACAGTGACAGCAGAAAACCGCCAGCCATGAATCCCAGGAAGACAAGGAGCAAAGCGTGGGTCCCAGCAACGCAGGAGGATGGACAGACGTGCACGGACCACTGGGACAAGAAACCACTCTCATTCACAGGGCCACATCTCTTTGATTAATTTTCATTTAGAAGCTAATCAACCAATCAGCTGCTCGACCCTCAGAAAAACGAGGCTGCGGTGAGGGATGTGTCTCCTTGCCTCACCAAACGGTCGGCGCCGTGTTTTGCGCAAGTTCAACACGAACACAAAATCAAAACGCTCTGGGAAACAGAGCGGAAAGCTGAAAACTTTGACAGGTGAAGAAAGAAAAGGAGGAGGGAGAGGACTGCCTTACCCAAGCCTACAACATTTTCCATCTTTCCTATTAACTGATAAATGTAATTCACTTTTGCTGTGCCAACCGAGCAATCGGACGACAAGCGGCGCTGCCGCCAACAAGGACATCGCGACTTTACGGCTCCGTCAAACGCTGGGAAGGGAACCGCAGCGCGATGCACCCCGACACTCCCAGCCACCAGCCTTGCTCCGTCGGCTGGGCTCCGATCCCGCCGTTACCCCGAGCAAACGCTTCCACTTGTGCTGCAATCTCGCTGAAATTCCCGGCTCCGGTCCGCAGCGGGGTTTGCGTGTCGGGAGCAGAGCGGGAAATGCTGAACCTGGTGTTTTGACAGAAGATCATTTCACACTCAGGTGGGCAAAGCTGACAAACGCTCGCGGGCTGCTCCCGTCAGGAGGCTGAGCGCCTTGGGTTCTTCCAGCAAAACACCACCGATTTCCCTCCTTCTCCCCTCTCCCTGGTATACACCTCGTTTTTAAAAGGGTGGCTCAACTGCACTGAGGAAAAACAACCTAAGGCAGGTAAATGGCAACACCCAAGGTGCCCACTTTGCTGGTTTCCAGCCCGCGGGAGCTGCCTCGGGCAGCAGCAGATCCAGCCTGGTCACTCCGGGGCTGGAGGAAAGCATCTCTGCAAAGAGCCCTCCTGGCAGCAGCTCCTCTTCCCAGGACACTTTGCTCTCGCACGCGGACGCAGGCCCATCCCACCGTGCTCTGCTGAGGAAGAACAAGGTCTCCACATGGTTCCAGCGCTCTGTGTGCTCACCCACACGTTTTTAAAGCCATTTAACTCCATCCTGGAGCCGAGTCCTGGTCCCTCAAACAGCTCTGCAGACACGGCCGTTGCTCCCACTGCCCTCCACCAACGCAAACTGCCTGGCGTGGGGATGTCCTTTGTCCTGGCCATAAACTCACACTCTCTTCCAGCCACCGAGTCACCTGGGCTGAAGAAATGCTGGTCTGGAGCCTGTGTGAACGCTGCCAGGGGCGTGGACTCTTGCCCAGCACACCCTGCTCAGCCTGACCACTGCTCACAATCACAGCAAATGCCACAAAGGTCTTCTCCAGCTCCTCTTCCACACCCTGAGACCAGTGGGCATCAGAAGCTGCTTCTGTTTTGTCCACAAGCCTCACCCTCAGGTAACAGGCTTCAAACCTTCCGGCTCTGCAAACACACCTCAAAGGCATTTTGCAAAATTCCGAGGGGACCTGCTCCCTCTCCGCAGGGTTTTGTCTTCATTTTTGTTTTTTGATAGTCTTCTGATGGGTACCAGAGTTCAGGGATCAGCGCTGAATTTGCTCCAATCCTACAGATTTTCAATAAACAGTCATTTTTCAAGGAAGCAAGACCCAGGGAGAGTTCAAGCAAGAATCTGTCTTCCCCGGCAGAGAAATGTTGGCAGTGCCGACAGACCCCCGACGTTCTCACCGCGGGTTTCAGGGCTGTGAAGAGGAGTTGCACCCCCACGCCGAGCCCAGCACCCCCACGGCCCCCATCCTGCCAGGCACAACGCTGGCAACCTCTGCCGAAGTCAAAATTCAAGCTGTTTGGGTAATAACAGAGTACGGGCAGACACGCTGGAAGAGTCACAGCAGAAGGAGGGACATCAGGTAACCCCGGCGCCGCTGAAACACAACAAATATTTCACCCTGCTAAAAAAAAAAATAATAATAACCCAACCTCTTTTTTTCCTTCCCCTCTTCTCATCATCTCGGCTACCTTGCTCCTGCCGCATCTCCCCTCAGCAGGATTTAACCGTGCAGAGAGTACAACTCATCAATCCTCCAGGTTTAACCTTGTCTCTGTTTCAATTCACCAGGGGAAGTGTGGAGTTTAATACTTTCAGCCCCCTTAAGGCTTATGCATAATGAACTCGGGTTTTGGTTAAAAAAATATAAAATTCCTCTCCTCCACCCACGTGTATTAAACACCAGGCTTGAGAACCGCTGCGTCAAAACCCCCCACCCCACTGCAGGTCTGTTACCTCCAGCCGAAGGGCAGGTGACTCCAGCACGGAGAGGGCCTGGGCCAGGCAGCGCGCCGAGGAACCACCTGCACCAGTAATTAACAGCTCCGGTACGGAGCGCGGGAGACGCAGGTCGATACAGGGGTCTTCCTTGAATTAAAATTTAACTCACCCTTTATTGCAACCTACAAAAGCAAGTAATGAGCACTAACATTTTTATTTCTTTTAAACTGTCATTTAGGCTGTAGAGGGGATAATTACCTATTTCCACCGTAGTAAGGTTTTATCACCCTTAGTGAGGCATTTTCTAATTTAATATTTTTACTATATTATCATAAAACCTGTTTCTGGAAAAAAAAAAAATGACCATGAACCACACAGCCATTTGCCATAAAACATGTGTGTCTAAGTACCTTGGCTTAATTATTTATGCATTTCTTCTGAGATGCCTGCGAATAAAAAGGAGGGCGCAGGCGCTCGATGCTCCGGGCACGCTGTGCCCTGTCCCTTGCCCATTCCCAGCTCCGGGGCATCCGAGGAAGTTTGTCCAGCCCTTCCTTTCAACGGACCAGCAGCCCGAGGCAGGCGCTCGATGCTCCGGGCACGTTTTATTCTGCTCTCCGTGCCCCCGCGCACTTTGGAGAATCCTGTTTTCGGTGTGGTGTGGTTGTGGCTACGCTGGTTTTGTGGGAAAAGCAAGGCAGGGACGTCCCCGAGCTGCTCAGCACCCCGGGGATGCCGCAGGGATCAGGAGGGCATTCCCCCACCCAAGCCCCACACCAGCAGCTCCACTGTCGTCCCATCCGCAGCCCTTGGCACGGCAATGCTCGCGGCTCGACGGGAGCGTTGCAGACAGAAGAGTTGCCAAGGCCCCTCCCCACGGCACCGCAGAAATGCTGACCTGCTCCCCGCCATACACGGGTGATTTCAGTATTTAAAACTAAAGCAATAGAAGGAACCTACTTCAGACAGCGAGGGTTGTGCGCTGATTGACCAGTGGACTTTACCTCCCTCCAAATCCCATGTATTGCTACTACAACGTTTTACAGGTAAAAAATCCTTGCAACAGAGAGCTCGGAAACACACACCCTGAGGGCTGGAGTGCCCTGGGTGATTATTAATAGCAACAGTGTGTTTGATAAATATCTGAATCATTGAAATATAACCCATAAAAACAGTTAACAGTTCCCCAGGAATCCACTTTGCCCGTCTGCAGCAGCACTAGTCCACCAAATAGCCACAAACCGACCACACACCTGCCAGGGGAGGGCAGAGCAGCGAATCTCTGCTCGTTTGTGCCGCTGTAGTCCTGTCACTTCTTCTTTTTTTTAACTATAGTTCCGTAAACTAATAGAAGAAGAATATTAAGGGGGAAAATTCACTTTCCGGTGGGCTATTTTTCAGAGTGCTGTTAATACAGCAGCACTGCATGAGTCACTGCTATGCTGTTTCAGTAAAAATACTCTCAAAAAAATTTCTCTACCTTTTTCCATGTCCCTTCTACTTGTCTTCTTCCAGGACAAAGGGGGGAAAAAAAAAAGATCATTTAGAATATGCCTCAAGCAGCACTGAAATAACGATACCTACTACACCTACCCCATTCCTACTGACATCCTCCACTGGGAGCAATGAATTTTTAATTCACAAAAACTGTTGAAAGACAGAACGTGAACACCCACGAAGGAAGCGTGGATGAAAAACACACACCTCCTGATGAGAACTGGCTGTGGAACAGGCGGCTGAGCGTTTCCTTCGAAAACTTTCTGTCTGTCTCCTAAGGAATCTTTTGTCGAGCGGCGTGAAATTCAGAGTAGTAGGTGGCCAGCAAGCAGAGCAGGAAGATAGAACAAGCGGAAGGCCTTTATTTCTCAATTTCTAGCCAAAGGCATTGCCCTAAATGGGCACGTGGGCTGTGGGATCTGGGTCTGCACCCACACACCTTCCATGCATTCCCCACTCGGGTATCGCCGCGGTGCCAAACCCACGCTACAGCTGATGATGGGGCGCAACGGATGACAGCAATCATCCGAGCAGATTAAATACCCACATCTTTTGAAGCGAGGGTGGTGAAAGGCAGAGCAGAGCAGAGCTGGGAGCCAGGCCAGCGTGGTGCTGGCCAGGAAGGCAGCCCCACGAGATGGCACTCTCTCACTCGCTTCCCCGCCACGGCCCAACGCCGGAGCACACAACTCTCCGGCTGTAAATTACCCGGCCAGACGGCTCTCATCACCCTGCCCGGCGCTTGAAGGATATCCAGAAAGGTCTGCCACAATTCCCTCTCGCTCAGGCAGGTCAGGATCGGGCCCTTCGAGGCTGTGCAAATGCTTTTAGCCCCACGGCTTTAAATTATGAAAGGTGACATGTGACCTCTGGTTTGTCTCATGAGACCAGGCACAAGATTTATACATATTTCAGAAAGCTGGTTCTTGCCCTAAACAAAGGGACTCTGCACATTTTGTGAGGCTGGGTCTGGGGACGGGCTGGGAGTGGGAGGACAGCACGGAAGGGCTGCTGCTCAAGGTACCATCCCCCAAACTTCACCAGACCCAGGGTTCGGACCTGCCACCTCTGGCACCAGTTCTGAACACTTCCCCCTCACACCAACCCCCTGAGCAGCCCCGAGCTCAGGACAGCATCAACAGGAGCTGAGGCAGTACCTCCCTCATCCTGATTTTGGTCCCAATAGCATTCACAATTTCATGTGAGCTTTTACAGCACAAAGCGTAAAAGAGGTAGAGAAGCAGCTGGAGAAGTAGCCAAGCACAGGGAGGTGAAGAAAGCTCCCGCTTGCTCCGCTGGCACGCTTTCCAGCAGCTTTAATTTCCCCATGAAACCCACAAAATGTTGCCTCCTCAGTCTGTTTTTCGATGGGTATTTGAGCAGAGCAGCCACTGCGATGCTGCCTGGGAAGTGCCCTGCGCAGACGTGCACACAGCCGCACGGAGGGGACCGTTCTTTGTGTACCTTAACATCCCATATTCCTAGGATGATTTCCCTCTTTCACAGCTTGCCTGTTTTATAACAGATTTGATGCAGGAGAAGACAAATTGTCTCACAAAGGAAGGACGACAAATCATCTTGCAGCTCTTAACAGGTTATTTATTTTTTTTTTCCCCTTAAAAAGGAAATTTCCATAACAGAGGCGTCTGTCTTCTTAGCAGGGATGTCAAACATCAGATGTTGGGACACGATGACTTCAGCCCACTGGCACTAACCGGGGTCATGTTCCCCACTTCACTGCTGCCAGCTTCAAAACGTACAAGAACTCCTTGCTCAAATATCGACCCTTCTAACAGCTACGGTTAAAGGCGATACGGGATACTCGACTGCATCTCCAGGAGCTGGCTTCTGAGGCCAAGTCAAAGGTTAGGGGAAAAAAAAATCCACCAAATGAGACGTGGAAAGGGCAGAATGACACCGAAACCATGGTGCCTCGGGACCAGCAGGTTCAGTTGCACAGGACACGAGGTGCTTTTTTCTCGGTTCCTGGTACAGCTCAGGTCTCACGCTGAGCATCACGTTCCCGATGGAGCCAGCTCAGGGTGTGCAGCAGAAGAGTCCCTGCACCTCCCAAGGGACCTGAGAGGGTCCCGGCCACACCAAGGGGCTCATCCAGAAGCCCCAGCGAGGCAGCTCGGCCTTCCACCCACCAGCTCAGGCCAGAAACGTCAGTTTTCCCTAAATTGTCAGAGCACTCCATGCTCCAAGAGCTTACCCTGCATGAGAGCTTGCCCTCTGTGTTAGTGCTACTCCCTTTGTTTCCCAAAACAAAGCTAATATGAAGCAGGACAACCTTTTTTTCCAGACTGTCGCTGTACGAACTTAGAATAATTTTTCTCACACCAATATGGTCTCAGGAGGTTTGTGCCACGCAGCACAGAAGGTGTGGGTTCAGTAATGGCTTTAAACTGGAGAAAGGGAGGTTCAGATTAGATGCAAGGAAGTGATTTTTCACTCTGAGGGTGGTGAGACCCTGGCACAGGTTGTCCAGGGAGGTTGTAGATGCCCCAACACTGGTTGTGTTCAAGGCCAGGTTGGACGGGGCTTTGAGCAACCTGGTCTAGGGGGAGGTGTCCCTGCCATGGCAGGGGGGTTGGAACTAGATGGTCTTTAAGGTCCCTTCCAACCCAAACCATTCTATGATTCTATGAGTTTCTCCAGGAAGAAGGGCTGTGCTTCCTCTCAGGGACTTCCGTCGTGGTGAACATACTGGATTGACAATCACAGAGCCCAAATTCCTCCATTAATCTAGTCTCACGGTGTTTTAATACCCAAAGTACACAGTGAGCTAAGTGAAAGGCTGGTATCTCACCAACCTTTTTTTTTTTTTTTTTTTAAAATCTTAAATTCTTATGTCATATAAGTAAATTAATCTTTTAATACCAGGATTTCCTACTACGTACCCCCCTCTGCTTGCAGCAAGACACACTGTGACAAAGCAACTGCGCTAAGTCCAAGAGTGAGAATGGTGATTGGGAACACACACAAGATCCTGGCTGAATCCAAGGGAAACGCTCTAATCCAAACCTCACTGGCAGCCGGATAATCTGTGTCTTAATTCAGCTTCCCAGCAGGCACCGGTCTGCTCGTGCAAGAACAAGAGCGGGCTGAGTGCTCTTCTCCCAAGCATGACCTGAGGCCAACAGGACTGTGGAGTCATGGGCTTTATTTCTTGCGCTTGGCCGTGGGATTTCAGGCAGTGACTCCTGCCCAGAGCCTGGTTCTGCTGCCTTACGAGTGTGTGCTTCCAAAGTCAGACACAAAATGTACCACCGTGGGTGTGGAGAGGCCGTGTATATATGGCTGGATGGATCTGTGGGCATCTGTGCTAAAGCACGGTGTGCTGGGACTTGACCATATGCTAAAAAGAATAAGTATGTGGAGGAAATGCAGGGTGACCAGCCCTATAGAGCATGGGCAGGACACAAGAGCTGGAAGAAGGGAGCCACGACATGGGCACGCAGCCTGAGCTTGAAGCCCTCATTGCCTGAGCATCCTAAAAACCAGGGACGAGACAATAAGGTAACTTCCACCCCTGCCAAGCAGGTTATCTCACCAAACTAACGCCCATCAGCTGGTGGCGTACGACCAGTACTGCCCGAAGGCAGGGACCAGTTCACTAACTGGTGACAATCACAATGTTGAGAGGTCTGAGAAGAGCAGGGGAAATTTCCCCAGCTCCCGGAAAGGCGTCTGAGCTTGCCGCAGTCCCAATGCAGCCATCTTCTTCCCTCTCATTTGGCTCATAACGGATGCAAAGTCCTCCTCCGTAACGAAGAACAATTTGCTGAGGTAAAAAGCAGCCCATCTAAAAGCCGCTATATTCCTGTCCACCTTCGCCCAGTTAGAAATCCCCGTTCTGAATTTCAGCTTGCACTTGAGAACACGTCTCTTTTGTCCTGCCTGACTTTACTGCGGAAAAGGCTCCCTTTGCCTCCCGTTTCTGCACCGGGTGCCATCTTTAATGATGATGTATGGGTGTCCTTCTCCTCAGCGGTGCTGTGGGGAGGGGGGTCAAACATGCGACACCGCCAGCGTGTGTATCAACAGCAAATTATAAACCATGTCAATCCAAGTTAATGCAAAGCTGTAATCCTCTTTAACAAGAGATCAAATCAGTGCCATGAGTTATGTTCATTCTGTAATCTGATAAGAAATAGAGTGAGCCTCTAATAAAAGAGTAATGAGAGCCCTTAATGATGCTGTTAAAAGGTAGCGCCAGTTAAAATATTGCTGTTGTTCCAGCTGATTAGATCACTGTTGCATATTTGCACAATCTTGTTTTACCTGTCAGAATAACCTGAGTTGTCTTGGGAGATAAAGGCGTTTGGACCAAACATCTGTGTCCTTAAAGAATGTCTCTCCTGCGAGTTACTGTCCTCCAGAGGTGAAATAATGATGTTCATCGAACTTAGCAGTAATTTGATATTATCCTTTTTTTGTGTGTGTCTGTGTTTAGTCTCTGTTCCACACACACTTACAGTGCAGACATCTGAAGATCTATATATCAAAGCTGACAGAGATATAACATAACCAAAGTCCACACAGAACTCTTCCCTGGAACATGGACTTTTCCTGACCTTGCCACAACGAGGGTTTTAAAGGACCTGCTCCTGCAGATACAGCAACTCTAACCTCAGTGTGCCCATAAATACCTACATCTACCTAGCAGAGGAGCTTTCTGTGAGCACACAGCTGTCTGATCTCCTACAAAACATGAGGAGATTCACAGCTAGGCCAGCTTAAGGTGACTACACAGAAGATCTGGATTGAACTACGGGTCTAGCCCAGACGAGCAGTGTCACCTCTGGCAAGTCACTGAGGCTCTTGACTCATGGATTTCTGGCCTTTGGAGAGATGGGCCATCATTCCTCTGTGCCTCAATTCCCAAAGTGTAAACCAGAGAAGATTGGCAACTTCCCAACTCCGGTACACATGGTACTGATGGATGATTATATTAAAGATGAGGCTATGCTAGATACTGAAGCAACGGGATCAGCGAGGTGCCCTAGGTCATGAGGGTGGGAAAAAGCCTATTTCAAGGAAAGTCCAAGAAGTGGCACCCAGTTGACGCCACCCTCAAACCCAAGTGAAATCACAACCAGAGAGAGATCAGCCCTGTTCTAATCCTGGGTCATTCCTGCCCAAAACAGCCACCCTTGCCTCTGGACAACCACCACAGCACACTTACATTCAAGACTTCACCTTCAAGTTCCTTGTCTTAGGGCAGGTCTATTGACCTTGGACCGATTAGAAAAAGCTTGGCTCAAGAGTACAATAAATGTATTTAAATCTATAAACATATACCCCAAGATAACCATAAAAATGACTTTCCAGTGTATGTTTTAAAATACTGCCAAAGAGGGGTTAAAACAGAGGAGGGCTCGAGGCCACCAGTGTCCCACACGTTACAAGATAATATATGTGAGCACAAGGTTAAACAGCCATGCCCATGCGTAGGGTGCATGGAAAGCCAGAGAGTGGAAGATTAATTGCCTGCATGAATGCTATTATTCCAACCAGCAGCAAGAGTAAGAAAGTGGCAGTGACGTTGACAAAGGCAGTTACTATACTTGTATGTTCCTTTTCTCAAGTCCGGGCTGTTAAACAATTCCGGAGGGACTGTCCATCCCCTTCTCCAAGCAGTGCTCAAGCTGCTGCTCCTCACGTGTGTTTGCTCTTTGTTGCCCTGGCCAGCAGCAGTGGTAAGTGATAAACTTGATCCTCAGAAGTTCTGGGCATCCCACAGCCATGACAGCACCACACCAGGACCTTCAGGTGAGTGCTCCTAGTTCACTGCGGTGTTTTAAGATCTCTCTGCACAGCCAGAATAGTGTAAAATGGCTTAAACTGTACGGGAGAATCAGGCCCCAAAGGTAGTCCCAGGCTGCGATAGCTATTTAAATAGACAGAAAAGAGCATGGTGTCTGTGATACACTGAGCTGTGCCTTCAAAAGCACAGCAATCAAGAGTCACAGTCGCGGACAACTCCGCTCTGCTTTTGCCCCAGTGACAAGGGGCTTGTGCAGTTCATCATGAGGAGCGAGGACTTGCCACAAGGAAAAACCTGAATTACTCCATCACTCACACCCTCAGACTCTGCGCCATCCCCCCCAGGCTTCTGCTCACCCCCATCTGCACATACATATTTACTTAGACTATTTATTTATTTAAAACTAGAGATAAGCAAGACATTTTTTACACTAAGGGTGGTGAGAGCCTGGCGCAGGTTGCCCAGAGAGGTGGTCGCTGCCACATCCCTGGCACCATTGCAGGTGAGGTTGGATGAGGCTCTGAGCAACCTGCTCTAGTTGCAGATGTCCCTGCTCAGTGCAGGGGGCTTCGACGAGATGAGCTTTAAAGGTCCCTTCCCACCTAAACATTCTATAATTCTATGATTTACTGGCATTTTTCAGGTATCTACCTGCCACTGTAGCAACTGGTAGAGCTTAAGGGGAGTGTTCTGCCAGCTCTGTTTCTACAATCCTTTTTTTAAATACCTCTCACTGACACTTCAAAATTCCTCGCGCTACAACGCAGAGTGCCCTGTTGTTCAGATGTGTTTTTATTTTGGGGTCATGCCTTTTAAGTGCCTGACCAAAGGAAAAAAAGAAAAAAAAAAAGAGAAGAGGCTCAGAGCACGCTCCCATCATTGTGAAGTGTATACCTGCATTTTCAATCTAGTAATTCACACTTGCAAACAGCAAAATTACCTTCTTCAGTCACAAAGGAAGGCTGTTATCATGACTGCTTCCCTCTCACGTGCACAGGCCTGGTCCTTTCTTGTTAATTCACCTGCAGTTTAAAGCAGATGTTGGATTCTTCTTGCCTTGTCTAGTGCGGGCGTGTGCTGCTGCAGAGCTAGCACAGCCCGTGGCAAGTGCAGGGGTGTTTTAAACAGGGATGTGAAGTGACCCTAGAGAGTGGTTACGATTTTCAATAACATGACTGATAGCAGCAGAAATCTTCATTTTGGGAGAGCTGAAGCAAAACACCTATAGAGGCCTCATTTTCAGACACCGGCCACTCCAGTATTTTATGTCTGGATACAAACATAAATGGTGCAAACTGGGGAGGGAAGGAAGGAAGAGAATCTAAATAACACCCAGGTTCCCAGTGTGCAAAGCAAAAAATGCCCACCCAAATGTGGAAGGGCTGCTGCGAAGAGAAAAGAAGAACCTGTTCTTAAAGCCCACACTGAACAGGACAAGAAAGAAGGGGTCTAATTAGAGTGGAGGGAAATTTAAGCTCAGCATTAGGACTAAACAATGCCACAGCACATCCTGTGGGGAGCAAGCTGCTGAGAAACTGCTGAAGGGAGACTGTAACACCTGCAATAGGGGAAGGTGAGGCATGTTCTTTGTGGTACAGGTAACCAGCAGGCATTCTGGCAAACATGGAGGGAAGCTGAGGCTTCCATTTAGCTGTCTGTCTCTTGCCTGAAACAAAAGCTTTCCTGTGCATCTTAAAAAACAAAATACTACTCCTGCTATTGCTTTAGCAAGAAGAGTTGGACTAGATGATCTCCAGAGGTCCCTTCCAACCCCTACCATTCTGTGAGTCTGTTTTTCACAGGCATTTCTCAACAGCAGATCTCCACTGCACCAAAGAGGAATCAGAGTCACAGAAACACACAGCGACCTGCTCAAGGTCACCCATGAAGCCACCAGAACCAGGAACAGATCCCGCCCAGCCTGATTCCAGCATTGCCCCATCCACGTCCAGGGTTTGCTGGAAAGCTTGATCTCGGCAGAAGGGGGGACAGCTGCCCACACGGTGTGACCCTCAGGCACACTCGCTGGTGTGTCATCTACCGTATCACACGTCAACCAACAGTCTCACTCTAGACAGCTAAACCAGCATCAGGAGGTAAGTGCCGAAAACGCCATTAACAGAAAGTATGGCGGGCCTCCAAAGTGACTAATAAACTTAATGTAAGGAGTAAGTTCCCGCAGTCAGACAATAAGCAGCAGCAGCTGCTGCCACGCTGCAGCCACCAAAGACTCAGTAAAAGATGCAAGCGGTGTAATAACCCGCTCAGTGTGGAGAACAGCCCCAGGAGACGTTTTCAGTAAACCAAATGTCAAACACTCTGTCCCTACCACAATGATAACTGTGTCGACACAGCAGAACGCAGATAGCAGCCGATTAGCTGGAATAGCTTCCGAGGGTCGGCCAGGCCCCGTGCAGCTCGTGGTGGACTCAAGGTGCCTCCTGAGAAGCGAGAGGAGTAAGGGTCATGAAGATGGCAGCCAGACGAAGCGTAGCTGCGGCCCAAGAAGGCTGCTGTGCAGAACGACTCCGCCGTCCCAGCTGTTGCCATGCACTTCACGTTTGCATTGACTTGCTGGAAGATTCTGGCTTACAGAATGCATTTTCTATGCAACTTTTGGGACATAAGTGACTGCGGTGGACTGCAAAGGATACACCAATGTCACCTCCGGGGACAGCGAACAGTATGATAACTCCTAGATCATCAGGATTGGTCTCGTTGGGTTTTTTTTTTTCACCTTCCTCCCGCTCTACCCCCCTTGCAAGGTGGGCTCGCCTTCACTCTGGGGACGAGCAGTGGGCTGTACGCCTGCCTAACCTGTAGGACAGCACAATATGTAGTACACCCCAAAAATGACAGACACCCCAACCTCATTCAACATTCTCAAAGCCTTAGTAGTAACCAGTCAACTGGACATCAAACTAAGACAGAGAACTACTGGAGTGGTGCATGTTACTAATGCATGTGGTACGAACTGGGTTTTCCTAAACACACGTACTACCTGCTAATTACACCCAGGTGAAAAGATGTGGGGAACAAGCAGCACATCCCAGAACCATTTCTACAGGATGGTGTGACTCTGCGAGGAACGTACGCCTGTCCTGTCCCACGTTTGATTTGAGGCTCTCCAAAACAGCAAAGACCTCCAGGTAAGGAGGCCCTTGCCAGCTGGGAAGCACAGACAGCTGCTAGCACAGGCCCTGCACATCAGAAACAAAAATGCATTTGATTTATTTGCCGAATGGACAAAAGTGTGTATGTCTAATCTCAGAGTGCCCAAGTCACTTCTGTCCCTCTCTTCCTACGATCCAGGCAAGGGGGTGGAAGAACTGACCACTTTATATGGCTGGAGGCACAGATTTCACCCTATTCATTTGTTTTGGTGGTGAGAGGATCTAGACAATATTCAGAAATCAGCACAGTTTTCTCACTTGATAAAGAGTAAAGAAACGGTGAGAAAGATGCACGATGAAACAGCACAGATCTTATTACAGACACAAAACGTCTTAGCATCAGCGTACTGGAGAGCTCTCCTCCAGAAATCTGTGCAATACCCCAAAAGCAACAGCCTAAGAACAGCAGGTGTTTGGATTCCACGTCGCAAACAGACAAATGGCATCTCTCGCTCACAAAGCACAAACATGTTCCGCACCCAGGGGAAAGGTGTTTCTCAAGCCTTCTACATCCATTCACTGGAAAAATTATTCCACTTCACTCCCACGAAAAGGCTCAGCATTCCGAGATTGAGTTTAGAAATGCAATACTTAAGAAATATGGGTGTATATGTAGAAAAACTATTTAGTAACTGTGCACAGAACTTCATGGATATTTTCTTTACTAATTGAGATACTAAGGCATTATAGTTTTCAAGTAAAATTTTTCACTCTTTAAACAGACAAACACAAGCAGCAGCTGGGTCTTGAGTGAATCTTGACTGAACTACTCCAGTTATGAACCGAGTTAAGAAAATGCATACTAAATAGGATTTAAAACATGGCCGTTTCTGTGAAAAGACAAGGTCTCTGTGAGTTTCTATTATACCTGAAGATACCAAATAATTTAGTTGTCCATTTCCAACATAACTCCATAAAACTAGATGTCAAATGGAAGGAGTTTTAAAGCAGGGATCAAAATGCAGGTACTGAGATTTATGAAAATTTCTTGTTGGTGTCACAGTAATTAGAGAGTGAAAGCTCAGCCAGGCTGCCGGGACAGATGTGACCAAGACACCCAGGCTATGATGCCAGTGACAAATGGTTAACTGATAAGGAGAAATGGAGGGGGCGACAGCCTGAAGAACAGGTCAATATCATGCTGTCTTGAAGCCATTTGAGAAACATAATTAATCTATTACTCACCTGGCATCATCATTCATTGTACAGTGGTCAATAGGTGCCATGAAGCTCACCAGCTTGCTATGGACATGGTACCTGAATGGTGCAGGAAATAAGCAGGCAGCACATTAGTAGCTATTAATGAAAAGGAAATGTTGCTGTTTGAATGAAAACGTGCCCGTCCCTGAAATGCAAAGCCGTGGCTTTGCCGGTGGCTGGGATCTAGTAAGACACTAGTTGTAGCTGGCAATTCCCCCTCCCTTCCCTCCTCCTCCTTCCTTGTAACACGGACAGAACAATAATCAGATGATACAATGCACTGAATAGCAAGCAAATCCTTTTTTATCACAGCTAGAAAGAGGACATACAGCGTCCATTAATTGTGTGCGAGTATCTAATCAGACTCCCAGACAGACAACCCTGAAAAGTCAGCGACAGAGAAACAAGAACTCGTTTTCAGCTGGTATCTTAATCACCTTCTGGAATTTGTGCCCAAAGAGCCCACTGCAGGCAGCAGAAGCGTCAGAGCATCAGACCTTCTCAAGCATCCATCTGCTCCCCCTTTCTCCTCGCTCTGTGGTATCTAGGGCCCTAAAGGATATCAAAATCCCGCTCCGCCAGCCATACCCACAGTTGGAAAGTCTTTTCCTGAATAACTTACAAGTGGAGCACGTAAATACAAGCAAAGAAGGAGACAAGAAAAAAAGACCTGTGCAAAGAAGAGATGGGGCACGTCCAAGGTGATCTAGTGCTGCATCTGTATCAGCTTCTCATCCGCCAGCATAGCTCTGCACGCTGTGCTGCACCTCCAGATACGGGCTCCCCTTCCCCCTTTCCACACTGGGCCTGGGGCTTGCTGTTCACGATTTATATTCAAGGCCCTGACATAAAATTTAACAGAGTACTGAAAAACTCGGAACGAAAAGGTGGCTTTAAACCCTGGTGTCCAAGGGCAGGGGATTCCAAACCAAGGTGAAATTTCCAAACCATGGTGAAATTCCGACATGCTTTATCCAAGCTGCTGCTATTTTTAGAGCTTGACAAATAGCAGGCAAAAGGATTCACAAGCATTTGCCCAGCGTCACCTTTCCACTCCGTAACCGCCGCACTCCCTTCTGTTTGCTTATGCAGGAACATTCCCTGGAGGGGGTTTTTCGCTCCCAAGACTTTCAGAATGGCTCTTCAGGCCCAGCACACGCTCACCCTTACACAAGGGCTTCTCGGCACAATCAAGTCCTTGTCACCCGTAATGGAAACACCCGCCCTGGTCTCACGCTGCAGTGATGGAGTGAGGGAACAGGGCAGTACTGCAACAAACAACTGGTCAACAGCCTGGACCATGAAACAGTTCACTTATGAGACACCAACAGCTGATGGATTCATACGGATCAAAGCTTCCACAGGCCCAGTCTGTGTAGTGGCAAGGGGACTCAGAAATTTGGATAAATGCTCTGACATGAGTTGTTTGGCCAGAGCTAATTGCTGTCACACTTTTAAAATGAGGACTTTAGAAATCCCGGTCTAGCAGATATAAAATATCTAATCTCATTCATAGAAGGACACCCTGTGTTGCAGCAGCACAGGACCAGGAATCATCGACATGAAGAGTGGGTGTGCACACATCACTCCTCCGTATCTACGTCAAGAAAAGGCGAGTCCTAGTGAGGGACAGCACAGTTCTGAGCACCAGGCTTCTTAAGCTCAACTGTGGACTTTTTTGGATGAGCTCGCTTCCCCTCTTAGTGCCTCAGTTTCCCTGTCTACGAAGGGGACAGGTATTCATGTCAAGTGGAAGATCGACTGCTTTTGAAAGCACTTAAAAGATCCTCAGACCCTACAGCAAACCAGCACATTTCATCCAAACATGCTATAATATTGAAGGTTTCCTAAAGTACTGCTAAAAATGAAGAATTATGAAGACAGATTAAACTTGGTATTAAATACTTCGCTCCCCAGGATCTCAAAGTCCTTCACAAAACCAAATCCAAGCACTGCTGCCCCAATTTGAGAGAAGGAAAAAGAAGAGCAGAGGACAAGTGATCTGCTTGGGGCGACACCGAGTCTCTCAGTAGAAGAACCAACAATTTAAAAGCATCCATTTGGGCTCTACTGGACTACTCTTAACTGCATGTTCATTCCAAACACAGACAATGACACTTTCTTCTTTTATTGGTATTTTCCCTGCAGGGTCAGTGCAACTTTTATTTAAAGAAGAAGAAGAAAAAAAAAAAGGCACCTCAGATCTAAGAGGCAATTGACTTGGCGAGATAGCTGATCTCTCAGGAATGCTGAAGTGCACAGATTGCACACAATGAGAGACTTCCCCATTATTCCCGGAGCTTTACGAGTCTGACTCAGTTGTGTGATGTTGTCAGTAGTTTTGACTGAATCATGAATATATCCAATTATGTGTGATGCTGACAGAAAAGAATATTGATAGTCAATAATTATAGGCTTTTCAGGCCAACAAAGTAGCTCTTCCCTCTTTTAATAAATTATCTTATGACATCTATCTTAAAAATTGCTATGGCAGGCCTGACCCAGACTGACTCCGCTGACTTTCTATCAGATACCATCTAAACTCAGGATTTATAGTTTACTCACAAAAGGATGGTTAATGTTGCGGATTTCTCAGGAAGCGGTGCAGCTTTTCAGCATGCCTCCCTGCCACAAACACCTCCTCCACCACAAATCATGCAGTCATGCTAAACTCAGGGAGACTAATGTATCTGCTCTGCAAAGAGGGGAAAAAAAAAACCCCTCTCCTCTCCAGACTGCTTCCCTCTCCACCCTACCGCATGGAATATCCTTCCACTGGAAGCACAACAGGAGAGATCAACCCAAACTAGTGATGGAAACACAGCGGGAGAGATCAACCCAAATTAGTGATCCAGGAGGCAGGATGTGAAATATTTTGAGGCTAAACAAAGCTGTGGTGGGACTTATAAAATGAAAGAGACATTAGACACCAAACTCACACTGACAGTCAGTGGGAATTGACACCTACCTCCCTGTGGCATTTCTGCACATCTTCCCCTAGAGCTGCTCTCCATGTTTTTGCCAGCTAAATACATATTGCACCAGAGGTGTTTACTGGCTTTCACTGGAAATTATGGCCCCAAATCACCTGGGGACATTTCAACACCTCTCTCCAGTCTTTTCCGAGACCAATGAACACTCTTGCCAAGATCGATCTGGGCAACGTCCACAGGCTGCATCCAACCAAGCCCTTATTCTAGGCTCAAAGAGCATTGAGATTCCCCAGTGGATGCCCTCGAGCAAGACATCTTGCCCTGAGAGGCATGAATAAGCCTAGAGATGCACCCCAGAGACAGCACAGTGCAGCCAGACTTTATTTGGCAAGACCAGATCTTCTGCTTGCTGTCAGAAGCTGTCACCCACCGGATTCTCCTTCCTTTACTGGCTTTTCTGTCCACTTTCTTCTTTATTTTGCTCCGTAGCTTCTGGATGGCCAGCCATTGCCTGAGGAATGCAAAATGACAGTTAGGCAACTTTTAGAGCCACAAGGAAAATGAGCGTTTCGTGCACTGGGCTCTGCACTGGGCAGGGGAGTTGGAACTAGATGATCTTTAAGGTCCCTTCCAACCCAAACCATTCTGTGATTCTATGAACTTTAGAATTAAAATCTTTACAAAACAGAAACACCAAAACCTGTAAAAAATGTCTTTCCAGGTATTGCTTTTTTTGTTTCAGCCTTGATTACTAGAATGACTTCTGGTTTGCATATAGAAAGCCTGTAACAGAAGGGATGGTCTGCCACATCCTAGAAGGATCCTTCCTGTGAGGACAGGTTATGCTGACTTCATGAACAGAATCACCACGGTGCAGGAGATGATCTGGATTTATTTCCTGCCTCTGCTTTGCGAAGCACATTGAAAATTATAAGCCAGCATTTCTCCCCACCGTCTCTGACTCAAACCTGGCAAATCTAGCAAGAAGCCCTATATAATGTACAACTATCACTGCACAAAACGACAAGAGAAAGAAAAGCCACACACACTTCCAGATCACTGTCTGATCCCCGACTGTATTTAGGAGGGAGAGCTCAACTCCTCAGACAGAACTTCATCAAGTCAAAGAAGTTTTCAGCAGAGGAAAACTTCTACTAGTTATAAACACTTTTTTAGGAAGACGAGCGTCATCTTACCTGATTTATACAATGAAAACTTGACATCAGGGAAAAAAATCTAGCAAAATCCAATTACTGCAATCTTAATATAATCTTAATTACTGTAATCTATTTTATTGTAAAGTCAGATAAATGTATAATGTAATCACCACTTAAATGTAATTTTGCCTATATGATATTAAATTACAGTGAATAGCTTTCCATAATATTCCAGACATACACAAAATAAACTTGACAGATTGCACTAAAATTTGGGTAATATTTACAAGGATAAAAGTTATTTCACATCACAAATTCTCCCATGCATTTTCGGCCCTGCCCCACACACATGCCCCCACGGCACTTCTGCCACAGAGAGCCTTCCTCCAGCACTTTCAGCCTTCCTCTGCTTTTACACTTCCCTAAATTATAGCCCACGGCTATTTAAATGTTCATTAACTGGGGTTTGGAAGATTCGGCATTTTCTAACTATAGAATTAAACAGAGAAATAAGAGCTTCCCTGCATGGAATTATATTTTACTTCTGCATGCAGGGAACATTCCCTGAAGTTGTTAATTGTGCGGTATCTTTTCTTGCAGCAGGGAGAGAGTGTAGATGGGAATTGCTTTAGAAGATTTCACGACGGGTTTGCTCCTCTAAAGCAGGGACAAATCAGAGATCATGAGAAAAGGCCAAATTTCAGCAGCGGGCGGTCACTTTGTCTGGTTCCCCCTTGCAAGGGTCGCTCAAGACACCCCTCTATGGCTTCCTTTGTGCTGTGTGAACCAGAGAGACACAAATATCCCCAGTCTGGAACAAGCCTTTGACAACTGGAAAGTATCTTCAGGGGCTCGCAGACAAACCAGGGCACAGCTCAAAGGCCAGCAAACCCGGAGCCAGTGCGGGATATGTTACAGAGGATGACTTTCCCAACTAACGTCACACTGTTCTAATAACTTGTTACTCAGTTTCTTACACCCAGGTACTTTCTCCAGAGTCATTTAAAGTTTTGCCCTCTCCAATGAACTGGGGTGGAAGCCCACAAGTGGTTTTGCACCTCTGCAGCGCTGGGGTGCAGCTAGTGATGTTACAGACAACTCCATCCTTACCTGCCCATTGCTACCTGGTCGTTGGGGTCCCATGAAGTGGTTTTACGTTCTATGAACTCTCGAAGAAGCTAGAAGACAGACAACAATCCCATTTAGAAGCACAATAAAGACATGTTAATGCAAACAGGCTCATACGTTTCTCAGAAGACTTCGGAAATGAGCTGCCAAGTTCCCAAGGGAACCTCTATGCCTCATTTCTGGAAATTCCCCAAAAAACCCCAAGACCAAGAATCAAGGCTTTTTAACCTTTCCTCTCCACATAAGAGTTTTCCAAGAGAAAAAAGCTGGTGGCTATGCTAAAACTTTAAGTAACTCTAGATCATCCCCCTCTTCCAAAAAGGTCCCCATAAACTATGTGACCGGAGGACAACACTGAAGGCCACCACCACGAGTTTCTGTGTATTATTTCAGACAGATGTAGGAGCAGTGTCGTCTTCCCTTCAATGCAACATGGTTTACTGAGGTGCTGTGTAGAATCATGTCATTCATCTGAAGAGAATCTAAAAGGATGTGCAGAGCCAGAGGGACACAGTTTAGCAGCACTGCAGTCCAAGGACACAAAGCCCCACATGGGCAAAGCAAACTAATGATCTTAAGTCCACGCAATGGCAAAGAACTGGAATTCCTGGGGCACTGCAAAGCCCCCTCTGGGGTTGTCAGATGGACCAACCATGCGGTAGCTGCTGGTCCCATCAGAACATGCAATCCCACGGTGGGCAAATAGGTGACAAGCTTGGGAGGATGCGAGCAGCTGAGGCTCAGCTTCTATTTCAGAGGCTGGTACTGTCCCCTGGGCTTTGGAATGATCAAAAAGGTTTGAGCTGTCGTGTGCACAACTCCCACGGGCAAGAGATGTAATGCAGCAGGTCTGCAGTGAGACCTCTGCCCCATGGGTCTCGCCCCACGCTTCGAGTGGGGAGGGCATGGGGGAGCTGAAACACTTCGCCACACACAAGTCAAGCGTTGCTGGTCAGTAACGCTCGCTTTGAGGAACAGCACAGCAAAATAATTTTTATAGCTAGAGCAGGAATGCTCAAGCAGGCTTTTCTATTTCTTTTCATGTCCTGAGGGTTGGGGTTTGTCCTTTTTGCTTCCTGCAGCCCAAGAACATTGTGAACAGCCTTTTTGGATACTTGACTGGTGCTATATGTTTATCACCACTCACTGTAAATGGTACGTGCTGTGCCTTGGGTATTAGCCAACACATTAACACAAAGAACAGAAATAAACCCTCCAAAACCGAGGGGCACAGACTGTTTGGAGGATGCTGACATTTCACTGACTAGTGAAGTTACTGCCTTAGCTCAGAAAGCACCCGGGACAGATCCACCTGGGAAGCAGAGGCCAGGCATTTCCACAGAGATGCTAGAGAAGAAAGGATGGAAGATGCTTTTCCTCCACCCCACACTTTTGCTCAAAGAGGAGAGCTGGACTGCGATGGTCAGTCATGAAAAGCAGGGCTTGGGGAGCAGCCATGGTCCTGGCTCTAGACTTCACCTGGCTCAAGACATGGCGAGAGGACAAGAAAGAAGCTCCACGTCCCCCCCTCAGTCAGGGAAGGGGAGAAAAAAACACCAGCTCAAGTGATGACGCTTCTGAGCACAGCTCAGCTCTTGACTGCCACTGTGCTCAGAGAATCGGCCTCCTTTTTGGGAGAGAAGAGGCGTGCACCCCACAGAAGAAAAATGCTATAAAGGTAGATGAGTATCAATTTATGACCCTTTTTAATTTTCAAATAAGAGACACTCAAGCAGCAAATATTTATACCCACCCACATCTCTCTTCTCTTTCAAGGCATACATCATATTACAATAAAATGAGTGATTCAAACATAATTAAAAATCTGCCATCACTTTTTTTCCATTTGCTTATTTTTGGAGCTTATTACTGCAGCAATTACATTTAAAAATTCCAGGAGGAGAGGCCACTGGTTTATTATCTCTAGAAAACAGCAAGCTACTTCTCTGCCCTCTTTATCTGATTGATTCCCAACATCTTTCTGGCACACAATCTATCAGTTTATCTCTCCCACTTCATCACAGTCACTTCTGGCAGCTAAATACAAGATCCAAATCCAGTGTTACACAGACATACGACACAGTAAACCTGTGTAACACCGCTACTCTGGAAACAGCTGCCCTTAAGGCTAAGCAGAAATGGGATCTTGGTTCCTAGTCAATATTCTGTCAAAAGCAAGGTGGGAGGGAGGGTTTTAACAGCAGCGAGAAACGGTGCAGCAAGGTTTCAGTGGTTTCTTCCCGTACCAGCAATAAGGTGTGTTTACTGTCTCCTCTTATCTTGCTTCCTTGGCACGATGCACAGAAAAAACTGCTGAGTAGTCACGGCAGAGGCACGAGAACACAGCGAAGCACAGACATCCTGCGCTCTCAAAGAACCAGGCAGGGAGACATCTCAGCAGGACTTGCTCTTCCTCGTGGCCCACCAACACCCACGGACCGGCAGGCTAAGGAGCACCGCCAAGACCTCACAACCGCATCCACGTGGGTTAGAACACGATGTGTTTTGGGGCAGGTTCCTACAGCTGGATGTGGGAAGCGAGCAGGACCTTTGGGACACGTTCTTTCTCCTTTTGGCAAGGCAGCGTCCCCTGCGACGGCCGTGAAGGGCGAGGAGCTGAACGGCATGCCGCTTAGCAGGGCGCCAGCGGGGATCCCATTATCTGCTGGGGGGCATTTCCTCTCCTCCGCGTGCAGAATTAGCAGGGAAAAGCTTTGTGCAGCAGTAGGAGACCAAACCCTGCACGCAGTCGTCTCCTCTGCACTAACTAGGCCACCAGCCGATCAGCCATTAGTTGAGGCAGAGACGGTTTTGCTGACCTTGGGGCTGACAGTGACACGTTCTTTCCATGCAGCGTCAACTGCGGGACTGGGGACACTGCTGGGGAAGGGAGAGGGAGACAAAGATGGGGGGGAAGCATAAAAAGAGCAGGGACGAGTGGGGAAATTAGGAAATAGGAATAAAAGCTGCGAAGCATCTTATTACATCTAAATAGTGTACGTCTTAAAGCCAAAGTTATAAATCATGCTAACAATGGTTACTAAAATAAAAGTGGATGTAGCCAGAGGCTACCGCTGAAAAAGTCAGTCCAGGTCTGCCTCGCTGCCTTTGGTCTTTAAGGATTTGATTAGTTTTTCCGCTTTCTAGTTCAGCGTCTTGCGTCCAGCCCATGCTCCAGAGCCAGCGAGGGCTCAGATACAGAATGAATGATAAATTCATTTACTGAATAAAGCAACACTGTTTTCACAGCACAAGACTTAAAACACTCCCGAAGCTGTAATATTTCATTAAGCTTGGCGATTCTGGTTGAAATTTATTAGTCAAAACAGAAAACTCTCATCAGACCCCATATATTCCATTAGGGGTGATATATGGTGTCTCCCAATGTCTAATTATTAACTAGGAAGTGTAAGTAAATCACTATCAGCATTAAGCCCTGATGTGTGAAGACAGAGTCGGAGTCAGGCAATTTCAGCATCAAAAGGCTTTGATTTGAAACATATCCTTTCTTGCTTCCCCTCCTTCACCTCTTCACATCTTCCCTGAACTTCAAAAACCTCAGCTCAGTCTCCCATGTAAGCAAACACAACTGCCTACCTGCAACCAAGTGCAACCATGTCTGCAGCTCAACTGCCGCTTCCCAGCTGCTCCTACCAAAAGCTGGAACCAGGAGAACAAACTGTGTGCAAAGCAGACAACGGGCAGTAGTAGCTTATCAATAGCTAAAGGTCAGGAGGATGGGGCCAGACTCTTGTCAGCAGTGCTCAGTGACAGGACAAGGGGCAACAGACACAAACTGGAACCCAGGAGGTTCCACCTGAGCAGGAGAAAATTATTTGGTGTGAGGGTGTGGGAGCCTGGCCCAGGCTGCCCAGAGAGGTTGTGGAGTCTCCTTCTCTGGAGAGATTCCAAAGGTGCCTGGACACGATCCTGGGCCCCCTGCTCTGGGTGAGCTGCTGGACCAGGGGGTTGGACGAGATGATCTCCAGAGGTCCCTCCAACCCACCCTGCTGGGATTGTGATTCTGTGATCAGGTTTTTTTGCCTCTGGAACGAAGCAACAACGCTTGCCACGAGTGCTCCGGCACGCCTGTGTTTCTGAACTCAACACACCACCGCTACCAGAACCAAGCCAATCAGCTCCCTAGTCCAAACCAGGATCTTCAAGGTCTTGTCCAACCTAAACAATTCTATGATCCTATGACTACTAAGCACACGAGTAAAGAAACGCAGGCAGAGGTCACGTGGTTTGCCAAGGCCCACGAGCCGTGTTCGCGAGGGGCTGTGAGCAGAGGGGAACTGACTCTGCCTCCTGTGTCTTGAGATTAAAATCTAGCAAAAGATTTAGCAAAGAGCAGGGCAGCGTTCCCGCAGAACACGTCCGAGGGTAAGAGCCTTGTAAGCGGTTAGTATTCACCCACCGTTGCTGACACCAAAGCCACCGTTAAAATTTACGCTGGAGTCACTGAGGTGTGCTTCCTAAAGAATCCACCTCAAAAGGACTCCCTCTCGACGCCAGCTAAAGAGATGCACAGAAAGTACGTTGTACAAAATTAGAGGGATTTAGAAACGCCATCGGGGTGTTGTTCAAGGGTAACAGAGATGCATTTCTTGTCTTAGAGGTCCATTTTCATTTTAGAGGTGAGGTCTCATTTTCATGCGCTATCTATCAGGGTTTCTAACACCACAGTCACCGACCTTTCTGATTTGCAGACCCCTAAGAATTTCCAGTCGAGACAAGGAGCTAAGTGCAGCTGAAATAAGCCTCGTGACCAAAGGCTTAGACCTCACAGATCAATTCAAATTAATACCTGGCAAAAGTTGGTCTACAGTGTATCACAGGAAACAGCGGAGGTTACAAAGCTTAGAAATACAAAAGGAACAAAAGGAACGCTTTTCTCTGATGTTATTGAAATCTTCAAAAAAACCCAGGAAAGGCACGGGTCACTTCTGCTACAGCGCATCAAAGCCACCTCCTCTGCCTTGCAAGTGGCACCGCTGCCTTTGAACTCAGGAGCCAGGTACGTGAGGAGGTGAGAGGCGGTCTCAGCCCGGGCATTGTGCTGGCTGCTCTACTGGGAAGCCCGAATGGTCCTACCAGGCCCCTGTGCCAGCAGTAATATGAAACAAGGGGCTGACAATGTGTTGTGCTGCTCAGCCATCATCATTTTATGCTGCCATCAGTTGCCTGATCACATAGGCCAACATCGAACTCAGCAACATCCCCTCTGAAGTCCTCTTTCAGATAGTCCTGCCACAGGTTCCTGTGGGCCTAGATCCTCCACCGCCCACTGTGGTGCCACCATTGCCTGCTGGACACAACAGACAGAGATGGCTCCTCAGTGGCTCCTCACACAGAAGGGACACCACCGAGAGAGCTCAGCAAGAAGCAACCAACCCCAACAGAAGCCACACCCAACAGGAAGCTCTTCTGACTAATTGGGTCCTGGTTAATATAATCCTGGCCTTGCCCACCACCCCAACCATGACCACCTGGGCGAGGGCAGAGCCACAGAGACACAGGTGGGCCAGGTTCTGCCTCTGGAACATGAAGTCAATAGAAACAACAAAACATTCTGCTAGGCTGTGACTCATCCACAGGTCAACTCCAACTCGGGGCCCACAGCTCAGCCCCAGCACTTCACAATGTTCATGTTAAAATAACTGTGCAGAACAACGGCCAAGCAGAGCCTCGTGTCACTTCTGCCTTCTTTGTCATCTGCTGAAAGCAACAGAAAAAGACTTGACTATCCACAGATTCTGCAATAATGAGAAAAATGGGAGGAACCCAGACCTTGGGTTTCCCAGCAGCTGCTTCCCTTTGCTAGAGCACTCTCACTCCTGGGCTAAAAAAATGCTCAGGTTATTAGCGAGGAACTCCAAAATATTTGCAAATTGCTTATGTGGGCTTTGGTAGCTAAATGTGTATTTGTTACTAGCGCCAGGAAACACAGAGTTATGGTGGTGTGAAGGTCCAGGAACGGCACTGCGCTGTCTTCTAACACCAAACGCTTTCAAAAGCCCTGGTGAACAAATTCCCTTCAGCCTCGTGGAGCCGCAATGTGACACGTCACACTGAAAACGTGTTATTGGTGAGTTATCTTCGAACAGTTTAAAAAGCAGTTATTTTCTAACAAAATCACGGTAGGAAACGAGAGAGGAGCTGAGGACAACTTGTCAAACACAAGTAAAGAAGTAAGACTGTGAACACCAACCGCTTTTCCTCTTCCCTGGAGACAACGCTAAGTCAGTCCTGGGTGCCACAAAGCTGCATTTTATCAATGCAATTTCAATACTTTCTGATTATTTTTTTCCTCCTTAGTCTTTGGTGGTAAGTCACATGAATTTTTCCTTCTTTTTCACACCATATGATTATTTAAACCAGCATAAATTAAGGAACAGTTGCTTCCAGGCCAGGACTCATTCAGGATCCATCTTACATTGCGTTCTGCCTGGATGTAGCTGTTTCTTCTCCCCTTCCAAGCTCCCACGCTTTGGATTTTTAGCAATCCCAGAGGAAATTTAGACTGCAGCTCAAATATTATTTTTTAAATCCCTTTGAAATACTCTTAAAATTTTTAATTTTCTGCAATCTATTTTATAATGCAAAGAAACCTAAACAGCGAGATGAAATCACTGGACAGTCTCTTTTGAGAAACATTTTGTTAAAATTCAGTTCTGTATAACACAGGCGTATTTTCTAATAACCCAGTAAGAGAAGTTTCAAATCAAGCTTTAAAACGTGTTATTAACCATCTACCCAGCCATTTGAAAGATCCATGCCTGTGATAAGAGTATTGTATTGCCATTAACCTGTGGGATGGTTCGAGACATCTCTTATTCACACAAAACTCTAAATACATCTAATTAAAGCCACAAGATCAGCTGTCCATATTAATCACTCACCAGTTTAATTAAGGTAAACCAGCTTGTCAGAAAGCCGGCCTTCTCTCTATTCTTCACCATTATCGACTTTTAATAGCTCGCTGGACTAGTAATTACTTGTTTATGGCATTATCAAATCCCTGGGAGAGAAACCCACAGTATGTGCCCAGGGAACTGCTACAGGACAGCTCCTGGGACACGAGGAGGAACTCATCCCACCAGGTGAAGTTTTCTAAGAAGCTATACAGCGTGATTTAAACACGAGTACAGCTCAGAAGAGAAACCAAATGAGCCAGAAGTATCTTACTGAAAGATTCTGACTTGCAAGGTTATCTTGTGGTTACTCTGGTTGCAGCAGGCGCTCTGAACACTGAGCTAGGAGAAGGAAGTCTGTAAAAACCACATCTGCCCACAGAGTGGGCAAGCGTGGGCAGGCATGGACCGCAGCGTGCCACAGCAAGGAAGGAAGCTACAAGTCCTGCAATTAAATATTTTCTACAGGATCAACTCCTTTCCTAAGCAATTAGGGTATAGATGAGGAACGGAGCGAGCCTCTTCCATGCTCACCTTGAAGTAAACCCGGACAGTAACAGTTCATTCCAGCCTGAGGCAGGAGCTGAGGGATGCCAATCCTCTCCAACTCACCAGTGGCCACCTCTCTTTGGAGACTTTATTTCCTTAAATGTTCCCCATCCCTGCTCTGCTCAGCTTGTGAAGCTGTGGTGATCACAGACACGACTGATGACCACAGGTTGTTATACAATGGGATGATGTACAACGTGACCAAAATCAGGGGGAGGAAGGCGCCGGAGAGCAGAGAAAAAAATAGGGATTATGTATATTCCTAATTCTCCTTAGGCATACCTGCTGCCATCCACGATGAACATTTGTTCTGGGAAGAGCTGCTACCAGTGGAACGCTTAGCATATGAACACTAACCTAATTCCTGTTGGAAATAAACCAATTTCCACTCTCTCCTTTACTAGAGGAGTATTTCAACCTAATAATAAAACCTCCGCTCTAGCATGTCAGACCAGCAGCTCTCTGGTAGCGGGCTGGAATTTTAAGTCTTAACGCTGCAATATCAGCTGTAATGAATTCTACATAAATCTGACTTCTAAAAATAAGAAGCCTTTTTCTTCCCTTAAAACCATGTATGAAGGAGAGTTTAAAAGAATGGGAAATGGGGTCTAGCCTCTCACTGCTGTCAGTAATGAGGGGCCTTCTCAAACAGTTTAACTGTTCCCACCCAGTGCAACCAAACAAAAATACTTCACTTGCATTATTCAGCTCAGCTTTACATTGCCATTCAACATGGGCCATCGCTGTAAAAAACAGCACTGCTTATAAGAACATGAGAAAAGGCCAAGTGGGATGAACAGAAAGAACAGAGTTAAATCCTGAATCATCATAAAATTCCACCAGCCCCACAGGGTGAACTCTGCTGAATAACAAGGCCTGGACAAGAAAATTGTTTTTCCACAGGAAAAACAGATTCACTGTATTATAATCTATAACAAACCAATATAGCTACTTATTCTGTTATCATTAACTTGTGCACATTCATCAACTCTTGTTCATTTTTCCTTGCTTAATTTCACACTAAAATACACAGGAAGCTGGTTCCCAATGTCCTTCTTTAGCTCTATTTAGAAAAATGAAAGTGATACTAAAAAAAAGGCCAGATCTAAATTTAAACAGAAGGAAAAAAGCAGCCCCCGAAAAGCGCACGTACACTTTGCGGTAAGTATTACGCACAGAGGTCAGAGCTTCTGAGGAACCTCAGCTCCAACACCCCGAGACGCTGCTGCCAATGCCTCCGAAGAACCAGCTCCCTTTCTACATTTTATTTATACACATACACCCGCACAGGCAATCACACGGAAGCGCTGCACAGTTATGACCCAACCGAAACACGCTCCGTGCATCGTCAGCGCTCTATTGCAACGCGCTCTGCCCTTCCTGGACGCAACGTTCGGCTTCCGCTTACCCCCCTGACAAATAAAGGAAAGCACTTTATGGAACCCATTTAATTGGGAGACGACAGAAAACATACAGCCACCTTCTTTAGCCGTATCATGGAATTGGCTTCAGCTCCGATCTCTGCCAAATCCCACTTCAGAGAAGACATGAACCAGGTCAGTGGAACAGGTGCTGCGCGCTGTCTGGCACGGGGCTGCCAGCCCCACAATTACTCGCACACAATGAAGTGGTAATCTTTACAGATCATCTCACCCAAGAAGCATCCTGGGGAGAGGAGGAGAGGACACGGGTGGAAAGGAAAGAGGGAGGGAGGGAGGGAGGGAAGAAGGGAAGGAGGGAGGGAAGAAGGGAAGGAGGGATATGGAAAAAAAAAAGCAAGAAAGGAAAATGAATGTGTAGCTGCCTCGCGGCTCAGCAGATGTCTGCGCGTGATGTACGAGGCCGGGATAAGCTGTCGTAGCCCGCTGCCAAAGAGTGGTAAGTGATTAAAGCCTCCGCCAGGCTAAGCACCATATTTAGAGTCCATGGGGTTTCGAAAGTCGCACCCATTCCTCGCTGTGCTGCCAGATGTTGTTGGCTGGTCCTGCTCCTATTCAGCGGCAGCAGTTGGTGCGGCGAGGAATGCAATCTGGAACGTTTCCGGAGGTGCTGCACATTAAACTGGTACCACCCATCCTTCACCTCTGCCGAATGCTGAAACAACTCCAATTTGCTGCCACTTCCCTCTTGGGAAATGGCCAAGATACAGTTGTGCCTGGCAGAGCCATTTGTTTTACTCAGGTGATTCTCTTCCCTCAATGACCTCTATTAGTTTAAGTTTTAATTTAGATTAACCCCAGCACCCCAATTAACCAGCGAGGGGAAAAGCTAAGCTGCGACTAGTCATATTTCTGAAATCACGATTTATCGAAGTTAAAGTTATTAGAAGGAAAGACGGGCCATTCATCTACTGCTATTTTCCTTTTAAAAATTTAACATTTCACAGTCAATAAGCACCTTCACTGCACAGGTCCATGGACTGTCAATCACAGTCGACCACTTCACTGTTTTGTTGTACTAACTAAACTTGTTCTCTGTACTTAGGGTGCACTTGGCCCCCAAAGCTGGGCTTCTGGTCCCCTTAGACCCCAGATTCCACGGCAGGATTACCTCACTGCCATACGCTGCCTCTTCAGCCACGGCTGCCAACGAGACAGGCCCTCTCCAGTCATCATCTGAGAGCCTACATGGATGAACTTGGCACCTTCACCAGCCCAAGAAATGCTGCTCAGTTCACAGCAATACCGGCAGAGCCACTCTTACAATAAATACACAGCCTGGAGAGAAGCGAGCTTGCAATAAAACCCTGGCTCTGGGGCAGGCTGCCTTGAGCAGCTCCTTACTCACCCCAAAATATTAAATATTCAGATTGTCCCAATTCTGCACTAGTTGAAGTCTACCACAAAAATTTTCTTGGACACCTACAGCAGCAGAGTTGGAAGTGTGTTGAAAACCTCCTTGGAGGGGAAAAAAAAGGCAGCGTTAAAGTTCTCTCCGTTTCCTATCCATAAAACACGGAGAGGGATTACCAATTTGATCCATCTTTTTATGCACCTTTAGTCCTGGCTTTGTACATGAAAGCTCAAGTTTTGAAGTATTCAAATGCTTCTGTTCAAATCAGTTACCAGAGCACAGTCACAAGGCAACAGCTCTCTCCCACTGCCCTAACACTTCACTGGCCACTCTAATAACTATTCAGATCAGAAAGTGCTGCCTTTCTAATGATAAAATGATATTTGTTTAGTCCTAAAGATAAAGCTCTCTGTGGATCACCAGAGCAGAACTAGTTTTCTGTGCACGGGGGAAAGACTGACAGTGAATCATGCTCCTCAATATATGGTAATTTCTGTATTTCATGAAGCTGGCACTGTCATTTATTAAACAAATTACAAACACAAGGCTTCCCTAAGCCGCAGCCTCCACGCACTGGGTGCAGATTCCTTGTTTCTAAGAATCTTGCAAATAAAAAGAATAACTGGCCTAAATCCAAGCTGGCACAACTCCAGGGACAGTGCTTGAGAAGCCCTGCAGCTTTTTCATTCAGGAGGTAGATGAGATGATTCAGGCTGAGACAAGAGTAACTCGGTGCTTTTGAGGATCTACTAGAAGCGCTTTTCATAATGGGACTCTACCCACCAAGAACAGTCACCTTTTGAGATTTCAGTTGTTTTTCTCTGGTGTAGAGGTGTTCACCAGCGAAAAAGAACATCAGGCCCACGTCTTACCCTGCAGCCCGCACTCACTCCAGTGCGGCAGTGCCGGTAACACCAGTAAGTTTACATCCACATGCATTTTATAGAAAAGCATCAAAAGCTGAGAGCCAAGTCCTCTGAGACATCTACAGAGGTTTTGGATGTTAAAACAGGAAACTGAGTTTCACCGCTAAGAGAAATTTAGAGCACAGAACCAACCACATGAACTCTTTAAGTATAAAAAACCAACCAGAGCCGTAATTCCAACACAGATTTACCATCACCCACCTCGTGATAAAAGTCATCGTCATCAAATATCTCCTCATCTATGTCCTTCAGGTGCCTGTTGGACTCTGACTGAGGGAGGACTTCCTAGAAGCACAAAGGAAACACCAAAAGCTCATACATGTGTATTTCTGTCCCTAACTCTGATGGCATCACGTGCAGTCGCTTGTAAACACACTTGAAGATACCAAGGAACGGAGTAAAGCTCCCCACATAACAAGCTCCTAAGGACTAGGAATACATTTAAAGGCAAGGCAGAAATGCTGCCAATGCCAAAATAGATTTATGATACCTTTACTGGGAAATAAATAGGACTGTGCAAAGTCTTTCTGGCAAAATACTACAGATATTTTTAATGTAATGGCAAAAATCTATCTTGCAAGTGCGGTAATTCTCCATGATCTCTCAGAATTGCGTATTTATTCACTCTTAAATACTAAATTAATAACAGACTTACTACTAGCATAGTCTGTAGGTTGTATGCAGTACGATGTTAGAAGTGACTTTCTGGGTTAAGGATTCTAAACTCCATAGTAAAACCAAAGTTTTTGTAGCTGCTACATCAAAAAGCAGATTTAATGAGCAGCCCTTCCCACCGCAGGGGAGGGGACTGGCACAGAGCAAACCTTGTCTTCCCCTGTCCAGAACTGGCACAGGAGACAAAGCAAACAGCATAAAACCGGAATTGAAATGTCTACATCTTTTTCTTAGCCATACCATTACAGGAATCTACACTCAGCTATCTCCTTCATAAATCTCTCACCAACAAGAGTATTACCTGCTAAAGGCTCAAGCTAATTATTTTGCAGCGTTTTGCTGCTACAGGAGAGTCAGACAAACAAAACACCCTTACCGAATTCTCAGGCAAAGACTCAGGGGCTGGCTGAGATTCCTGCTCCTGCTTCCCCAGCACTGTATACACTGATCGCTTGGTCTGTGTCCGTCGTAGTAATCTCTCTTTGTCCATCATAATATGATCAATCTGAGTCAAGATTGAACGCTCAAAGGCACCGAAACCCTGCAACAACATTAACTAGTGTCAGATAATGCAGAAAGCCTTTCCTCAAGGCAGCAGTGTTCCTCTATCTTTCCATGTCAGTGGATAAGCACACAGCATTCCAAAAGGAGGGGGTTTGGGTCTCGTTGCAGGGATTTCTGCTAGGATTTTTTTATTTGTTTCTCCCTCTCTCTCCCTTCCCAACCTGAGGCAACCTGACACCTGGCTTAATAAAATGCCTTTGCTGTTCTGGTTCAGATGAACTTCTCAACGATTAATACTAACTCCCAGATGTTAGGAGACCCTGGATCTTTGGGTGAAATGACTAGCCATGTATTAAAGTGCACACTTCATGGATGAGGAGGGCCACAGTAGGTCCTAGTTCTGTTATAAAACACAAACTGCTTGTGGACCAGCAATGGAGGCATTTTCACAGAGCTTAACGCAGCTGGAGACCAGCTATGATGAGATGCTTGGTTGGGAGAACATCAATACTGTCCAAGAGTTTTCCTCAAAACTTGGGAAACCATTTGCCCCTGATAAATCTTTTCCTGCCCAACTGCTCAAACCAAAAGAGAGCAGCTTATGCCTCTGAAATTTGAGGGCTGAGCTTCTTTCCAAACTCCTTTAAGGGTGGGGAAAAGTGTATACCTGTGCATTTGATTCTTGCTGCTGTAACCCTCAGCTTAACTTGGCGTATCCACGATGTGAAACTTTCAAATCAACTTGTTCCCCACATCTCTGCTAAACAATAAGCGTGTCAGCACACAGAACACAGACTTGCCTTTCCTACTTTGCCAGATGCCAGCTTGGTCTTCTCATGCCACTTCTGCAAGACGTTGTTCCGATAGGTCCTGAAGTCAGCGTACCGCTTGGCTAGGAACTCTGGATAGTCCTCCATCTTCAGCTTCCGTTTGGGGAGGCTCCTCCTCTTCTTCTGAGCCTTATCCACTTGTTCCTCATCGCTACTGCTAGGGATTTCATCATCACTGGAGCAAAAATACACAGACTCAACACACCTCTCTGAGGCAACGTGTGTGAATTCCTAACGCCCCCCCGCCACGCTTTTTCCACACCATGGTGGTTTTTATGGCAAAAGACCCGGGGTTTAGCCCCACTCCCGTTATCAGAAAGATTACAAAACAGACCTCCCACACTGGCAGAAGGAATTCAAATGGTCATTTGTCCAGAGTGTCTGTCAGAGCAGCAACTGAGAGACCAGCAAGGAGTGAGTGTGGTCAGGAAGGCTCTGCATTGTCCTCTTTGTTGTTGGAGAGCTGGAGACCGAAGGATTCAGAAAGGTCTTGTCTTATTTTGTATTTACCTCTCAGCTTTTGACTGCTTTCCATCTACCAGATGCCTTGTGCCTGGGTATTGATAAAGCAGCTCATCCTGAAGGTCCACTAATACTTTCAGCAATGCCTCCAGAGCTTTAAAACCTGCAGAACAAGGGACACGAGTGACCATTTCCCACTGATCCTTCCTTCTAGTGAGAAGACTTAGCTGTGCAGTGCTTAGTTTCTCATCTCGAACCTGAATTTCTGCCACAGCTACTGCATGTTCCATTAACTGCTTTCCTCTAATCAGTTAAGAGATGTGGTTTTACCTTCAAACTGATTTATAGCTGGGAAAGAACCCATCTTTCCTCAAGAGGGAGGAAAGGAGGCAGGGCTGCCTTCCAAACATCTGCCTGGCTGCACATCGGGAGTATACGGATCTAATGTTTCATCGACAAACATCCAGCCTGCGGAGCCGAAGGAATTAACGTACTGAAGAAGCAGGCAAGAGCCTGATGACACACGTGTATGACAACAACCTTTTCTGCTGACTCACCCGTTTCTCTCCTCTATTAAGTTCTGCAGTAGAGGCCAACTTCAGTTGAATAACACGAAGCAACACAAGGGAAAATGTATAAACGTACATCCCACCTAAACCTGACCCCGACTTTTCTTTCTTGTACATAATGTGTGTGTTATAAGGAGCAGAAGGAGGGAAGGCAAGAAGAAAACCCAACCTCCTGCAGGGCTGTGACTACCGCCGTGCTCACCGCACAGGAGGTATAAGAAACTAGACTATAATGGAATTAAACGTAGCAAGATCTGACCTATAGGGGAAACTTCAATGACCTGGTGAGTTTAATGAGAAGATTCTGATCAGAAAAGCAGAGCTGCAGGCCCAGAGATCCTTAGAAAGAAAGTGGAGAAAGGACTGCGGTGGAGAAGTGCATGAAGTGATCAATGCCGGGTGTGAAGGTTAGCTTCACAGGGATGAGCAGGTGCTTTCCAGAGTACCTGCAGACACAGATCCTCACTGCAGATCTGCTGTTGTCTATCCAAAGCTGACGATTTTCCCGTATCTACGCAGATGCAGAGAAAACCATCTCTGTTCCAACGGTCTTATGTTGCTCACACAGTTGCAGCTGACCGTGGGAAGGGTTAACTGCACACTCTTACAGCATCTGTTCTTTAAAAATAGTTCTTTTGTGGCAATGGACAAGCCTCCCTGCAGAACGCTCTGCTCTAAAACAAGTGTTTGTCTAGGCCGACACCAACTCTCCCTTTGACGCTGCTCCGCATCAATCACAGGGGCAGCTCTTACCGGTGAAGCACTTAGCATGCTTCTAGCCAAAGCCTAAACCGAACCTCACACAATTAATTTACATTTAGGGGGATGGCAGGAGGAGCACTGTGGTGGTGGGAGGTTCCCCACAGCCTCCTCTAATAACTCCTCTGCCCGTTCCTTCACCGATGAGAAGCGAGCGGGGCTGCTCTGCCTAACTCCCAAACCTGGTTCTGTCTTTGCAGTTAGCATAAAAGAATGGAAAGAACTCTTCACCACTCTTTTTTTTCTCCTTTTTTTTTTTAATTGAAGGACACAGAGATCACGGATAGAGTGAACAGCAAATCTTCATCAGGCAGACAGAGACAGTGCAAGCAGAAATCAGCCCAGACATTCAGAGGTCTCAATCTCCCGCATGTTACCAGTGATACTGCTCAGTTGTCACCATCTTCAGATAAATTACGGCCTGACCTCAGTAACAAGAATGTCAAGGAGAAGACGCTTTAAGATTTTTGTTACAGATCAGCTGTTGGACTCATCCTCCCCCAGCCCGCTGTTCATTATAGATACGTTCTGACAACTCTTCTATATAAACCTATTAACGGATTAGGTTTGCCTTACTTGTAAAACAGCCGTGTGCCGGCGTCAAAACAATTCCAGGAGACAAACAGACAAAAGCCTTTAAAAATGCATTTGTTGTACGTGTCTGCAGCTAAAGCATCGCTTGCAGAAGGGAAGTGCCCCCACCCTAGCCTGAGTGCACAGCTTACAGCAGCAAAATCTTTCCCTTTGCCTGCCACACGACTAAATGTCCCCAGAGCTTCCAAACCTGTTTATTTTCTCCCCGCTGCCTCTCCTCCAGCAGCAGGGCTAATGCACCCCAGGCGGCTTTGATCCTGCCAATTACAACTGGAGGAGCTCTCCAGCGCTTCTGGGGTACCGCGGGGCCATGGCGAGCGGGCCAGGAATAAAGACAGGCTCGAGCTCCCCAGGCTCTGAGAGATGGACCCCAACAGAAGTGGGGATGGATGGGGAGCAATTTCATCTGGAGTGAAGGGGATGGAGAGGGCAGGGAAGACAATGACCGTGCGGCTAACCGGGTGGGAGGGCTAATTATTCCAGACAGTGGCTTCATCATGAGCCTCTTTACAGCTGGGTAATTTCCATGTTTTCCGTTCTTGTGTATTTAATAGCATTATTGGATGGCATTCTCACTGTTACTGTTGGGTGCTTAAGTGCGCTGTAAACTCAACTTCAGAAGCCAAGTGCCACCCTCCCCTGCCTCTTCCCATCCAGCCCTGCCCTATCCATTTCACAGTTAATTCCAGAAGGGACTGTTTTCTTCCCAGCCTCCTCTCCCTCTTCATCTTCTCTCCCCTCTAATGCCCTCGCCTGCCTTTACACCGTCTGCTTTGGGGAAAAGACTGAATCCATTTGTGAACGAAGGCAGCATAAAACTGAACAGTTCCATAGATGTAAACTGTGTCATTTTGAGAGAAAGCCGGATGCTAACCCTCCTGCTCTTCTACCCCCCCAGCACTTTTTTTTTTCTTTAATGCTAGTCCTTGCCTGAAACAGACAATTAAACAGAAAAGAGTCACAAACAGAGCTTTCAAGCGCACTAGTATATTAGGGCAACCAAGTAGCAGCTTTCACATGTGATAAAGATCAGGTCCATTGCCCCTGCCCTGCTCCCTTCCCAGCACTGTTCACAGAACAAAGCCAGCAACACCTCTGAGAGCACAGGTGATGGAGCAGCGGCCTCCCACCACCATGAGCTGGGTCAGGTCCCAGCCAGTCCCTGATGATTTCCAGTTCCGAAAGCTTTCGGGCCTAAGACGATATCGACACTATGGTTTCCACCAGCACCACAAACTGGCCAAGGACGAAACAATGCTGTTAAAGCTCCATGACTACCCTCCTGCCACCCATTCACCAGCAGGAAGATCCTGATGCCATCTCCTTTTCCAGGAGTTACTTCTGCAGGTCCAACCTGTGTTTTTTGAGGGCAGGTGGCTCAGCACTGCCTTAAAACCAAAAGAAGCTGGATGCCTTTAGAGCATTTCAGTATGAGCAACTGAAATCCTCCAAAGACCACCTCATACTCTGCGTGCAGGAGAGGGCAGCTAACCCCAGGACAACATGCAGCCCCTCCTTCCATCCAACCTTCTCTAAAGCTGCCCTTCAGGAAAGAAAAAAGGATGCTGAGTGGGATCCTTCTGTAGCTGCTCCAAGAACATGGCAAATGTGGTTTGAATATAAGTTCCAGCTTAAATGGGACTCAGAGTGTCCATGGTGAGATGCTAACTTGTAAGAGTCACTTTTAAGAGTCCATGGGAGCCCCTTCCTATTGTGTACAGGAGTGAAAAAGTTGTTCCAGATCCAGTAGACAGCATATCAATCCACCAGGAAAGCTGGGAGCCAGCACCAGTAAATCAAAGTGTGCCTTTCTGTTAATACTCTCTCATACGTTCTCATTTTACACATCCCCTCACCCAGCCAGAAAGTAGCCCTGGAGTATCTAGCTCCATTCAGGGACAGCACTGCCATGTATCAAAGTGTCAGGAGACCCACCAGAGATGAAATCTGTCCTACTGCTCTCAAACCACAAAAATCAATTTTGTCAATGCCAGTGGTTGTGGACAAACTGCCCGTGCTGCTGGCATCCCCCTGTCTGCGGGTGGCTCCTGGTCACAGGCTACTGACCTCCCACCTGCCGTGCCACCAAACGCCAGGCAGGGCCGTGGTGGGGAGGTGCAGGTATGATGGCTTCTGCGCTCGCCCACTGCTCCAAGTTCAGCATTTCGACAGCAAGGCAGCTTTCTGTGCAGGAAAATATCTGCGCTCTTCTTCATGACCTCTAAAAATGGGGTCTCATTTCATCCTCCCTGGCAGCTGCGGAGAGCAGCAGCTGGTGCGGAGCAGCAGGGAGCGGCCTCACGCAGAGACGCTTTAAGTCGATGGAAAAAAGCTGGTGCCTCAAGGCCAGGCTTTCAAAGGTATTCACAGAGAGCCAACCAGTGGGATTCCCAAAACTGCTCTACCAGGCAAGCTCCTCCCTGCATCACCCTGGTGCATCCACCCTGCAGACTCGGAGTGTGACGGTCAGGAATCCTAAAAATCAGGGCCAAGCTCCCTGGATTTTCACTCTGTCACCATAAGTTCATGGAACATCACAGGGTGGGCTGGGGCAGTGCCGGGGCAGCCCTACGGGACGGTCCCTGCACACCGCTGCGTACACCCCGCACACCAACACCAACCGGAGCATCGCTACCGGGGTGCACCAGCACCGACCACCGCACGCTCAGGACACAGCTGCAAGCCAGAGCCCACGCGGGAAATTCAGGCTGAAATTCAGAGCCCAAGCTGGAAATGAACCACTTTCCCTACCCCCCCTCAATTAAACCTGAGGATCTGGCATCGCAGGAATATCATCGGCACGCCAGCTTTTCATTTTCCCCGTACCTCCGCAGGCTGCACGAAGCGCTCATGCCAAAAAGCTGGAACAACGCTGGGGTTCGAGCGAGGGACACAGAGCAAGGGCTGAGCTGCCAAACATCAGGAGTGTTCCCCCCCGTCCCCGCGGAGAGACACACGGACCCCGCGCAGCGCCCGGCACGCTGGCCACATTATGCAAATCAAGAGAAGGAGAGGGATCAAAGCTCTTTTATATTAATAGCTGCACATAATGAAAAGTATCTTTATCAGGTACACGCATTTATGGCGCCGTTCAGATGAAGAGGGGAAATTTTCACTCCTTTCAAGCGACTGTGGGACAGGAGTTAAACTCCAGGTCAAAATGGCACTCGATGCGCTGGCCTGAGAACAATACTTCTCATTCAAATCCACAAGCCAGCCACTTGCACTAGTCATCCCCAGCAATTAATCCCCCACGAAACACGTTTGATTAAATCTTTTCAAGCAAATCCTTTGCTTTGCTTTTGTTAGTTCACTTCTTGTCAACATCTATTAAAATATGCCTTTAATTCTCCCACAATCTTAAAAAACACCGATTCCACTGTCTTCAACTTTAATCAACTGTATGGCCGGCATTTTTCATTTCATAATAATGTGCTGTTTGGAATTCAAGAGGCAGGCTCAACATCAATCATTCGGCAAGAATTTTTCCACTGCAATAAATATGCAAATGAGGAAAGCCAGTCAGTCGTATTTCAGGCCCGACTTGCTAGTGTTTTAAAAAAGACACAAATTTATTAATTGCCGTTGGCCAGCGGAATCCTATTACTTTGGGCATTGATTACAAAGCTGTGTGAGTGATTATTGTGCAACTCGCAGGCTATCCAGGCATGAGGAAAAATTATTAAAGCAAGGCAGAGATTATCAACTCAGAATAACAATAAGCCTTAACATTTTAGGCCTCTAACTTCTCCAACAAAGAATTACGCCAGAGCTCCAGTGTATCATAATTCTGAAGTCTGTCAGTATTACTTTTGGAGCTTGCTCTGTATTCCCAACAGCAGAGCCAGGTTGCCAGCCGGGAAAAGGCGGAGGGAATTCCTCCAGGTATCGCATCTTCAACACAGGGCTTTGGACAACAGCTTTTCTGTAATTCCCGCCGCATAACTAAGTGTAGGAGGAACAATACGGGGCAGGCAGAACTCTTGCTGTCTTCAAATTGGTGCCCTGTATGTCCTGGTGCCCCAAGACCAAGGTGGTACAGGAATAAAAGGCACTGATAAGCGTAAGGCAGAAGCTAGAGCCAGGCTAGACTAAATTACAGGCTCGCTGCAAGCCCTCTGGCAGCAGAGCGAGCTGATTTCCTCAGAGGTGGTGGAGCACGTACACAGTTCTCATGGAGTTCAGCTGAAGCCCAGCACAAAGCACTTGTGAACCTGTTCAGGTTACTTTAGGAAATTATGGGAGTAATATTCCCTTCCCGCTACCCAAAACATTGACTTTATGGAATTTTGTCAAATGCCAGTAGGAGAAAGCGCCGACTTTTCTGCTGATTGCAGTAAGAAGGTCGGCTCCTTAGCGAAGGCCCAATTTGCTGGTTCCATTGGAATGCAAATGATGCAGAAGCCTTTGCAGAGGGGAAAATTGTGTTCCTCCAGCACAAAGGAGCCAGCGCTGCGCACCCCTTCACCCCCACGTTCAGCTGGCTCCCCGAGAGGTACAGAACGGACCCAATTCAGCCCTTTCACTCGAATACGACTGCGCTTGGCAGCGAGGACAACAGCACCAGGCAGATGAGTTTGCCAATAGTAAAGTAAATAACTGGATGCAACCACAGAATAAAAGGCTGGGTGTGTAAGGATTTGATTAGTGGGGACTGGGGGAGGGGGAAAGCTGAGAAGGGAGAGAAAGAGAAACACTTCCATGAAGTTCACGCTCTACTGACTCGCCTCAACCATCATCTTTTGATATCAGCCCAAACCAGGGAGGGGACGGTGCTTGTAAAAATGAGATTTATAAAACCTGATGTTTTACATTACTGGAAATGTAAAGAAGCTGACAGCGTGCACTCCCGTCTCTGCCAGCCAGGAATCCCCAAGTACATGGGCAAGAATGAGAAAGGAAGAGGAAATGTGAAATTTCATAGTTATCTCAATATTACGGCCAGAAGGGAACATTAGCCCATCTAGACTGACCTCCCCATATAATACCAGGCCATTAATTACATTTATCATGACAAGCCCTGGGTTTCCATCTCAAGGTAACCAATTGCCAATTAATCCGAGTTAGCTGACATTTGCACATGCTTGTCTGGATGCTTTGCAAGCCTTTGTTTCCCCGCATCTTGCTCGTGGAGTACACAGACTAACAGGCACAAGTATTTAGCTAAACTCAATTTAATTAGCTATAAATTTTCTTGGGAAACTTAAGCGTAGGCAAACCTATTTGTTGTGTTTAAAGCGCGGTGTAATTCCACCATCTGGGGTTTGGGTGAATCAGGTCAACAATGACGGACTCTCCTACCACTTCTTGCACTAGAATTTAAGACAGCTTTAAAATAAAGCTCAAACTCCAAGTGTCTGACATGTATGGTTATGGAGATAACCTATAAAACGGGATCATTTCAATTTTACCACATGTCTACAGGAGAAGCAGACAAAAATTCTGCTCAAAAAGACTAAATAGCATAAGTAAAAAGACTTTGTACTCAGTGAGGAAGGGCAAGAGGGTTTGCTTTTTCCTGAAACAAGCCCAAACCAGCATGTTAAATAAATACCCTACATTTCTCCACTACCTCCCACGCAGAATTTCTGAACAATTCAGACAGCAACAACAAGCCAGAAAATACTTTCTGGTACCTCACACCGCCCAAGCACAAATCACACCCCCCACTACCCAACTAACCAGCACACAAACAGCAACAGGACCCCAAGATCGAGACCTCTGCCTTTGTCTAAAGCTTCTCACTCCATATCTCCTCCCTCTTGCTCGTGGCACATACGCAGAACGGCTACCCATGAGCCTGGGAGCTTATCATCCTTACCAACCCCAGGTCTTACCAAAAGATCTCCACAGAGGATCATTACAAGAAAATTTACAAAAAAGGGTCTGATTCATTATTTCAGTGGAGAGAAAAGTCTTCATTAATGTCAACAGGCTTTGGCTCAGTCCCAAAAAGAGCTGAATAGATCCTTCATTAGATCGGAGAGGAAAGGTGAAATTTGGGGACACCTGCATCCACATCCATTTAAATCAAATTCAACCCTGCATGAATTGACGAGCACGATGCTTTTTGTATTCATAGAGTGTCTAGACTAATACAATTCAATTAAAATGAACTACCAGTTTTAAGTGGGCTAGATCTGATCACAATAATTTACACTCAGGCTTGAAACCCAGTTCTGCTGTCACACATTTGTGCGGGCTCCCAGTAAAATCTTCAAAGCAAGAATATATTTAAGTCCATGATCTTGCCTAGCACCAATTAATCCTGTAACTGCTCTATGCCTCTGGAAACTGTGTAATCTGCCCATGCCTCAGTTCCTCCCCCTCCCCTGCGACACCTTCCCTGCTCTGTATTCACGCATTACCATCTCCAGATATACCTATGGATATATTTTAGTTTTCAAAGTGATCCACGAATAGAGATGATACAAAATTCCAAGTGAATTATTGGCAGCAGACTCCTGGAGGCTCCTCTGAAAAATCCCGTGTCAATAAAGCACATTTCATCTGACGGCTTTTCTCTAACCCAACACGTAAAGCGACGTCCAGGCACAGCCGAGGAGCAAGGCAAAGGCTGAGCCCATCAGACAGAGCATGATGTGCCGCGGGAGAGGAGGACACCTCGCTGGACACAGCCCCTCTCACGGGAGGTGGGACAGGCTCTCTGGTTACCTAAAGCAGACGTCATCTTATCCAAAGTCAGTCAACGCTTACTCAGCTTTGTCAACATGACTTACCTGGATGGTGCATAGAATGGAATTTATTTCTTCTTAAAGATCAGGAATGAGAGTAACAGAATCCAGAAAAAAATCCTCTAATAAAACACATCGAGAACACACAAACGAACACACACTAGACACTAAACAGAACCTTTCTGTCTTGAGTCCCTCTTCAGGAAAATACTACAAAACTAACCCAGAAGAAAATAAAGATATTCAGTGCGGAGCATTCAGACCGAAATGTTTAATATGCAAGGATGTAAAACCAGAGAACACATGGCATCTTTGGAGGTCTCCTGCTGGCAATGAATATAAGTGGGATTCTTAATCACATCCTTAAGAGGCCTTGTCCACAAACGTGCTGTTTAGTCACAAGCCGCCGATATCTGTCACGGGAGCAGTTAACCAACCTGCTGTACCAGGAGCCCACCTCAGGCAGTTAGTATAGAGGTCCACACAGCTCCAGGTGGAAGCACGGTCCTTTACCAGCACACTCGCTACAAATGCACCTATTTCTACCCCAGAAACAGCCATTTCTGGGTCGATCAAAGTGTTTGGACTGGGCTGCACTTTTTAGGAGAGAAAAGTCAGTATCTCCTTCATTTCGTAGAATCATAGAGTGTTTTGGGTTGGAAGAGACCTTAAAGAACACCTAGTTCCAAACCCCTCTGCCATGGCAGGGACATCTCCTACTAGACCAGGTTGCTCAAGGCCCCCATCCAACCTGGCCTTGAACATCTCCAGGTATGGAGCATCCACAGCCATCCTGGAAAACCTGTGCCAGGGTCTCACCACCCTCGGAGTGAAAAATTTTCCCCTAATTTCCAATCTAAATCTACCTTCCTTCAGCTTCAAACCATTACCCCTCATCCTGTCACTACAGGCCTTTGTAAAGAGACCCTCCCCAGCCTTCTTGTAGGCTCTCTTCAGATACTGGAAGGCTGCAATAAGGTCTCCCCAAAAACTCTTCTCCAGGCAGAACAAGCCAAAACTCTCTCAGCCTGTCTTCATAGAAGAGGTGTTCCAGCCCTCTGGAACAGGAGGCACCAAACACCCAGCCTTGTGCAGTCCCAGGCAAGTCCTGCAAAGTTTTGGAAGTGCTCCTTTTAGCTCTAGTTTTCAACAAAACACAATTCCACTGGAACCCTTGGCAGCTGCACCTGAGACTTGTAACACCTTCAGGGAATAACTGATCAACGTTTAATGTAAGTTATCCAGCAACTGACTCCAAGCTGAGGAAACTGGCCACAGTACAATTACAGTCAGGCTTGGTGGGGCTCAGAGCAACCTGACCTGGTTAGAGGTGGCCTTTAGAGGTCCCTTCCAACCCAATATATTCTGATTCTATGAACACTGAGATGCTTCCTGCAAACTTTACATGTAGTGCACACTCATTTCCCTTGTTTCATCTTTCCACATCTTTCTTTTGAATAAAGTCTCTTCCCAGCGCCTCATTTAAAATAAGTCTTGAAGGACGCAGAAGGCACCACAGATCAAATATTCTGTGGTCCAAGCTCAGTATGGAGAGGGAAAGGCAGGACTGGGAACCACTGAAACTGCCGTTTCCCATCTCAAGTGGAACCACATCCCTTGAAGGGCCACACAAACACACACCACCCGTAATGCCTCACCAGCTGCACGGAGCACTGCCGGCAGGGTACCAAACCCAACTGGTCTCCACTGTTACATTTAACTTATTCCCGAGAGGCAAACTGCACCATTCCAGCATCCTGGTGCAGCATGCTCATGGGCTGAGCAAGGCCACGCAGCGCAGCACAGCTCCTCAGCCAGCCATGCTCACTGCAGCACTCTTCCATGCCCCATCTCCAGTATAGGCTCATGTTTTTTGTGTGGATGAGCTCAACACAGCAGTTCTTCTGGAGGGATACTCTAGAAATGCTAAATGATGGGGGAAAACAAGGTTTGCTCTGGAGAAGGCACCTCCTTGAACACAAGGAATAAAGGTGTCCTCTGCATGGATGCAATGCCGTTAGCTCATGGTCACTGAGAACATCCATGAATGAATCATCTACAGTAACATCAGCAATGAGGAGAAATAAGACACAGAGAACAAGTTACAGTTCAAACATCACTGAGTTGATAAAAGATGCACAAATTCCAGCAGAATTTCAAAGGCTCTATTAATTTGGCATCCCATAGCAGCAGACAAGGCTCTGTGCTGAAGGGTTCAGGTGGCTGCTGGGCAGAGCTCCCTGTGGCTGCTCCGTTACCACATTAGCAACCTGGGCAGGTCTGGGATAATGGTCTTGCACGCACGTGGAGCATTGGACTTTTTTAGCTGATTCACTTTATTCAGGTTTATTTTCTTATTGATCACAAACCTTTGTATAACTTCTCCACAGCTCTAAAAAGTGTAAATAACCATTAACATTTGTTGTCCCCACTTTTGTTCCCTCAGCGAGCAAATCCGCTCTCCCAGACTCTCCTCTCTAACCTTTCACCAAACCCAGCATTTTCTCCATTTCTCCAAAACAACTTATCTGGAGCTTGTGTTGAAGAATAGAAATGTGGGCTTCCAGTATTTCCTCTTAATCCACTGACGGATGGACTCAAGGCAAAAAGAAACCCACAAGAATTCAGCCAGTAGGTAACATTTCAGGGACCTCTTGGGAAGTGAAAGCATATACATATGAAAACATACACAAAAACTCATCTGCTTAAAGTCTTGTGGTTTCCACCAGCATCTCGCCTTCTGCAAGAGCCTCACCTGGTTTCTCTATGTTTTTAACTCCTGATCTCACCAACTAAAACCTGAAAATACCATGTTATACTATTTAAAAGCTAGAATTCCCAGGGTTTTTTTTTTGTGGAGCATAAAGTACTAGACACTGAAACATTCCCAGCTTAATATTTTTAACCAGAATTACAAAGAGAAAGTAATTAAAATAGCAAGAACAGAGCTACATGAGCATATGGGGAAGCCCAGCTACCCGCGGCACACACAACAGCTTCAGGCCTTTGTTGATTAAGAGATATCATTTCTTACAGCTCTTGTTGCCCCCCTGCCCCTCAATCAGTTGTGGGCTTTTTGTCACTGAGTCAATATTTAACATAACAAGCCCCAAACCTAGGAACGGTTTAACTCCTGACATGGGATGTGGCTTCACTGATGTTGCCTCCACCTCTTCTTTGGCTCTTTCTTGCCCTTGAGGTAATTTTTGGTGCCGTTTTCACGAGATCCACTTCTAACCTTCCTCCCCCTTGAAAACATACACAGAGCTGTGAATGGCAGGCATGCAATCTGTGCAGCGACACGGCGCAGAAACTTGCACCTCGCGCTCTTTTTCTATGTAAATAATGCAAGGATCCTGCGGGAACATGCCAGGGATTGGAATTTTTAATTAATGGGTCTCTTTAATGTGCAAATCAGGAGCAGATTGCAAATTCTGACTCGCATTGATTATGAAAAACATTAATTGAACGTGCAAGACCCCAAACAGAGGCGACATCTCGAGCCCTGGACTAGGCTGGAAGATAGGGTGCAGGAGAATACAAATGTATCTTGGAGAAACAGCCTGCTCCGCAGCGGCACCTCGGAACCCTAAGCTGGGGGAGCTCACGTGTGCAGCGCGTTAAACGTGAAACATCTCTCTGCCACCCCGATCTCAGCATTACCAACCACTCAGGCCTCCTCTATGGATGCAAAACAGGAATAAACATGAGCGCTATGACCACAGTTTGGTCTCCAATTTGTATGTAAAAAGGGTGACAAAAAAATCTGGGATACAATTAAAGATTAAAAAAAAAAAAAAGAAAGGAAAGAAAAGTCAAACAGTGCAAACAAAGCAATGCTGTCTCTTTAAACAGAAATTCATCCTATATAAATTATGGCCATAAACTTTTCCTGCAGTGCAGCCTAATTAATTCTTGTTCTATACACAAAGGGAAATGCTGGGTGACAAATGGGTGTGAAGCCTGAAAGCTGCCAGGTCTGCAAAACATTTTCTACTTCAATTTATAAGCAATTTTGCAGTAAATCATCCACCAGAACCTGAGATCTCAGGAATTCAAGACTGTCCAAGCAGGTTGTATCTTTTCTTTTTTTTTTTAAATATCATTTCATGAAAGATTACAAAAATAATAAATTAAACACTTGAGGTTTTGTAACCTCCAATCTCCAAATTTGGAAAACAAGCACGACCTTACCATTTTCACTCAGATTTGGCTTTAAACCATCAAATGCAGAGCGTTGCTGTCTGCTCTAACACAATTCTACTCAAGCCCTTAGGGAATCCCACCACCACCAGCTGCACAGAGGGCGGTCACAAGTGGGAGACACCAAAGAAGCAAATATACCAAGGCCTCTTTTCCATCTCAAAAAAATTCATCCCTCCTGTAAGCGCAGAGCAGAAATTTCATAAGCAACGGAAGGATTGAGGATAAATTACTGAAAGCACTTAGTGGCAGCTTTCAAAGAGATGTGGGAGACTTGTCCAGGAGCTCACGTGGAGCTGCGCGCCAAGACCTTGCTGTGCCCTCCTGCCTTCAGCAGGCTACGGTGTACATCAAGAGTCTGGATTTTTGGCACCAACCACTTTGTGCAGCCTGGACACCAAATAACTTCCTGCTGTTCCATGAAGATGATGAAAGCGCACCAAATTTATTCCGTGTATTTGGTAAGAAGTGGTGAGACTTCCCTGAAAGGGAACTATCATCCAGTCCAAAACAGTGTCAATGCCATGATTATCCCAAATCCTGTCCCAGACTGAAGCACATTACAATGGAACCTCGACATTCAGCATTTACAAAGTCCTATGTTCCACTCATCTCTAAGCCTCCTCATGCACAATTCTTCTCATTTTTCCTGTCTGGGATCCTACCCACAAGCTAGTAATACAACTGGAATGAGAACTCAGGAGTCCAGAAGTGTTTACCCAGCCCACTCCATCACTGTAAAGAATCAAGTAAAAAAAGGTTTTTATTGAAGCCACTAAACCACAGCTAAAAATCAGGACTTTTATTGGAAGCTGATTTATACTAAGTGAGATTTTTTTGCCCTCAAACTAAGGCGCATCAATTCAGTAAAGAATTTTAAATATATGACCATATATATTTTCAGGAAGGACTTCATTCCACCTCCTGAACTGACAGGTCACAGTCCTGTCATCCAGGCAGCAGCTCCATGGCTGGAGATGTGACACAGCTCGGAGCACCCACGGGGTAACACTTTAGCTGTTGGTTAGACAGGAATCCCGCTGCCAGGGCCCAGCACAGCTAAGTGAGAGAGAAATGGGTCTTTCCCACTTAATACCAACCTCATCCCTAGTCTTGACTCAGATCTTCATGTAGAAGTTTACTCCTTATTTCACACTTGGCACTTTGCAACTTCTGGAAAGAGCATCTTTGCAGGCTGTCACCAGAGAACTGTGCTGGACAATAGCGTAGCTCATCAAAGATGGCTATTAACTGTAACCTACTGTGCTGTACAACTACAGATTGCATTTTCAAAATAGAAATTAAATAAAGGAATATAACTTCAGTCCTTTAGAGAACACCAGAAAACACTAAACAAGCGTCGCAGTAGCAGAATCCTCCTAAATTCATTATTTCCCATCTGTCGGCCTGAGTACTCCCTCCGCTAACTTTGCCCAGGTCCCTCCAGCTTTATTTTGTTGCTGTCTCCACAAATGTGCCTGCGTTTGTGTTCTGTGGCTCATCAGAGTGCACTGCTGCAACGTTCCTGCCCAGATCACGAGAAGAGGGTGGGGAGGGAATCACTGAGCTGTTAGTAACAGCAGATATTCCTTTAGTGCCATGGACAACCGAAAGAGCAGCCTCTCTGCTCTGCTGTGTACAGTATTATACTCCATGTTCTTGGATGTATTTTGCTTATGGGAAATATCAAAATGTCAACCATTGTTTCTGTTAAAGGTCTTTAATGATATTGCATTTTAGACCTCTAATGAAACACGGTGCTCGGCGCAGTCTGGAATGCATCTCATTAAATACATTAATAACATGTATTTCACCAAAAGGTCAGCTTCGTATTGGTGGGAGTTCGCCTTCTTTTCCTTAATCACTTCATTTAAAGCCGCAGAGCTAACTTTAAAATATAAAAGTATTTCACCCGCTGTAACTCTAGATAAGCTGATTAACCACCATGTTCAGCTCAGGTATGAGTCGTAAGAGGAGTAAAAACTTGGTGTTAGGGCAAGACTCAGGGTCAAGTCCAATAACGGTGAAAATTCCTAATCCAGTTTTAAGACGACTTGTGCCAGTCTAGCCCAAAAGTTCTCAGTGTGCAGGTACCACTAGAGCATGTGCAAACAGGCTCATGCTGCAGCTGCGTGGATCTACAACTGCAGCAGAACAGGCGGTTCAGGTGTGACGCTCAACATGACAGGCTATAAACATGCCCTGAACAGCAATAACCAAACCAATCATTCCTAAGGTCCAGCATGAAACTTAAAATTTGATAAGCAAACTTCAATCCCCACATGACCTAGAAATAGCAGCAGGACCTGAGCTGAGGCTTTCCAACATCACGTAAGCCATGAGATGTCACCAGCAGAGAGAAGGGTGATAGCAGCCACTTTCTTTGCCCGAGGTAGTAAACACCTTTTGGTTTCTCTTTGTACCTAATTAATGATTAGGGCAAACCAAACCAACAGCTAATGCTACAGACACAGCTCAAAGCCCTCACTCTCCTATTAACACTTCCCCCCACACACACAAAACGTACTGGCTACAGCAGAATCTAGAAATGTAGAAAGATTAAAGAATTCTTACAGCTCTCAACAGCGTTGTCAAATTCCTGTCCACCTTCCTTCCTGAAGAGTGGGTAAGTATCTGGCTGGGGAAGCCGGTTGGCTGTTACAAGCGCCTTCTGCATCTTGATTCTCCCTTCCAACAGTTGATCCCACAGTGCTTCACAACAAAGAGAAAATAAAACAGTTTTAGCAAGCCAAAGCACTTGTTCCTCGTGAAGTGGCTGCCAATTTAACAGCACAGGCCCTTTCCTTTGGGCTACAGTACTCCTGGTTAGGGCAAATCTTTGCATTCACTGACTCAGCACAAAATTGGTACCGCAAGGTGTCTCTGGACAAAGCAAAATCCCATCTCACAGAAAAAAAACACATCCCTTTGCTTTACTGTTTAAAAGGACATTCTGCAAATGGAGTTTAATAGGACAGACGGGAAGAAATTGCATTTGGCATGACGTTTTGCAAAGAAAGAAGAGGTACCACCATCACCACAGCGCTACCAGTGTAGGAAGTCCCCGTCCCCACCAACGCTACAAGTCTATTCAGCGCTGGTTCAATTAAGCTACTGGATAAACACGCTTCATAACACGAGCTTTTGTGCCAGCAGTGACACCAGCTTGCACAGCAGATTTGGCAGAACATTTGCAAATCACCAGGGCTGCTGTAGCATGCACATGCAGTATGCTAACAGCATGTTAACATACTGAAGTGGCTCCTAATGTGGGTGGTTTCTATAGTGTCAGCAAGGTGAACATCTTGTCAAAATACAAAGCAAACATGCACAAACCTAGCTGGTTCTTCACGGCTTTTCCTTTTTCTACTTCTTCAGTCTCTTGACTTTTGGAGAATGTCATTATCCCCCCATCATCTTCACTGTCTTTGGTTTCCTTTATACTGTCGTGGGTTTCACTCCCATATTCCTCCTCATCACTTCCTTCTTCCATGCTGGCATCATCTTCATCTTCCCCCTCGCTGCTTCCTACATCATCCATCCCCTCAGCAAATTTCTCAAAGTCTGTGATATTCTGGAAACTGAATTCTGGTGCCTTCACCTTGACAGAGGAATCTGTCTCTTCATCATCTTCCAAGTCATCTTCCTGGTCACTGCCAGCACTGCCGGGCTTCTCCTTTGCTTCACTGTCTAAGCTGCCATTCTCTTCAGACTCCTCACTGCCACTGTACCATTCATCTAATGCTTCTTCAGCTAAGAATTAAAAGAGGAAAAAAAAAAGTTACTGACTTACAAGCAAAATGTGCCACTTTGCAGTAAGCAGCATCAATAGCTACAGGTTTAGGCCACGTCAGCTCTAAACCCCGTTTCACCTGTGTATGATGTCACTCTGTTTTGGCTAAATAATGGCAACACAAGGCCACGTTCACAACAAGCTCTCAGCTCACGTTTTCTGCAGCAATCATTAGTAGATCCATGGCTTAGCTCTCCCATGAAACAATGACATGACAAGCAAACAAGGTGGTCAGAATTTGCTGTGTGCATTTTTTAAATGAGAATCTGCACACACTTGCAGTTCCCCAAGACATACGGGCTTAAAAATGGGAGCTGTTTCTTTTCCTCCACACAACACTCAGTGCACTGAACCTCACCCTACCCTTAGCCATGCTCTTCCCTCAATCTCAGGTGACATAGTCTTTGGGATTTCTCCTTCTCTCAGGCCAAAAAATACGGCCTGAATTTAAGGAAGGTACTTCAAGAAGATGTCCAACTGCATCGTACCTGTTTATCACCCAGTAACAGGGACCTGCAGTTTGTCACCTCTGTTCAGATGGCATGAGCTCAGTTAATGTGCTAACATCAAATTCCAGTCAGTCTAGGGAAAAGGGGGAAGAAATGAGATTTCTTACCAGATCCTCCTTCAGACAAAGCATCTCCCCAGAGCTCTTCTTGCAACGCTTTGCGAGATGTGGCTTTTCCACTGTACCTTTTATCAGCTTCCAAGAGAGAAGCTGAAGCTTTTTTCCGTATATTACCAACGGGGAAAATGTCATCTGCAGTTTCATCCTCAAATTTGTCAATCACTTTAGCAACTGTAGCTGTGAGGGGAAAAAAAAAAAAAAGAAGAGGGAAGAAATGTCTAAACTGAACTGAATTTCAGACTCAAAGAACTAGCCGCAAGGAGCCATGGAAAACTCCTCGTGCTCTACAAACAAAAATATATTCTAGACTTCTCCATATACAGGTCTGGTGCCACCAGGCTCGCCTGTGATGCAGAGATAAGTATCTCTTAAAAAACACCAAAAATCCTGCTGAATTCTTTTTTCTTTTTGCACAAACACTGCCTACATTCCCACTTTCTTCCCTGCCTCGTCTTTATTCTTTATTTTAGCGAAGCTGCACAAAGCACTAGACAAACTAAGCCTGCCCAAGCCCTTGCACAGATTCATGAGGGTCTCATGAGAAGTGTAGTCTTGTGGGTGGAGGACTCAAAGCTGGAATATCTTCACTCACTCCACAGTTACACATTACATGAGGAAAACTGCAATTCAGATGCACTTTGGCCTCTTGCTCTATATATGTGCCATATAAATACACAAACATTTTAGAATGGCTAAATCGAGAAAATAATTTCACTGTGGTTATTACCCTCTTTCATACCCATCTTCTCCAGGACACAAGAACAGAGCAGCCCAGCAACGAGAGCACATCATACCACACTCCCTCATTTTTATTCATGTGCAAGACACCCTGTATGCAAAATTACAGGGTTAGCTTTGTTCAACCAATTGAGTGATCCAACTGGCTGAACATCGCTAAGTGCTCTTTTAATGTGTGTTTGGAAATGTTAATGCCTCACATATAGTGTTTACTTGACGCAGAGGGGAAGCAAAAAAAAAAAATCTCCTGCTCACAATCAAAGCAACAAGATCTGGTCTAAATATAGTCACTCCAGCTACACGAGGATGGCAAGATGCTCAGCACCGAGGAGTGACTGGGCAAGAGGGGCAGATGCACAGTGACCTGTGGCACTTGATGCAGCTTCCAGCATTCTCAGTCTTGGCATCACCAAAGTATGACGTCTGAAACGAAATCGTGATTACTGAAATGGGAAAACACCTCTGCCAATTACATTAGTTTCCTCAGTGGTTACTAAGATGTTGCTTAGAAGATGCTATGGCTCTCACATGCATAGAAGAACTGGGCCAACCAGCACCATGTTTACCATGACTGGTGCCTCCTAAAGTCAACCGCTGCCAGTGTGTGAGGGTTAACTCGCTGCCTCAAGAGAGCAGGACCTGCATGACAGACATGCCCTAGAGATGGTCCCAGTGGCTTGGCTGGTCTACTGGGCAGCGGAGAAAGTCTTGTCTGGACAGGGTAAGTCAAGGAAATGGCAGGCACCAGCCTGGCCACTTAGAAGATGACACCGCCACCTACATGCCATGGGGAAAGGGACAAATGTCTCAAAAATAACTAAGGCAAAAAGATCTCTTTTCCTGGAGATTTCCAGCCAGATCCACTCCCCAGCCTGGCTCTGCACAGCCTGGCCTGTGGCAGGGCCTGCACCAGGGCAACCCGGCCTGGGCAGCCCTGAGGGAACCCAGTGCCAAGGCAACCCCGACCCATGAGGTGATCCCTGCGATAACCCCGATCCCCGAGGTGATCCACGAGGTAGCCTCAGATCTTGAGGGAGCCCCAGTTCCTGAGGTAATCCTTGAGATAACCCCGAGCCTGAGACAGCCCCAATCCCTGAAGGAAGCCCAATCCCTGAGGTAGCTCCGATCCCTGAGGTAACCCTGATCCCTAAGATAGCCTCGATCCCTGGGGCAGCCCCGACCCCCGAGGTGATCCCCGGGACAGCCCCGACCCCCGGGGTACCCCGTCCCGTCCCGGAGCCGCGGGTGGCGCCAGGCCGACCGCCGCTCGCTGTGGGGCCGCCCGGGGCTGGGGGCACAGCGGGGGGTTCCCA
>VZZY01007847.1:3747-13814 GCA_013400335.1 Eurystomus gularis | reverse complement strand
CCGGGGCCGGTGTCCGGGGAGAGCGGCCGGGGCACGGTGGGAGGAGCCGGCCCAGCGGGCGGTTGAGGGGGGATAATGATCACTGTGTGCATTGGGGTTGCGAGAGCGGGTGTTTGCCCGGTGCTCTGGAGCCCGGCGGCACGGAGATCGCAGCGCTGTGAGAGCGAAGTCCTGTTGGATGGTGCAAAATATGACAGCTGTGTGTTGGAGTTCCGCTGCGCTGTTTTTCGGCACCGCCAGCCGACCAGAGCGGGATGCGTTCTTCTCTTGTCCCGTATTTTGTGGCCTCTGCTGCAGCCAGGCTCCATCTTGCAGCAGCGAGAGCTGGAGGGCAGCGGGTTCTGTGGTTAACCCCAGTCCTGGTGTGCAGCGGGATCCTTGCACCACAGGGATCCTTGCACCACAGGGATCCTTGCACCACAGGGATCCTTACACCACACGGATCCTTACACCACACGGATCCTTACACTGGAGTTACACCAAACTCCATGAATCTGTGCAGCACTGCAGCTCCTTACACCACATGGATCCTTACACCACACGGATCCTTACACCAGAGTTACACCAGGCTCCGTGAATCCCTCCCAGCACCACAGCTCCTGGGGTGCTCTTGCCCAGCCCTGGCCTAGAAGCAGCCGCGGAGCGATGCAGCAGTGACCTGCTGAGAGCGTTAACAAGAACAGGCCCGCTTGGGTCTGCCCGCTGACAGCTTCTCCTGGCTGCTTCGTGGGGTGAGGGGGCCCCAACACACCAGGTTAGACCTGGAACTGGGGAATGGCAATAGAGGCGGGCGAGTATTTTGTTCCGTGGGAGCGGGGACCCAAACCAGCATCTCAAGCCTGAGCTGCAGGTGTAGGTCTGACCTTCAGACCTCCCAGTGAACGTGTTCAGGGGTCAGGATTTGAGCTGTCCACAGCCTGCGCTGAGAGTTTTCCCTGCGAAGGTGCCAGCAGCACCCTGCAAACCCGAGCTGGTGCTTGAGCCCTGGCTCAGACGGGGACTGTGCGGGCTGCTGGCTCATCCACTTCTTGCCAACACCAGACTCTTCCCCACGCCTTATCTGCCTTTAAATGCGATCCAAATTAATCCAGCCATGCTTTCTAATTAGGGTGCGGGGCGGGCGGCAGCAGCAGCGGTGTCACTCCGGGATGCGGCTGCATCCCGCAGCCGTGTCCATGCAGGAATTCTCCTACAGAGGGCAGAGGAATATCATTAATTACCACTGGCCTCCAGCCCCGGGGGTTTGCTGCTCCCCCCAGCCCTGGAGCGGGGCTTGGGGTCCTGGGAGATGCCTGGAAAAACCCCAAACACCTCTCCCCCTTCTCCAATCTCTCCCGACAACGCTGGGTGATGTGGGGGGACTGTGGAGACAATATACGGGTCAGCTCGTAGAAAAACTAACGGCTGCTGAAAACGCACCTTTGCACGGCAAACCCCCTGCATTCTATGCTGCTGAGTATTCCAACCCCATTTCAACTTTGTTTCGTAGCTTGTGTTTATCGTATCGTGGCATGACGGACAGCTGCGATGCTCTGCATTGTGTGTTATGTGGGCTTGCCATTGCTCCGGCAACACGGAATTAAACATGGGGTTTTGTTTTTGTTTTTTTTTTCTTCACTGAGCAGTAAAAACAGGAGGTGTGCACAGTGTGTCTTCCCTAGCATTGCTTCTAGGTTTGTTTTAATTTTTTTTTCTACGAGTTTGTAGGTATTCTGTTTCCAGAGTAAAAGATGCCGGTATAAGCAAAAGGAGGAGCCCGGAGAAATAAATCTATAGAAAATTAAGTAACAACATCAAGTGTCTACCGGAACAGTCACTTAGGAGTAACTAACCACTGGTCTGACCAAAGAACTAGTGCCAAGACCCCCCGGCACAATGGCATTTTCAAACCTCTGCAGCCTTGCAGAGTGAAAAGGGGTGTTCTCTAAGCTAACAAATACTGAATAGGCCTGTTAGTAAATGGAGAGAGGGTTTTAGTGATGGTTAAATAAAACATACCCAATGGAATTAATAAAAAAACCACACAGCGAGTTGCATTAGTCCTTTGGAGTAAAAAATGGGCTTCTTGAAGTCAACAGCATTTCTGCCACTCAGGCCAGTGAGGTCAGAATTTCACCCCCTGAGACGAACGGGACAATTGTTCCATGTAAATCCAGGATCTGGCATTAAAATTCACGTATGCACAACTGGAAACTCGAGGGGTGCTGACAGAGCTTATAGACCTACTTCTCTCCTGCCCTGCATCGCTCACGTACACCGGTGCAAAACCAAGGTGATAGGGAAAAGCCCCCTCAGCTCAGCCATCCCCAGGAGCAGCGCCGGGGAGAAGCAGGAGGGCCCCGCGCTGGGATGCGCTCAGGTCCCCCCGGCTCTGCGGATCGGCAAACGGCTGCAGGAGCTGGTAATTCCAAATTTCTGATGAGGAGATTCAGTCGATGTAAACCAACATCAAGCAGAGAGTGCCGCGTGTGAAAGTCATGGGTTGTTCAAAATGTTTCATCACCGGAGCCTCTTTCTTCGCTGCTTATTCTCTCTCTCTTGCCTTTCACTTGGCGGCGTAATTAAATCAGACTCGCAGGCTCGGTTTTAATTTCTGGTTCACATGCCCTCAAACCATGCTGCCGTGGTTTGGACTCATGATCATGCCGGGGAATATTTGTACAAAAAAAAAATAAATATCAATACGTTTTAATTTAAGACCATCATGAAAGCCTTTCTGTGCATCACGGTGTGTTCTGCAAAACCCTCTGCCTGTTTATAAACTATAAGCAGGAGCCGTCAAACTAACTGACATAATTTCTTTGGCATTTTCCCTCTTAATTTCACCTTTTATTTACATGCTTATTTGCTCAAATGGAAATACCACCCTAAACACAGAGCACGTACACAAGCGAAGGTCGAATAGTCTGTACGACAAGAAGCACTTTTAATTGCTCACTCGCCGCTTCTTTTGCTCCGGTGTGTTTGTGGAGCTTGTCATCTTCTAGGAAACTGTCAGGTTCGATGGTGGCTTTGGCAGCGAAAGACCGGATCAGCCTTGTGTGCCTGCGGAATTACGGCTTATTAATAATTTCTCAGAGCATTTTGTTACTCAAATTGAGAAATAACCCATAACCTGCGCTCAGCAGCACCCGGCGCCGGGTCCTTCCCAGGGAGCAGAGCGGTGGGAGCCAGGTGGGCTGCAGGCACCGAGCTGCGACGGGATTCCCAGAGAGATCCGCGGGAATTACACGCGCCAGAGTCGCGTCTACTGGATTTAATTGAATTGCATTATCAACGGTGGAATTTGACCCATATACCGAGGACCGCATGCTGTCCAAAAATAGCTACGAGCCGGGGCTGAGCTTATCTTCCCGACGCTTTGGCTAGCAAATGTAATTTTCCAAACCAACCTTCTACATTTCAGTCGCACTATTTCATGTTAAGATTTTTCTTTTGAAATCAGCAGCACGATTTGTCAGGGAAAAAGAGAAAGGAAGAGGAGAAAAAAATTGGGGAGCAGCAGGAAAGAGCACACAAAAAACCCATCCGCTAAAACAAATAATGTAACAGGAAATGTACATTATGGACGTAAAAAAACACGCTCCTTATAAATATTTATTACTATTTTTCTTATGTGTTTTTATTTACTCGACTATTTCTGATATCCCTAACCCATCACTCATTCAAAACACACAATTGTTTTAAAGATTTAATCAACCTGTAATGGTCCTTCCATCTAAAAATATAATGAATATAGTGTGTCTGCATAGATGCACAGCCCAAAGATGCTTCCAGCAGATAAGAATTTGAAAGGCCACCCAGAGACAATTTAAACACTAGAAGAAAACCTTTTTCAGACAGAGGAAAAAAAAAATTATCTATTTTTCATCCCCAAAAAGGCCTCCCCGTGCAGAGCCCGCGGGTGCACGCCCCTATGCCCAGCGCACAGCCCTTCTCTGGGCACTAACCACAACCACGAACACACGTCAGAGTCGGCCGGGAGCTTCCCAGCACCCCAGCACACCTCACACCCTCGCTGCAGAAGTCAGGGAGCTGTTCTCCAGCTCACTTTTACCGTCTGTGCTGCCTAACGATTCTCACACAACGTAGAGATCTTTCGACAAAATCACACTAAACCTGTCCTGCAAACTTGGCCTTCCTCGAGTAGCCGAGCTAAGGATTTCATCGTTAGCCGCGTGAGATACCATCAGCCTCTTTGCACGTTCAGGTTCTGCAGGAAGCAAACTTGTATCATACCCAACCAGGAAAAAGAAAAAAAAGTAATTCTTAGTTGCCAACAATGCTCTTTAACCAGTGCACCGAAGATCATCAAAGCAGAGCTACTCCTGAATTTGAAGAGAGCCTGTAACAGAAGACTGGAGAGAGCCCCAGTTGTGCCCCTGCTCCCCAGGAGGGGGATGTGGGGGGCCTGGGGGATGCCCTGAGAGCCGGCCCACAACGTGCACAATAAAACCAGCCGCGTGCATCACGCTCAGCAATCCCACACACAAATGGAGAGAAAGGTGCAGGAAAATCTGTCGCCCTAAGAGCCCCCTTCACCATGCCAGGGACAGCAATCTCACGTACAGAGATTTTGCCATCTGAAGGTTGGATTATTGTAAGGTCACGTTAACTCTTCAATATCTGCATTTCAATTCTGCATTTAATGAATGAAAAACTCTCCAGAAAACAACAACAAACTCCGCTTCCTAAGCATGACCCCATCCATGCTCTATAGCCAAAAGCACCACAAATACTATTGAAAAAGAGACAGAAAACAGCAATCCCAGAAGGCTTTATAATTGAACTATGTTTGTAATAGTCCCAGTCATTTCATGTATAACGTCACGGGTATTTTGTTGGCGTGAGGAATGCTGAGCACCCCAGTGCCATGGCAGCCACAAAGAAAAGTCCTTCCAGAACCTGCTCCAGCATCACAATTCCCTATTCCCAGCTCAACAGCATCGGCAGCATTTAAGGATATGTATCAGTCGCTTAATCTTAATATATGGGAATTTATCTACTAAGGGTAGTAACAGAAAGGGAGGCTGCTTATAATTAACACTGTAAGGACATGCAAAGCCTAAATATAACACTCTTGTTTCGGGAAAAAATCCAGACTATGGCAAAAGGAATCGTGGCAATATCTGCCACTTCCTAGGATGGCAGAAGTATGTGAATCACCACTGATATTTTAAAATTATACTTATTTATAGATCTGTATCGTGTACCCATCACTCAGCACCTGGGTACACATCCACATATTAAAATAATATATATTGTTTGCCTACAAATCATACTTTAAGTACATTCTTAGTCCTGGGATACAGGTCTTTACCAAGCCCTTCCCATTCCCCAAGGAAAGGCCTGAGTAAAGAGACACCAGCAGCGACCAGAGAGGAAGGGAAAGGGCAGAGCATCGCGCGGCGGGCAACCTGTTTGGGCCAAACCCAGAGTTGTCTGGATACTGGAAATTCGTGGCATTTTAAAGACACTTCGATTCGCCTCCAAAACAGCAGTACAAATCATACTTACAACGTGCGCCTTGCACCTTTTTCCTAGCAAACAGCGAGGGTCTTACACCCGGGGCTCGCACAAGTCTTGGGTCTCGCGCAGCTAAAGACGGAGCCTCCCTCGTCCGTGCCACTCGCCCTGGCTCCGGCCACGGGCGCCATCCCAAACGGGGCGAGCAGGCGTGGGGTGGAACGTCACCTGGCCGCGCCTTCTGCTGGGACATAGCAACAAGGTGAAGGTCACCGAAACCAGCCAAGACCGAGAGAGAGTCATTACTTCTAAAGACGCTTTTGAAATCGCATGGCATGTACGCGTAGTCCCATACGTCCGTGTTTGTGCGGTTGAAAGATGAGCACGCACGTGTAAAATCCATCCAGGCAGCACATATTTTCCAGGCCCTTCTCCTGCAGACCGCTATTCACCCAAGTAATGCTACTGAAGTCAATGGAAACGCTCTTGTAAACAAGGACTTACAAGAACCCAACGTGACAATGATTTCAAAAGGAGTTTTGACTGTGCAATTGTTGCTGGATTAGGGTCTTCAGAAACACCGAGCTCGCTCTGAAGAGCACAGAATTCAAATCTGCAAAGTGCTGGGGCCTCCAGAGCAGATCCCGGGAAGCGCGGGAGGACGCGCTCGGCCTTCGGCGCGGGGACGGCCCCTGGGCTCCCCCGGCGACGGGCACAACCCCCGTGGAAGGGACGGGAGCTTCGGAAAAAATCCAGGCTCTCCTTCCCTGCCATTTATAAGCCACTGACCTAAACTGAACCGTATCACATCGCTGCCGCCATCGACACAGAACGAACTGTACAAGTACTTCGTTACAAAAAAAAAAAAAAATAATAAATTAAAAAAAGATTTAAAAAAAACCCCAAGAACCACTCGGCAGACCTCTTTTCTACAAAACAACCCAATTTGGTGAAATTCTCATTTAAAAATAATGGATTCAGCAATAAACCAGCAGCATAGACCAGAAGCACAAACAGCAGCATTTATCAATAGCACTTGCCCGGATAAGAAAAAGTTTGTTAATAAATAGATCACCCGTTGCTGTGCTTATATAAACGCAAAACAGAGCAACAAGACAGAGCAACAATACAAAAGACAAATAAATGAGTTAGACACTGAGCCCAGGAGTTTAAGAAGTCTCCCTTGTATTTAATAAAGCATGAATTATTATTATTTTATTTTTTTTTAGAAACACTAACAGATCCCTTGCGGATAGTTTTTTATCTTTATATTATTATAATATAAGACATTTCGTGTTTAAAGTGAACTATTGCTTCATTTAGATGGCCCCTCTGCTGGGCAGAGAAACTAGGCTGTGAACAAAATTTAAAAATCACCATTGAAAATTACAAATCGGACAACTTTAAAGCATTCTGATTAGGTTTTCTTCCCTCCCTCCCCCCATCAGTCCAGAGAGATAAATAGTTGAATCGCTAGGAATGGAGAAGTCTGTGTTTTAGCATAAATTTCCGTGTCTATGTAAAATAAAAAAGAAGCCAGGCAGAGTCACGATTAGCTGAGAAACAAAGGGAAACACGGGATTCTAGTTCGTCCCATTCTATTAGCTCAGCAGGTGGAAACCATTTAAACCAGGGACTTTTCAGAACCGAACCTAATTCTTTGCCTCTGACACAGGTCAAAGTCCTCTCGGGATCACTGAGACTTTTGCTCTTGAAGCACCGAGTATTTGGGCTTCTGCAACCATTTATCATTAAAACATAGAATCTGTCATTTCACGAGGTTCCAGACTTTTTTGTTTCCTTTTTCTCCAAGAAAATTAATGTCTAGTGCAAAGCCAAATATTCTCCCCCGCTGCCCTTCAGAGAACTTCATCTACACCAAACACTACCAAACAATTGACTTGGTCGCAGCTCTAAAAAAAAGGATTAAAATGACTTCCGTGGCACTGAGGCTACGCCGTGTTCAAAACCATCCAATTAGGGGGAAAAAAAAAAACAACAAAACCAAACAACAAAAAACCAAATCACTGGAGAACTAATTTCCCTAAAAACGGAGCAATTCCAAACCGTACCTTTGCAAGCTTGTTCACGCTCCCAACACGTTTTTGTTTGCGCGCAAAAGAAGCGTTTTGGATGCGGTTTAGCACAGACCAAGAACAGCGTGACGTATTTAGCAATTTGATTCGTTTCCAATCTGAAAATGCAAAACACGGCGTCGCACGTTCTCTGCAGGCCGAGGCTCGGCCGGAGCTCGGCTGCCCGCTGCCGGCCCCGACACCGGGGCTCAGCCTCCCACCACAGCGAGGGAGCGACGGGCAGAGCGGATCCTTCTTTCCCGGGGCTCTTTTTGCTCGAGAGAATCCGTACAAAACTTGCTCAAAACATCAAATGAAACACAAGTTATCTAAACATCGGATTTTCTAATTTTATTAAAAACGCACAAATTTTATCCAACATGTTTTCTTTCATACAGTGAATGGTCTAATATGCACTGGAGGTCACACAAGCTTAGGTTTATTAGAACGATAAAAGACATATGAGAAATTTAATATATAAAGAAAAAAAGTAGCAGCTGTTGACTGCATATTTGACCATAAAATTTAAATATTTTGGACTTTTATTTTAAAGACACAAAAATAAAACCTGTGTGGGTCTATATAAGTCATATTAACAATTCCATGGATGTTCAACAGGACTAAAAATTAGCAAAGATGTTTGTTGGGTTTTTTTTTTGTTTTTTTTTTTTTTAATTTTCTTAACCTTGTAACACTTTTTAAACACCTTCTCGGGTTGCTGGTGCAAAGCACCTTACAGTATTTGTGCTATATATTTACTTTATTTGGCAACTGTCTGGGTTTCGTGGGGTTTTTTTTTTTCTTTGCCTTCTGTAAACAACACCTTTTACAAACTAGCACAGTGAACCACAAGCCCTGCAATCTGTTATAACATCTACAGAAAAGAAAAGGAACTATTTTGGTTGGTTGCTCAAAATATTTTGCTTTTGAACAAGAGGTTCTAAAACAGGATTTATTAGTAAAACATGGAACTCCTGAATTTAACGTTAGACGTAAACAGTTGACTGTTTTTTAGTTCAATAGAGTCTTTTTGTTTAGCTTTTCTCTCTCTGTGAAGGTAGAATACTTTTTTTGTTTGTTTGTTTGTTTGTTTTCAAGTCATTTTCGTTAGAGGTCTGGGTGGTGACCTTTGCTAGGATGAGGAGGTTTTGTACGTGTAGCTTTGTGAAGGTAGAAGAGTTGGTGCTGAGGGCTTAACATTTAGTATTTGCTATTTTGGCAAACAAAACAGAAACAAAGGAAAAAAGAAAGTTGTCCCACCTGGTAGTCAGCAGGCTGAAATGGCTGAAGCTAAAAAGAGTTTCTTGTTGTCGAACTTTCTGAGAGACAAAAATTAACAAACAAATTCAGAATTGCCAGAACCATCCTTAACCGGGAACGCTAAGAGTTTTTGAAGCTTTTTTTTTTTTTTTTTTTTCCCCTTTTCTTTGACCTTCCCTTCTTTCAATTATTGGTTTGTGGTTTGTTTTTTTTTTTTTTTAAATAAGAAGTTTCTAAGGATTGTGGCTCTTAGGATGACATCCAACAGGGTAATCAAACTTACGCCATCCTACGGCATGGCAGCACTTTACTGTACAGCTTCACCAGTTTCTTTGTCAATGGTACAAAAAAAGTCCCCTTTGCTTGTCTGATACAACCACAACATGAAGATTGTCCTGGTCTAGAGCAAAGCTGGCCTTGGAGCGGTTTGGATTCAGTTCGTTCCCAAGGAAATATTGTCTTAGGGCAGGAGAGATGTTATATTTATTCACTTCTGTACACCATAACAATAAGCAGACTAGATGATCATCACTTACTTAGACCCAGTTTGTTTTAAAGCTACCACACAGCGGCTTCGTTCATCTCTGGTGGATGTGACAAGTGATTGCCATAGTTAGCACCACCGTTGACGGATATCGAAGAAAAAGGAGGGCTGGGGCCAAAAACTTCTGCGGACATGGAGTGCAAGGACCCGGGCAGGTTGGGTTCAGGGCTGGGCGAGTCTCCTGGGGGGTGCGACATGATGTCAGTGAAGCGCTGAGCCTCACTGGAGGGGTGATGTCCGGGCAGGGGGTGGTCCATGGCCCCCAGGGGAGTGCCTGACGGCCCCGAGGAGGGCACGAACGGGAGGTCCACGGGGGTCTGGGCTTGAGATGAAGGAGGTCCTTGCGGGAAGAAATCGTAATTGCTCCCAGGGCCGTAATACTCGCTCTGATAATCTGGTGGACAAGGAGAGACAGAGGGAAGGTAACACACAGGAACCGGGGACACACACACACACACAAAGACCGCGCTTTAACGGGGTGCCCCAAAACGTCACCCCGAGCCCGGCTGACCCCCGGGGCGGACCCTGCCGGCGGCTTGGCCGGGATGCGGCTCATCCCCGGGGACGCCGAGACGGAACCGCCCTCTCCGCCCAAAACGCCGGGGTCCTGCACCACCCCCCAGCAGAGCCGGGGCGCTGGGGAATTAAACTCCCCCCGTCCCGTCGGGGCGGGGGCCGCGGGACGGCGCCGGGGAGAAGGGGGGCACCGTCGCAAGAGGCAG